>PISX010001659.1:0-186717 GCA_004024625.1 Mellivora capensis | reverse complement strand
TTGCCTTTGGCGATGTTCCTAGGAAGATGTTGCTGCGGCTGAGGTCGAAGAGGTTGCTGCCTGCGTTCTCCTCAAGGATTTTGATGGATTCCTTTCTCACATTGAGGTCCTTCATCCATTTTGAATCTATTTTCATGTGTGGTGTAAGGAAATAGACTTGTTCAATTCAGGGTTACTGCAAACCAATTTGCAAAAAACACAATGTCTGTGAAGCAAGACAAAGTGAAGCCCATAAAAATGGTATGCCTGTGCTGAAGAAATAAAAAACATTTATTCAAGAAAATTGATTGAATACCTCCAATGGAAGGTCCTATACTGGGCCTACATATTAAAAATGACCAAGGCCTCTTACAGCTTATGCCTTTGAAAAGCTAGAATCCTTTGGGGAAAAATAGGCATACATGCAGAAAATGGTTACAAGGAAGCCCCCCCATGATGATTACATTATTCATTCCTTCCCATTAAGGTTACTTGAATTTCAGTATTCATTATCTGGACATATTAATATGCCATCTGAATCTTCAACTGTACATCCATTAAAGCAAATTTCTATTGTTCACTTCACCCCGGAGAGAACCCTCTGGCTTTAACTACATTTTTAAAATATAGGAATAGTGAATTTTTTCCCGGCTTTATTGAAATATAATTGACACATAACATCTTGTAAGTTTAAGGTGTACAGTGTGTTAGTTTGAGAGGAATACTGATTTTATAAAACACGTAGCCTACTAGGTAATATCATACTGCTAAAGGAAGCTTTTGTTGCCTGTAGTTTTTTTTTTTAATCAGGATAATGATTTTATTCATGGTAGATACAAATCTGTGGAACAAACCAACAATGTTATAATGGTGATTTTGCTCTTTTGAATAGTAATCCAATTATTTTCCCCTTGACTCCTACTGTTTTTTTCATCCTATCCCCTCTCTCCTTATTTCTTTAAATAAAACATTTCATTCTAGATGTCTTTATCCTTTTCTTGTAAATTCCTAATACTTCCTTCTATTATTCCCAAGAAATGTTAAATCTGAGATTCAGTAATTTAAACACTTGAGAGTTCTAAGGTTAAAACATAACAGGTTATTCAGCAAATGTACATAGTGCTTTATATTCAAAAGGTTTTCTTTACCCTTGTGGATGAGTTTAATTCTCTCTATAAGAAAACCAACATAACCCAAAAGATTTTGCCTGGTTTTAATAGTGAGAGCACAAACAGGATGGAAAATCTGGATTGCAAGGCCACGGTTATGTTCCCTTTCATTTTGCAGTGACGGAGACTGAACTGGTGAGAAAAGGGTAATCAGGTTGAAAATCCTTATTTTGTTTCTGATGATCTACTCTCTGTTTCCTTGGAAACAGAGCTGGGAGCCACAGAATTGCTGGCATTATGTTTTCTTTTCTTTTCAGGCTTTGAAACATCCAAGGGAAGGTGAGGTTTTATGGCTATAATCTGTAGACTCTGACTTAATTTCAAATAAATTAAAAATAAATGTATATTGAATGCCTACTACATACAATGTACAAGAGGTAAAACTAACGAGCATGAGAAAGAGCTTTAAACCAATTGAGTGGAGTGAATTTTAGCTTCTAAGAGCCAGTCTATTAAATATTTGGGTTTTGGTTTTGTTTTAAGAAAAAGAGGGAGGAAATAGACATTATTTTTTAAAAAAAACCTATAGTATGAGAGTAATACACTATGACTAGTTAGTGAAATTAATTTTAGAAGACAACTAGATTCCCACACCAGACAGCATGATTCCATCTTCCTGTGTACAGTATAGCTGGGTAACATGAGGGTGGTTACTATGTATTGAGAAAACAGTTTTTGCTTCCAGGAAATAAAACAAACGAAAACTAAAGGAAACTTAAATAAATCTAAAATGAATTCTGAGAAACTGATATATTTATGAATTTACTAAATATTCAGTTGAGGGGTGACTGCCAAATGATTATAATATGGTCTTTTCCTACTTGCATTAATTTTTTAAAAGCCTTAATTCAATTAAAATATCATAAGCTTTCAGAAATCATTTGTCAAATACCTTCATTTTACATAAGAAAAGAGAGAGGTCTAAGGAGATGAAGACACTTGCCCTAAATCATACCTGGGTGGCAGAACTGGATGTTCTAGAACTCAGATTTCCTGATTATCAGTGTTTTTTATAGTGCTCTATTAATAATAAAGCTCTTTGAGGTTTCATTTTGCAAATGTTTAATTTTACACAATTCTTAGCAACTCATCTATTGTTAAACACAACATATGCACTATAAGAAATAAAAGTACTATATGAACATCTATATCCAAATGAAAGAGCAATAAGTGTGAACTTAATAGCCACATTTAAGTTCTGAGCAAACTATGAAGCTATATGCTTTTCAGAAAGTGTCAGAAAGTAGACTTTATCAGAATGATCAAAAGCCCCTTCTTACTTTGAATTGTGGGAAGCCCACTTTCTTAATTCTTCTAATCATGGCATCTAGCCATCTATTAACTCAATTACTCAGTAATTCAATGAGCACTCTTTGAGCCCCTATTACATTATGTATATAAATCATTTTTGTCTTGGATCCCTTTCCCGCTAAACAATTAAATACTCCTCTTTTGCCCTCCAATACTCCATGTTCCTATCCCTGTAATACTTACCATACTAGAGTACAATTATATTATGTACTTACTTTTAGACTCCTTGATATCCGTGACTCATTTATCTCTTACAAATCAGAATTGGTGGTCTCACTTAACTCTTTTTTCTAATCTCTATTGTGGAGCTTGGCACATAATAGTCAATTAAATGTCTCATCACTAGATAATATCTATTTTTTTCCCCTTGATGGGAGAGATATGGGAAAGCAAGAGATCTATGTTAGCTGAGAAGACCAGGAAAATTGGAGAGCAAGGGTGTAAAACATTGTTGACTAGGTCCTCACTATCAGTCACCTCTTGCTAACTGCCAAGTTCAGTTCTTTCTTTCTTTCTTTCTTTTTTTTTAAAGATTTTAAAAATTTATTTATTTGAGAGAGAGAGGAGGGGGAGGAGCAGAAGGATGGGGACAGACACCACACAGATCGTGGTCCAATGACCCAACAACAATGACCCGTGCTGAAACCAAGAACTGACTGAGCTACCCAGGTGCCCCTGCCAAATTCATTTCTTAAAACAGTAATTCCCAAGTATTTCCACTCTCTTTAAGCATCACCTTGCTCCAATCCCTTATTTCTACCCAATGGGAGTTTCCTTGTCTTAATCCTCTCCATCTCAGTATTTTCTTTCCTCATGTTTCTTCATACTTTCTTCTTCTCAAGGTAGATTTCCCTTCCCCTCTTCATTTAAGATCATTCTCTTTTTTTAGAGGCGGAGAAAAGGAAGAGGGAGAGGGAGAGATTATTAAACAAGCTCCACACCCATTGTGGAGTCCAGTGTGTGGCTTGATCTCACATCTGTGAGATCATGATCTGAGCTAAAATCAAGAGTTGGATGAGCACCCAGAGACTCCTAAGATCATTCTTTACTAGCTTTCATTTATCCATTTAAAAATGTATTTTGGTGTCTTTCTAGTCTAAAAAAATTTTAGTGAACATACTACTTAAAGTACTTTCATATATATATGAAAAGGCAGGAAGAATTACCTGTATTTACAGCCTCTATTTCTTTTTTTTTTTTAAGATTTTTATTTATTTATTTATGTGACAGAGATCACAAGCAGGCAGAGAGAGAGAGGGGGAAGCAGGCTCCCCACTGAGCAGAGAGCCTGATGCGGGGCTCGATCCTAGGACTTTGGGATCATGACCTGGGCCGAAGGCAGAGGCTTTAACCCACTGAGCCACACAGGCACCCCTACAGCCTCTATTTCTTCCACTAATTTTTTCTTAAAATAATTTAATCTACCTTTTCCCCTCACTACTCAAGTGAAATAACATTCTTGAAGTGGCTTTTCCTTTTGATTTAAAATTTGTACAAGGAGGGGCACCTGGGTGGCTTAGTGGGTTAAAGCCTCTGCCATCTGCTCAGGTCATGATCCCAGGGTCCTGGGATTTATATTTATTTATATATATATATACACATATATACACGTACGTATATATATGTATATATATATATATATATATATATATAATGAGGAATTCTATGTAATACATAAATGGTCTTTAGAATGGAGATGCTTGTTCCATTTCTGTGAAAAGAGTTGGTATTTTGATAGGGATTGCATTAAATTTGTAGATAGCTCTAGGTCCATAGACATTTTCACAATATTTTTTCTTCCAATCCATGAGCATGGACTGTTTTTCCATCTCTTTGTGTCTTCCTCAATTTTTCTCATGAGTATTCTATAGTTTTCTGAATACAGATTCTTTGCCTCTTTAGTTAGGTTTATTCCTAGGTATCTTATGGTTTTGGGTGCAATTGTAAATGGGATTGACTCCTTAATTTCTCTTTCTTCTGTTGTGGAGGCCGAGAAAAATTAAGGCCATCCCACCTCAGGTTTAGCCTTAGCATAAGTACAGCCATCTTAGCTTGGGCAGCCATCTCAGGCCCCTGTGACTAAGGGCTGAACTTTCCCCTACTTTACTTTACCTTACTTTACTAAAACCCTGCTTTAGTTCCAAGAAAGTACCCCACCCTGCAACACCCCGGCAGCAGCTAATCAGCTTAAATCACCAGGGAGTGACGCAAAAGTGGACGGTCAGAGTGTGGAGCCAGATATGAATGTATGCAAAATTACTGTGTGTTAAGTGCCTTAAAAATGCTATATAAACCCTTGGCTTTGAGTGCTCGGGGTCCTTGTAGAAGCCCATTGTGCCAGGCAGATACTTGGACCCCAGCTAGCTGGAAATAAACCTCACTGTGTGACTTGCATTATCGAGAGTGTTCTCTGTCTATTTGAGGGGTGGTCAACTCTGTATCCTAACACTGTCTTACTGTTGGTTTATAGAAATGCAACTGATTTCTGTGCATTGATTTTATATCCTGACACTTTACTGAATTCCTCTATGAGTTCTAGCAGTTTGGGAGTGGAGTCTTTTGATTTTTCCACATAAAATATCATATCATCTGCAAAGAGTGAGAGTTTGACTTCTTCTTTGCTGATTCAGATGCCTTTAATTTCTTTTTGTTGTCTGATTGCTGAGGCTAGGAGAAGCTGAGGCTTTTCCACACAGGTGAAAAAGTTCCAGTATCATGTTGAATAGCAGTGGTGATAGTGGACATCCCTGCCATGTTCCTGATCTTAGGGGAAAAGGCCTCAGTTTTTCCCCATTGAGAATGATATTTGCTGTGGGTTTTTCATAGATGGCTTTGATGATATTGAGGTAAATATATCCTCTATCCCTACACTGTGCAGAGTTTTGATCAAGAAAGGATGCTGTACTTTGTCAAATGATTTTTCTGCATCTTTTGAGAGTATCGTATGATTCTTGTCCTTTCTTTTATTAATGTATCACATTGATTGATTTGCAGGTGTTGAACCAAACTTGCAGCCCAGGAATAAATCCCACTTGATGGTGGTGAATAATCCTTTTAATGTACTGTTGGATCGCCAACTAGTATTTTGGTGAGAATTTTTGAGTCCATGTTCATTAGGGATATTGGTCTGTAATTCTTTTTGATAGGATCTTTCCTAAAATTTGTATGGAACCAAAAAAGATCCCAAATAGCCAGCAGAATGTTGAAAAAGAAAAGCAAAATTGGTAGCATCACAATTCTGGACTTCAACCTCTATTACAAAGCTGTAATTACCAAGACAGTATGGTACTGTCACAAACACAGACACACAGATCAATGGAACAGAACAGAGAGCCCAGAAATGGAGCCTCAACTCTGTGGTCAACTAATCTTTGACAAAGCAAGAAAGAATGTCCAGTGGAAAAAAGACAGTCCCTTCAACAGATGTTGTTGGGAAAATTGGACAGCCACATGCAGAAGAATGAAACTGGACCATTTCCTTACATCACACACAAAAATAGACTCAAAATGGGTGAAAGATCTAAATATGAGACAGGAATCCATCAAAATTCTTGAGGAGAACACAGGCAGCAACCTCTTTGACCTCAACCGCAGCAACCTCTCCCTAGAAACATCATCAAAGGCAAGAAAAGCAAGGGCAAAATGAACTATTGGGACTTCGAGATAAAAAGCTTTTGCACAGCAAAGTTAACAGTCAACAAAATCAAGGGGCAACTGACAGAATGGGAGAAGATATTTATAAATGACTCATCAGATAAAGGGCTGGTATCTAAAATCTATAAAGAACTTATCAAACTTAACACCTAAAGAACAAATAATCCAATTAAGAAATGGGCAGAAGATTGGGTGCCTGGGTGGCTCAGTGGGTTAAGCCTCTGCCTTCAGCTCAGGTCATGATCTCAGGGTCCTGGAATCGAGCCCCACAGCTGTCTGCTCAGCAGGGAGCCTGCTTCCCCCCCCACTCTCTCTGCCTGCCTCTCTGCCTACTTGTGATCTGTCACAAAAAAAAGCGGGGGGGGTGGGGGGGGTGGGGCAGAAGACATGAATAGACACTTCTGCAAAGAAGACATCCAAATGGCCAACAGACACAGGTGAAAAGTGCTCAACATCACTGGGCATCTGGGAATTACAAATCAAAACCTCAGTGAGATACCACCTCATACCACACCAGTCAGAATGGGTAAAATTAACAAGTCAGGAAATGATAGATGTTGGTGAAGATGCAGAAGATTCCTACACTGTTGGTGGGAATGCAAGCTGGTACAGCCACTCTGGAAAACAGTACAAAGGTTCCACAAAAGGTTGAAAAGAGCTACCGTAGGACTCAGCAATAGCACTCGGGTATTTACCCCAAAGATACACATGTAGTGATCACTACAAATGTAGTGATCCAAAGGGGCAGGTGCACCCTAATTTTATAGCAGCAATGCAATGTCCACAATAGCCAAACTATGGAAAGAGCCTAGATGTCTATCGATAGTTGAAAGGATGAAGAAGATGTGATATATATATATATATATATATATATACACACACACACATATACACACACACACTATGTAGCCATCAAAAATGAAATCTTGCCATTTGCAATGATATGGATGGAACTAGAGGGTACTATGCTAAGAAAAATGTCAGTCAGAGAAAGAATTATCATAAGATCTCTCTGATATGAGGAATTTGAGAAATAAGACAGGATCATAGAGGAAGAGAGGGAAAAATGAAACAAGAGGAAACCAGAGAGGAAGACAAACCATAAGAGACTCTTAATCTCAGGAAACAAACTGAGGGTTGCTGAAGGGGAGGGGGGTCTGAGGGTTGGGGTGGCTGGGTGAAGGACATTGGGGAGGGAATGTGCTATGGTGAGTGCTGTGAATTGTGTAAGACTGGTGAATCACAGACCTGTACCCCTGAAACAAATAATATATTATATGTTGTTAAAAAAACAACAACCAAAGAATCTCCAAGTGATTCTTGTCACATTAAATTTAAGAAGGACTGGGATAGAAAGAGTGTAGATTCACCCTTGGTTTATGTGTGCTGGTTGTGATATGCTGGAAGCAAGAGGCATTCTGAGCTCCCAGACTTGATGAATTTATTACCTTTTTTTATGTGTAACTTTAATCCTTTTCCAAATGATTCGTCATCTTGTACACTAACTCGTCCCTAATTCCCCCCCACACCCCAGGTGCTCTTATATCTGAATGTTACAGGATTGCAGAAGAAACCATAAGCTTCCTTTCAGTTTTAAAATTCTTTGATTTTATCATAGCCAAACCTCCTCCACATAGAAAAAAATACATGAAAATCAGTAAAACTGAACTGAAATGAAATCTAGTCAGTGCGAAAAGTAATTCTAAGGAACATTTTGCAATCACACACACACACACACACACACACACACACACACACCCCATCTGCTCTTGGGTCAGATTTAAAGAATGATCCAGTCTTTCTTCTCATAACATTTGAGTGTTTTGAAGTCGCTATTCGTGATTATGGTTTTTGAACTGCTTTTTCTCCTCTCCTTTGTGCAAAACCAAACTTAATTCTTCTAAACAAATTAAGTCACTTGAGAGTCCAAGTGGAAGCTCGAGCGACACCGCCTCCTCGCATTGACGTGGAACCGGTTTCCGAAGAGGGGTTCCGGGGAGCAAGGCAGCACAGCGCCGAACTGGTCCCCCCACATCTGTTGGAAGCGTCAGGGTTCACGGAAATTTTGATGTAGTGTTTTCAAGACCAGCAAGGCTTTCTGTGATTCAGGCTTTCATCTTACACCAAGAACCGAACGTTGCCGACCTGCTGGTGATTTTTCTGTGCCGCGGCTCTTAAGCGCGGTCACCTACGGGGTCACGTCTGCGGTCCAAGACGAGGAAAAGACACTTGTTCCCTCCTCAAGCTAACTGGTCCAGGGGGCTGTGGGTGCGCTCGGTGACCGCTGGGAGAGCCGAAATTGCAGAGGCCTGAGGCGTTTCAGAACTGAGGGGGAAGAGTTTTCAAACTGCGCAGGGAGAGGTTTCCGACGCGACAGCCGATGGCTCCCGGCGCTAATGGCCTCCCGCCCGCGCCGGGTCAGCCCCGCACCGGCCACCGCCTCCCCCTCTCCGGGTTAACCCCCCACAACCCCAGCCCTTCCCTCTCCAGCCTCCGAGGCTCCTGCGCTCGTCTCTTCTTTCCCTCCCCCTTCCTCTTCCTTCTCCTCACCCACCTCCCTTCTTCCCCCTCGGTCTGTCGCGCAGCCCAACCCGCTTCTCCCCCCTTGTCTCCCCCCGCCCCCCCCTGACTCGCGCTCCCGCTGCAAGCGCCACCTCTTCTCTCAACCAGATGCCAGGCGGGAGGCGCCGCAGGCCGGCTGCGCGCACGCGCACTGCGCGGCGGGCGCTAGGGCCGGCGGGGCGTCTGCGCAGGCGCGCGCTGCTCCGGCTTCGCTCCCGCGCCGGCCGCCAGGCGTTCTTGGCTCATTCAGTCAGACTTGGGGCCGCGCGCCGGCGGCGGCACCATGTTTCTTCAGTCAGTCAGTTTCTGGAATCTGGCGTTTTATGCCCTTATGGTTTTCATGGCAACCCTGGGGCTGTGGGACGTCTTCTTCGGCTTCGAGGAGAACAAGTGCAGTATGAGCTATATGTTTGAGTACCCGGAGTATCAGGTGAGGTTCGGCTGTCTCACCTGGGCGCTCTGAGGCTCGGGCCCCTCCTGCGGGTTTCTCCCCACTTGGGCTCCCGCGCCTCTCTGGCTCCCTTATGCCAACTTCATCTCTGGTTTTCTTTCGCTCCTGAAGACTCTGTAGATCGCCCCCCCCCCCACCCGCTACCCTCACCTACCCTTTGTGTCCTCTCAACAGTGCGGTGTCTGGGAGATAGTTACCCGAAGCATCCTCCCGGCCCCCCTCGTAGTTCTCCCCTGTCCCTCCGCTCCCTTCCCGGTCGCAAAGCCCAGGTACAGATTCTTCCGACTGCCCGGGCCCACCCCACCCCCCCATTCCTAGAGACGCAACCTCAGCCCCTTTCCCTAAACCCAGACCCCCTTTTCCCTGCGCTCCTGCCTTAACAGGTGCCCCGGACCCTCCTTTGCTTTCCACGCGCCTAAAGTCTCACCCTCCCGCGCCGTGATTTGCACGTCAGCTTTCGCCTTTCTGGAAAGGGGCTGAGCTGCTGCAGAGTGTGCAGTGGCAGATCCCAAGACTGCCTTTGCGACGCCAGGGTTTTACTCCCCTGGGAGAGGCTAACCTGATAAGTAATTAAGCGGAGAACTCCCGAGCCTCCCTCCCGTAAAGTTCGCGGAGCCTCCGGTTTGGTAGGCTGTGGGTCCGTGCGTGTGCGGTCATGCCCGTCTCTGCACGTCGTCTCTGGGCAGTTGCATACAGAATCCGTTTCGTAGTGTTTCTGTTTTCTCACTGTGTTTGCAATGTAGGAGAGACCCGGCCTTCCCCGAGCGCACTTGCGCGCCGCCGCCCACCTCTTCAGTTCTATTTGGACTATTTTCAATCACAGCTGCTTGGTCAGGTCCGCAGAGTGGAGTCTAGAATTTCATTCATGACCCCCTGTAGTGATAAATTACACAAGTGTCCAAAGAAATTTCTCCTGAATGATTCCCTTATTTGTACGCGCATCCCCCAATTACCGAATACGTGTCACATGGTAACTCCCTACCATAAAAAGTATATGTACTGGAATATGTGACTGATAAAACGCATTTTTTAAAATTTATTTGTCAGAGAGAGAGCGCGAGAGAGCAAGAGAGTGAGCACAGGCAGACAGAGGGGCAGGCAGAGGCAGAGGGAGAAGCAGGCTCCCTGCCGAGCAAGGAGCCCGATGCGGGACTCGATCCCAGGACGCCGCGATCATGACCTGAGCCGAAGGCAGCTGCTTAACCAACTGAGCCACCCAGGCGTCCCTGATAAAACGCATTTTAAATATACTTTAAAAATAATATTTTTTAAGGTGAAGAATGCAGACCGTGATTGCCTCTGTGTAAAGGTCATTATGGAGGAGCAGATTACTTGATTAATGCTATTATTTAGATCCTAAAACTACCTAAGGTTTAGATTGCTGAAGAACATCTTTTCCCTGTGGGCAAAATTCTAGTTTAGATTTCATCTGTTTCGAGCTCTTTATCGTGGTTTTGCATCAGTGCTTATAAGGGAGTGGAAGAACTTGCTATTGAAGGAGATTTTAACGTGTTACTGTTGTCTCTGTTTCTAAGCACATGCTGGTTTATGTTTCTCAGAGGCTATGCATAGTTAAATACGTGGGCTTTTAGTTTAGTTTTTTTTTAAACTGAAAATAGAGCCCTTATATTAATTTTTCTGTGGTTTAATAATTGGGAAACTCTCAACAGGTTGAATTAGGTCACTTTAGTTTGTATTGCATTGAAGAGTTCGATTAAAACAAAATTATCTGGAACAATACAGATTCAATACAGAAATTGAATACAGAATTTCAGTTTCAATACAGAAATTCAATACAATACAGAAAATAAATTCCCATTTATTTTGAGATTGTCCGCAATTATTGAAGCTATTTTAATATCTGCGGTAGTGGAAGTCGCTTTGTGTTTTGAGAACAAAGCACATGGACTCATAGATCCATTTCTTGCCTCAAAGTTAACTGGAAAGACAGAAAATTAGCTAGAGCAAAAGAGCTATTTGGCTTTTTTTTTTTTAATTGTCGAGTAGTCTGTATTTAGTTATTTTGATTTAGATTCCCTTTTTGAGGTTACTGGTAATAATTTGTCAGTACAGTAATAATTACAGCGGCTGGAGTTTCTGATACACATTTTTCAGTAGATTTTTATTTTTATGATGTAAAAAGTTGTGTTAATTAACTACAGTATTTATACTTGATCCTTAGACCTTTTATTGTGCACACCAGGTCATGTTATTTTAGAAATACAGTTAAAACCTGTCTATAGAAATGAGTCACTTTGAAATGTAGTGAGATTTCTGGATAACTGAGGTAATTCCATTAAGAACCAGTGGTTTTTAATGAATATATATTCTAAATATATGTATTGTTTATTTTTAGTTACATTTTATAGTAAGCTTTCTAATTGTTCACAGAGTGATGTCCAGCATTTGAGATGACATAGTTGTTGGGTTTTCTCCTTGATGACTTTTTTTTTTTTTACTGCTAATTTACATATCTTTAGCCGAATGTTAGAGGAAATGAAAGGTAGTTGAAACACTCAACTTTATTCCCCATTTTAAAAATTAAAGGTGAGACAGAAATTTGAGCTTATTTGTAAAAATGAAGTGTTGATTTTAAAATTGTTTGAGTAGGGGTGCTTGAGAGGCTCGGTCTGTTAAATTTCTGCTTTTGCCTCAGGCGGTGATGGGGGGGCTCCTGGGATCAGAGCCCCAGCATTGGACTTCCTGCTCAGCAGAGTCTGATTGACTCTCTCTCCCCCTCTGCCCTTCCCCACTGCTTGTTCTCTTTCTCTCTCTCTCTCTCTCAAAAAATTAAATAAATAAAATCTTAAAAAAACAAAAAAGTTGTTTTGAGTATTCATTTTCTACCTTTGGATTTCCAAAATTTGCTTGTTCAGAGTTAACTGAGCATCTCACAAACCTACCAGGCAAAATACACATTATCCTGTAAAGCTTCTTGCTTTATTATGATGCAAGGCAAAGCTTTTATTTGGTAGCAAACAGTTTTAGGCAAATTGTAGAATTGGAGAAGAAACATCTGTGTTGTTTTCTCCTATACAGCAATCTATTTGGCTGTCCTCAGATATGTGGTCTAATTGTTCTTGTCTGAAAGAAAATGTTGATATTGGAAAACACGAATCATACTTTTGTTATTAAGTGTGATGTTTGCTTAGCAAGTAGCTTATTGAATAACTCTATCAGGTATATTCTAGATACTGGTTATGGGTGAGGGAATTAGAGATGAATCTGACCTTGTGCCTTTATGTCTTTATAATTTTTATGTCTTTATAATACAATGGGGGAGACAGGATGTAATGGAAAGTTAAAATATAATGTGCTAAATGATAATTTCACTGTAAGTGCATATGAGGGTCTTCACAGAAGAAAGCATCCAAGTTCATCTTTGGTAGTCAAAGGCTGTAGAGAAGATGTGGTTAATTAGAGGACACACACACACACACACACACATAGTTCATGAAGCGCAGAAACAAGAAAACTGCAGGAATAAAGAATAGCATTTGTGAAGGTAGGAAGGCACCAGGACACATTGTATAAGTAGTATGGGTAGTATATAAACTGCTAACATTGGTTGCCTTCTGGGTAGGGAATTAGATGGCTAAAGCATTAGGGGTAGGAGAAAGCCTTTTCATTATACATCCTTTGAGTCTTGAATTTTGAAGCATATTAAAATTTTTAAAACTTAGCATGTATAAGTTAAAAGAATGGTAAGAATAATTGAAGACAGATTTTAGAGGGTCCCTCAGGCCTTATTCATCTATTAATATAATCAGGACACACAGGAGGTGTATGTTTTAACACGATATTTCTAATTATATTTTATTTTATGTTATTTGAGGGGTGGAGTGGGGTGGAAGGGCAAGAGGGAAGGGGAGAGAGAGAAAATCTCAAGCAGGCTTTATACTCAGCCTGAAGACCAACTCAGGGCTCTCTCTCAGGACATTGAGATCCTGACCAGAGCAGATGCTTAATTAACTGAGCCATGCAGGTGCCCCACAAGGTATTTCTTGACAGCAGTATGGACTACGGATTGGAGTAGGGAAGTTATGACCATTCTGAAAGATTCACCTCTCCCTAGATCTTTTTATTAAGCTGTAGTCCTTAGGGGTGGAATGGGCAAAGGGCTGAGAAGAGTTCTTTGTAAGATCTTTAAAACTATATTCATTTTAATCAAAGTCTTTTTTCTTTTTTATTAATTATGGGGCTCAAATTTTAATTTTCCAGTTTTAATTTACAAGTAAAATATATATCATAAAATAAAGACAATAGTTTCTTGAATCAGTATTTTTCTAGCACTTGGGAACTCGTTAGGATTTTTGTCTTTTGAAAGGGCTTTGGGTTAAAGATTAAAAGGAACTGTACTAAGGCAGAGTCAAGAGAGGATGAACAGCAGACACAGGATGGTGGAGATTTTAAGTATAAAGGTAATTTGATTTTGATTAAAGGTCTGTTTTAGGGAGGGGTTCTCATTTAAAATAATCTATATAAAATAATTTAAAATATATGGGATCTTTTGCTATAAAATTTTCTTTTTAAATCCCATTGACCCTCTTTTTCTTCATCAGCATCCTTTCCATATGCCTGTACTTTTTCTGTCTTCAATCTGGTCACAGCCCTTCTTGTTTCTTCCTGCCATTCCCAACTTGTACTCTGGAATGCAATTTTGCCATTTGCTAATAGTTTCCTATTTTTTCTGAGTTAATTTTCAACTAGTTCAAAACTTTGTTTAGCTAATATACTAAAAAGAATGATCTAATACTCATGTACTGTCATATCCAAAGGTTTACTAAATTGGGAGGAGTTGGAGAGTAATGGTTTACTTATTCTCACATGTTTTCTTTTTGCTTAATGTGTGCTTAAAATATTGCATCATTTTCATTTTGATTATATATTGTGCATAGTCAGTATTGGGACAACTTTGAATTGAAGTCCATATATGTGAGATATACATATATGTATTTGGAAGGATAAAATTGCTAATATCTTAAACACTAAGCTCACAATTTTTTTTAAAGATTTTATTTACTTGTGAGAGAGAGAGAGCGTGTGCGTAAGCTCACAATTTCTAAAGATATTTTCAGTTGTTATTAACACAGATTGTTTATGTTAATATTTTTAAAAGAATATTCAGGAATGTGTACGAATGATCAGAATTCTGCTTTTTAGAACAGTGAGGTTTTTCAGTGTTACTACTATTTACAGGCTTTAAAATTTAAAATTCATTCAGTACTTAAAATTTTTATCAAGCACATGTACAGCACTGTTAGATCATTAAATCTATTTATGTCTGCTTAAATAAAATCTACTGTTCAATGTTAACTGGCTTTATTTTTAATGGTTCCTGTAATTTAAAAAGGAGCAGAAGAAGGTAGTGTACTTTACCACCACTTTTATAGATTCCTACCTTTTGGGGATGACGTTAAGTTCTAATTTGTATTTTGTTGAAAAAATATATATGAATTACTGGCTTATTTGTTATAAAATAATATAAATTGCAGAGTAGTCTAAGGCTTGCTGACAAACCATACACCTGGTCCACGAAAACCAAAACAGATGCTAACTCATTGGAATCTTTACGGTGAGGAGAGTGTGCATGTCTTTTTTTTTTTTTTAAGATTTTATTTATTTATTTGACAGACAGAGATTACAAGTAGGCAAGAGAGGCAGGCAGGGAGAGAGAGGAGGAAGCAGGCTCTCGCGGAGCAGAGAGCCCGATGTGGGGCTCGATCCCAGGACCCTGGGATCATGACCTGAGCTGAAAGCAGAGGCTTTAACCCACTGAGCCACCCAGGCACCCTGAGAGTGTGCATGTCTTGACCCAAGACAAGGCTGTAAGGTTCAGATTAATTTGTAAAGCATATTGTAGGTCAAAGCATATTAAGTTGAGAGGTCAGAAAGCTGCATTGTAAAACAAGCTTACTTTCATTTGAATGATGTAACAACTGGACTATGTAGTCGAGCCTACGTAAAAGGAGAGGCATTACAAAACAGTTTAAAATAGCAAAAAGGAATTGATTTGATAATGGAAAGCCTTTATCATTTCTAAGGATAAATGATACTGATACTATATTAAGTACATTTCCAATTATATTAACAAATAATTTGCTGACATACCCTAGTGTTTTTCTTTTGTCAATGGCTATTTTGAGTAATTTATATTCATTAGAGTTTCAAGTAGTTCAATTTTTTAAAAAAATTATTTATTTGAGAGAGAGAGACAGAGAGCATGAGAGGGAAGAAGGTGAGAGGGAGAAGCAGACTTCTTACGTAGCTGGGAGCTGGGATCATGACCTGAGCCAAAGGCAGTAGCTTAACCAACTGAGGCACCCAGGCACCCCTAGGTAGTTCCATTTTATGCATTCCTGAAGACGGCATGGTTCAAAACTCACGTAATTCAAGATGTGTTCTACATATGAATAAAAGTAAAAGTGTAGTTTTATTATCAGTAATATTTTTACACTGTTACAAATATGTATAATTCAGAATTGGGCACAGTAGACTGAATTGTATTAATACAACTGTTTAAAGTGGAATTGCCTTCCCCCCCCCCTGCAGAAAATAGAACTTCCAAAGAAACTGGCAAAACGCTATCCTGCTTATGAATTATATCTTTATGGAGAAGGATCCTATGCTGAAGAACACAAAATTCTCCCTTTGACTGGTATCCCAGTTCTCTTTCTTCCTGGTAATGCTGGAAGTTATAAGCAAGGTAAGTCTTGGAAGTAATTTTGAAAGCTATAAAATTCAATTGAAGAATTTATCAGATACATATTCTATGTACTATGCTAGGCATATGGGAGACACAGATATTTGACATATTGTCTGGAGGAAAAAAATATGAGTACAAAGAATAGTTGAAGACCACTTAGACAACGTAAGACAGAGAAAAAGAACAGGGTGGAATAGGTAGGATAAGTGACACAGGGATCCGGGAATTAGCAGAAGAAAGGTTTATGTTGAAAATGGAAGGTACAGAAAACATAACCTAGAATGCTGATTAGAGAAGTAAATTGGTTTATGCTTTGCTAAACAAGAGAAAAGATTGGTTTCTTTTCTTTTGGAGCTCTTTAAATTAGATCTAGAAATACTGATGGGAACACAGAAAGATGAAGATAGGGAAGCTTTATGTATAGATTCCAAATTGAATATTGGCCTGGAGATAATAGCAGTTATTTCTGGCATAACAATCAAGTAATCTGGAAGTAATTTCATTTCAAATATACTTTTTGGCTATTAACTGGCATATTCTTTTATATAATAAGAATAGGATTCTTTCGGGGATGCCTGGGTGGCTCAGTTGGTTAAGCAGGTCATTATTCCAGGGTCCTGGGATCAAGTCCCACATACAGCTCCCTGCTTAGCAGTGAGTCTGCTTTTCCCCCTGCTCATTCTTAATCTTTCTCTCACTCTCTAATAAATAAAATCTTCAAAAAAAAATTTATCCAAGTTGTTGTATGAGCTGTGATTCATTTATTTTTTTTACTCTATGTTATCCCATTATGTGACTGTACCATAGTTTAAATATTCTGTCTTTGGATAATAATGTTATTAATATTAATTGGTAATTACAAGTAAAGAACATTTTTCTTACCTTGGATCACATAAGCGCATGGTTCTGTAAGATGTATGCTGTAATGTAATTCATGTCACAGGTTATATGTATCCTTCTATTTTTACCGGCTATGCTAATTTATACTCCCAGAAATACTACATTATACTTCCCTTTGCTTCATATCCTTGACAGCATTAGAATTGTCAGATTTTCAAATTCTATACAGTATAGTAGGTGTGATTTATTTTAAAAAAATTATTATTCTGGCTTCACTGTTTAGAGAATATGCTGTAAAGGGGCAAGAGTGGAAGAAGGAAAGATGACATTAATCATCAGGGAAATGCAAATCAAAACCATAAGGATAGATGTAATTTCATACCCACCAGGGTAGCTATAGTCTAAAAGATAATATCAAGGGTCATTGAGGATGTGAAGAAATTGAAACCCTTATCCATTTTTGTTGGGAATATAAAATGGTAGAGCCACTTTGGAAAAACAGTTCGGCAGTTATTCAGAATGTTAAACATAAGAGTTTTATGCTTAGCAATTCCTTTAGAGGTATCTATCCAAGAAAAATGAAAATGTACTTTCACACAAAAACTTGTTTACAAATGTTCACAGCAACACTGTTCAAAATAACGAAAATGTAGAAACAACCCAACATCAGCTAAAGAATGTATAAATAAAATACATACGTATAATGGAATATCATTCAGCAGTAAAAAGGAATGAATGATGAAAGAAGAAAATTACAGGCCAATATCCTGGATGAGCAGAAATCCTTAGCAAAGTATTAGCAAACCAAATCCAGCCATACATGATCAAGTGGGATTTATTCCAGAGATGTAAGAAGGTTCAGCATCCATAAATCAATCAATATGATACATTAATACAATGAAAGATGAAAATCATGATCATCTTAATAGATGTAACAAAAGCATTCGACAACATTCAGTATTCATTTATGATAAAAATTCAAAACAGTGGGTATAGAAGGAATGTACCTCAACATAATAAAGACCATATATGACAGTCCTACAGGTAATATTAGGCTCAATGGTGAGAAGCTGAACGCTTTTCCTCTAATTCCAGGAACAAGACAAGGATGCCCACCCCTACCACTTTTATTCAACATAGTATTGGAAGTCCAAGCCACAGCAGTAAGGCAAGAAAAATTTTAAAAAGCCATCCGAATTGGAAAGGAAGAAGTAAAATAGTCACTATTTGCAGATGACATATATAGAAAATCCTCCAGACTCCACAAAAAGCTGTTAGAATTAATACACGAGTTTAGTAAAATGTAGGATACAAAATCAATGTACAGAAATCTATGGTGTTTCTAATAAATAATGAGAAATTAAGAAACAATCCCATTTACAATTGCATTGAAAAGACTACCTAGGAATAAATTTAACAAAGGAGGCGAAAGATCTCTACACTGAAAACTATAAGACACCGATGAAAGAAAAAAAAAAATAAATGGAAAGCTATTCTGTGCTTATGGATTGGAAACATTAATTCTGTTAAAATGTCCATACTGCCAAAAGCAATCTAGAGATTCTGTGTAACACCTATCAAAATTCCAATGGTGTACTTCATAGAAGTAGAACAAATAATTGTAAAATTTGTATGGAGCCACAGAAGATCCCAAATAGAGCAGTCTTGAGAAAGAACAAAGCCAGAAGTATCTCACTTCCTGGTTTCAAGCTATACTACAGAGCTGTAGTAATCAAAACAGTGCAGTATTGATAAAAACAACAGCAACAACAAACCATACACAAATCAGTGGAAGAGAACTGAGAGCCCAGAAGTAAACCCACACATATATGGTCATTTTGTCTCTGATAAAAAAGTGAAGAATATACAATGGAGAAAGGACAGTCTCTTCTATAGTTTTCGGAAAACTGGACAGCCATAAGCAAAAGAATGAAACTAGGCCACTATCTTACACTATACACAAAAATTAGCACAAAGTGGATTAAAGGCTTGTGTATAAGACCTGAGTCCTTATAACTGCTAGAAGAAAATACAGGCAGTGGGGCGCCTGGATGGCTCAGTCTTTAAGCGTCTGCCTTCAGCTCAGGTCATGATCTTAGGGTCCTGAGATTGAGCCCTGCATTGGGCTCCCTGCTCAGTGGGAAGCCTGCTTCTCCCTCTCCCACTTCCACTGCTTGTGTTTCCTCTCTCGCTGTCTCTCTGTCAAATAAATAAATAAAATCTTAAAATATGTATATATATATACACATATGGTAAGCTCCCTGACATTGGTCTTAGCAACATCTTCATGGATCTCGCTCCGGAGCATGGGAAACGAAAGTAAAAATAGTACTACACCAAACTAAAAAGCTTCCGCACAGCAAAGGAAACCATTAAAATGAAAAGGCAGGTTACTTAATGGGATAAGATATTCGTAAACCATATATACAATAGGGGCTTAATAATATCCAAAATATATTAAGAACTTACATAACTCAACAAAAAACAACCCGATTGAAACATAAATGTAGGATATGAATAGACATTGTTCTAAAGAAGACATATAGGTCACTAACAGGCACATGAAAACATACTGTCACTAACAGGGAAATGCAGATCAAAACTACGTATCATCTTATACTTGTTAGACTACTTACCGACAAGTATCTAGTACTCTCAGGCAAATAATAGGAATGAAATCTTGCCATTTGCAATAACATGGATGGACCTTGAGGGTATTATGCTAGGTGAAATGAATCAGACCAAAAAAGACGAGTACCATATGATTTCACTGAAATTTGAAATTTTAAAAAAGTAAAAAATAAACTCAGAGATAAAGAGAACAGACTGCTGGTTACCAAAGGGTAAGGGGGTTGGGAGTGAACAAAATGAATGAACAAGTTGTATGTAATGGATGGTAAATAGATTTGTGGTGATGATGACTTTGTGGTGTATACAGGTGCTGAATTATAAAACTGCACACCTGAAGCTTATAGAATAAAAAGGAATTAATTAGCTGATAACATGAATTACCTGGTACAGTGTGGATAAAACTTGAAAACATAAGTGAAAGAAGCCAGTCCTAAAAACCCATATATATGATCCCTTTTATAGAAATGTCCAGAATAGGGGTGCCTGGGTGGCTCAGTCATTTAAGCATCTGCCTTCGGCTCAGGTCATTATCCCAGGGTCCTGGACTCTAGCCCCACATCTGGCTCCCTGCTTAGCAGGAAACCTGCTTCTCCCACTCCCCCTGCTTCTGTTCCCTCTCTCGCTGTGTCTCTGTCAAATAAATAAAATCTTAAAAAAAAAAAAAGAAAAGAAAAGAAAAAGAAATGTCCAGAATAGGCAAATCCATAGGAACAGAAAGTAAATTAGTACTTTCCAGGATTGGGAGGAAAAGAGAAAAGAGAAATGACTGCTAAGGAGTACGGGGTTTTCTTTTTGGGGTAATTAAAAAATAAAGTTAGATTAGTAGAATTTTGTGAATATACTAAAAAATCATTGAATTGTACTTTTTACATAAGTTGTATAGTATGTGAATTGTGTATGTAAAAAAATATGGAATGGCAAACAGGTATTTTGCTTGCTAAACCATACACTGCAACTTTTAATACCAATTAATGCAGTCGATTTACAAATTCTGTGGAAGGGTTTACAGAGCAAAACCTGAAACTGTGTGGAAGCAGGTAGACCAGTGAGGAAACTATTAGGGTAGTTAAGGCAAGAGAGGATGGTACTTAGATTAAGAAGACGGTGGAAGTGGTGAGAAATGTTGATTGGGGATATATTGAAAAAGTAGAGGATGATAGGATTTACTAATGGATTGGAGGTCATATGTAAAAAAAAAAAAAATACAGATCAGGCATAAATAACTTAACCAAGTGATGAGCATACATTTCTTGTAGGAATTTTCTCATTCTTAAAATCCTCAAGTGTGACTTATTCATACAGATGGCTAACATTTCTTATTCTTCAAAGTATTCTTCCCCTCCTTTTTAGTTATTTTCCCTAATCAAGTGGAAGTGGGTAAAGAATGAAAGACCTGTTCACTTTTTATTTAATTTAAATTTAAAAAACGTTTAGGGCATAAGACATACAAAACAAACAACGGTTTGTTCTTCTAAATTGATATTGAAGAATGTCACCCTGAAGTAGGTTGTTTATATTCAGAGTGTGGGGTAAAGTTATTCGTTAAGAGACTTTGAAGCAAGAATGGTGAGCAGCTTTTAAAGCTGAAGCAAGAATTCTTGAAGCAAGAATGAAGCAGCTTTCTAAAATTTTGCTTAACGTACACTTTGCACTTTTCCTCCACAGTTCGTTCTATTGGTTCTATTGCACTTAGAAAAGCAGAAGATATTGACTTCAAATACCATTTTGACTTCTTTAGTGTGAATTTCAATGAAGAACTGGTGGCACTGTATGGTGGAAGTCTTCAGAGACAGACCAAGTTTGTACATGAATGCATTAAAACAATTCTCAAACTCTATAAGGTAAGAGATAGGCATGTAAATCAATAGTGATCACCTATTAGCATTTTTTAAGGGCTCCAACATATTTTAAATCATTTATTTGTTTATATGGAAGTTGAAGTGCAGATAAGACAATTTTTTTATTGTTTTTTTTGTGTGTGTGTGAAGCTGTTGTTTCGAACTCCGTGGTTCTTGAATTTTAAATTGAATTTACAAGAAACCTCTTGTGAATTTAGGGGAAGAATTTTTTTTAACTTTATAAATTAGAAGTGCATTGAATTTCATAAAGACTATTAGTGTGGTTTCTGCCTCTAGTTATGAGTAACTTGTATTAGGGTAGACCACTTCCATATGTAAGCAATTATAAAACTAATAAAAATATCTGAAGCACATGTTTTCAGGTATTGGAAACCAAGTAGTAAAGGACCATGATCCCTGAAAGAAGGAAAACATGTGAGATGAGCTTCATGATTGTTGTGATTTTCTGCCTGAAAGCATTTCCAGACCGTGGGATAAGTAGATAGAGGTCAAGCAGAGTATATTGATATAACTGAACTGAAGAAGGCAGAGATCAGCATTTGGGGCTACTGGAGTGGTTAGATTTGTGGGTAGGATATGAGAAAAAGGAGAACTAGGCCAAGATAGAAGCTCTAGAAATATGCATCTTTCAGCTTTGAATGAAGTGCTACATATACACAGGGTGAGAAGCTACAAGGCAATAGCACCAGGGAAGAGGTTATGGGGGTGTGTCTACTTTAGGTGCAAGGAATAAAAGGCAATGTCTTTAGAGAAATTTTAAAAAGAGTGGCATAACAGTCCAAAAATCATTCTATGCCAACCATTTGAAACAGTATCAGGGATAAAATACAACTATACTACCTACTGAGGTAAGCCACTGCCTCCCACGGTATGCTGTAGTGAAACTCCTGGCAGAAGAAAGCTACTGGGTTATTATGACCTGAACTGAGATTCCAGAAGTCACATGCACTAGGAAACAGCAGTTCTGATCAGCTAGAACAGAAAGATTTATCAGAACACATTGGACATTCATTTGAGATCCCAGAAAGGATACAATTTAGATATAAGACTGCTTTAGCTCTCAGGAGCTCTTCTGGGATCCACCTAATGCTTAACCATACGCCTCAAAAATACTGAAGTTATGGATTTATCTGAACATAACATAAGTTATGTTTATGATATGCTTAACAAGAGAACAGTTGGAGGAGAATCTCAGCGGAGACATAGGAACTAAAAAAGAGCAAAAAGAAAAATCTAGAACTGAAACAATATATATCAGAGGTAAAAGATTCAGGGGTTACCTGGGTAGCTCAGTTAAGCATCTGACTCTTAATTTCTGCTAAGGTCATGATCTCTGGGTTGTGAGATTGAGCCCCATGTTGGGATCGGTGCTGGGCGTAGAGCCTGCTTATCTCTCACTGCCTCTCTCCCTCAAAAATGAAAAATTCAGTAGATAGGCTTCAAGCAGATTGAATACGACAGAACAAGAGATCAGTGAGTTTGAAGATCGGACAATAGAAACTATCTGATATAAAACATAGGACAAAGGGATGAAAAGGAAAGAGCCTCAGTAACCAAGCAGTCTAACATTTATGTAATTGCAACTCTACGAGAAGAGAAAGAAATTGGAGAGGAAAGAATATTTAAAGAACTAATGGCCTCCAATTTTCCAGTTTTGATTCAAAATTTTCAACCCACAGATCCAAGAAGCACAGTGAATGTCAAGCAGGATAAACACAAAATCACACTTATGTATATCATAGTCAAGTTGTTGAAAACCAAAGTAAAGAGAAAAATCTTAAAAGCACCCAAAGGAAAAAGATCCTTTACCTACATAACAGGGTAAACAATAAAAAATACCACAGCTTTTACGTCAGAAATAATGAAAGCCAAAAACAACAGGAGAACATCTTAAAGGTCTTGGGGATGGGGTTAGGAAGGTTACTCTCAACGTAAAATTGCATACTCAGCAAAAATATCCTTCCAAAGTGAGGGCAAAATAAAGATACTGTAGAGTTAGAAAAACTGGCAATTTGTCATTAGTAGACAGAAGGAAATAAAAGAATACCATTAGGTAAACAGTAATAATTGCTGTAGGCGAGATTGATCTGTGGGTGAAAGTTTGAGGAGGACAAAGATATTCACATGGTCTCAGAGTATCTTTTCTGAACTACTCATTAACTACAAAGGGAAAGAATAATTTTACAGTGGAGAAACTTGGCAGACATCGTCTTTTTTTTTTTTTTGGATTAGTTTTTTTGGTTTTTGTTTAAGATTTTATTTATTTATTTGACAGACAAAGATCACAAGTAGGCAGAGAGGCAGGCAGAGAGAGAGGAAGAAGCAGGCTCCCTGCTGAGCAGAGAGCCCGATGCGGGGCTCGATCCCAGGACCCTGGGATCATGACCTGAGCCGAAGGCAGAGGCTTTAACCCATTGAGCCACCCAGGTACCCCTGGCAGACATCATCTTAAAGAAGATTAACATCACCAGTTATAAGACATATTGACATAAACCTCCTTGACATGATGCATTGAGAAGGATGCAGGATAATTTCTGTTGCATTATTGTGACACTACACACACACACACACACACACACACACCACATCTTCTTTGCCCATTTATTCAGTCAATGGACATTTGGGCTCTTTTCATAGTTTGGCTGTTGTTGATAGTGGTGCTATAAATATTGGGGTACATGTGCCCCTTCAGATCAATATTTTTGTATCCTTTGGGTAAATACCTAATAGTGCAATTGCTGGGTCATAGGATAGTTCTATTTTAAACTTTTTCAGGAACTTCCATACTGTTTTCCACAGTTGCTGCACCAGTTTCCATTCCTACCAATAGTGTAAGAGGTTTCCCCTTTCTTTGCATCCTTGCCAACATTCGTTGTTTCATGTGTTGTTAATTTTAGCCATTTGCACAGGTGTGAGGGGGTAGCTCATCATGGTTTTGATTTGTATTTCCCTGATGATAAGTGATGTAGAGCATCTTTTTATGTGTCTATTGTCCATCTGTATATCTTTGGAAAAATGTTCATGTCTTCTTAACACCCATTCTTAACTGTTTATTTTTGGATATTGAGTTTAGTGAGTTCTTTATAGATTTTGGATCCTAACACTTTATCAGACATGTCATTTGCAAATATCTTCTCCCATTCCATAGATTGGCTTTTTGTTTTGTTGCTTCCTTTGCTGTGCAGAAGCTTTTTTTTTTTTAATTAAAAAATTTTTTTTCTAAAATTTATTTATTTGTCAGAGAGTAGAGGGAGAGAGCACAGGCAGATAGAGTGGCAGGCAGAGGCAGAGGGAGAAGCAGGCTCCCTGCTGAGCAAGGAGCCCGATGTGGGACTCCATCCCAGGACGCTGGGATCATGACCTGAGCCGAAGGCAGCCGCGTAACCAACTGAGCCACCCAGGCGTCCCTGTGCAGAAGCTTTTTATCTTGATGATGTCTCAGTATGTCTATCTTGTCATTAATAGATAGAAGGAAATAAAAGGGCACTAGGTGTCGTATTTAAGTGATGAATCACTAGTTTCTACTCCTGAAACCAATATCATTCTGTATGTTAACTAGAATTTAAATAAAAACTTGAAACAAAAATAAAATGAAAACAAAAACACATCATCAGAATTTGTAAAATAAAAGTAGTGGTTAGAAGAAATACTGTAGTCCAAAATGCTTACATTAGAGAAGAACAAGGTTTAAAAACAGTGATCCAACCTTTCCTTTTTAAAATTATTATTATTATTATTATTATTATTTTAAGATTTTATTTATTTATTTGAGAGAGAGGCAGTGAGAGAGCATGAGCGAGGAGAAGGTCAGAGGGAGAAGCAGACTCCGCGTGGAGCTGGGAGCCTGATGCGGGACTCGATCCCGGGTCTCCGGGATCATGACCTGAGCCGAAGGCAGTCGTCCAACCAACTGAGCCACCCAGGCGTCCCTTAAATTATTATTATTATTATTATTATTATTTTTAAGATTTTTTTTTGTTTATTTGACAGAGAGCACAAGCAGGGGGAGAAGCAGGCAGAGGGATAGGGAGAAGCAGGCTCCCTGCTGAGCAGAGAGCCCGACATGGGACTCTATCCCAGGACCCTAGGATAATGACCTGAGCCAAAGGCACAAACATTTAACCTAGTGAGCCACCCAGGTGCTCCTCTTTTTTTTTTTTTTTTTTAATTTAAGATTTGAGCCACCCGGGCGCTCCTCTTTATTTTTTTTAATTTAATTTAATTTAATTTTAATTTTTTAAATTTAATTTAAATTTAATTTAATTTTTAAATTTTTTTAAATTTAATTTAAATTTAATTTAATTTTTAAATTTTTAATTTAAGATTTATTTGAGAGAGAGCACAAGCAAGGGGAGGAAGAGGGAGAGGCCCCCCCACTGATCAGGGAGCTTGAAGCTGGGCTTGATCCTAGGACTCTGGGATCATGACCTGAGCCAAAGGCAGATGCTTAACGGACTGAGCCACCCAAGTGCCCCTAATCGAGTCTTTCAAAATAAGAATCTTAGAGAAAGGAGAACAAAATAAACTCAGAGTAGATGTAAGGAAACAAACATGAGAATAGAAATCAAGGAAACAGAAAAGTAGAGGGGGAAAAAAGTGATACCAATGACTGATTTCTCTAAGAGATCTAAAAATTGGTAAACCCATATCTAGGTTGATTAAGAAAAAAGGGGGAAATACAAATTTACAGAACCTACAGATACTAAGGCTCTACAGAGCCTACAGATACTAAGAAGCTATTAAAGGATTATTGTGAACAACATTATGCCAATATATTTGACAACTCAAATGGTATTCTCAAATCCCTTGAAACATAAATTATAAAACAGGCACAAGAAGAAACAGAATGTCTGTCTAGCCTTTATCTGTTCAAAATTTTTTGAGTTTGTAACTAAAAATCTTACTGCCAAGAAAACTCTAGAGCTAAATGACTTCAGTGGTGAATTCTGTGACACATTTAAGGAAGAAATAATACCCATCTTATACAAACTCAGAAAATGGAAGAAAAGACAATATGTATAAGTTCATTTTAAGAAATCTGCAAACCCAGATTATCAAAGTCAGACATTGACATTGTTTAAAAAGAAAATAGACCTAGTATTCTTTATGAACATAGATGTAAGATCCTCAACAAAAAATTAGGCTATAAATCCAGTAGTATTTTATTTATTTAATTTTTAAAAAGATTTTATTTCTTTGTTTGACAGAAAGAGAGAGAAAGCACAAGTAGGCAGAGCAACAGGCAGAGAGAGAAGGAGAAGCAGGCTCTCTGTCAAGCAGGGAGCCTGATGTGGGGCTTGATCTCAGGATCATGGAATTATGACCTGAGCCAAAGGCAGCCGCTTAACCGACTGAGCCACCCAGGTGCCCCAATATCCAGTAATATTTTAAAGTATAATATGACTTGATAGGATTTATCCCAGGAATGGAAAGTTGGTTTAATATTCAAATATCAATCACTGTAATTCATCATAGGATTGTCTCAATAGATGAAGGAAGCTCATTCGGCTACATTCAGCATTTAGGATAAAAACAGCAAAAACTCAGCTCATTCGGAATAGATACAAAGGTTAAGAATTGTTTCTGTATCTGATAAGATACTTATTGAATAAGATAAATAAGATGTGATCACAAAGTGAAATTTCCATGTTATTCACAGTAAATGCCTTTAATGCTTGATACCAGATAGGTTTTTTTCCTTCATTTTTTAGCGTCTTTCTATTTCTATCACCCCTTAGGACAGAGGGTCCTAGTTGGTACAGTAAGGGCAGGAAAAGAAATAAAATTAATAAAGATAAAAAAGGATTGAAAGTTGTCTATATTAACAAATGATATAAATATACAGAAATATTTAAAGGAATTTACAGAAAATTATTAGAATTCATGACTGAATTTAGCCAAATCACAGGGAAAATGGTCAATATTCAAAAACCAGTGAAGAAATGGAAAGTGAGATTTTTCTTTTTTAAGATTTTATTTATTTATTTGACAGACAGAGATCACAAG
This sequence comes from Mellivora capensis, assembly GCA_004024625.1. Lineage (NCBI taxonomy): Eukaryota > Metazoa > Chordata > Mammalia > Carnivora > Mustelidae > Mellivora > Mellivora capensis. The sequence continues at coordinate 159,549 of PISX010001659.1, read as the reverse complement.
TAGGCAGAGAGGCAGGCAGAGAGAGGTGGAGGGGGGGGGAAGCAGGCTCCCTACTGAGCAGAGAGCCTGATGCAGGACTCGATCCCAGGACCCTGGGACCATGACCCAAGCCGAAGGCAAAGGCTTTAACCCATTGAGCCACCCAGGAATCCTGGAAAGTGAGATTTCAAAATACATTTACAGTAGTATAAAAAATGTAGTTCTTATGGATAAATATAATGAAAGATGTTTAAGACCTGTATACTGAAAACTGCAAAACTTGCTGAGAGAAAGGAATCCAAATAAATGGACCAACTTTATGGATTAGAAGACTTAAAGTTAAGATGTAAATTCTGACCAAATTGACCAAGAGATTTAATATACTACAAATCAGAATATCATCAGGTGTTTTTGTAAAAGTTGACAAGCTTATGTGGAAATGCAAAGTACCTAAAAAAGCCAAACTATCTTGAAAAAGAAAAAACAAAATTGGAGGACCTGCATTGCCTGATTTGAAGGCATAACTGTGTAGCTATAGTAATCCAGGCAGTGTGATATTCCCATGCATCTTGAAAAGGAAATTTAGGCATGATTCTTTGTATTAGCCAGAATTTAAAAGTTATTTCAATAGCAAGTAATTTTTGAGCTTATGTCTGTACTAAATACTGTAGGAGGAGACAAACCCAATTAGGTAAGGACCTTTTATGTATCTGATATTTATTAGATAAGACAAATATGATGTCATTACAAAGTGAGATTTATCTCCATAAATGTCATTCACAGTAAATAATCATGTCTTTAATGTGTTACGCTAGGTAGTTTTTTCCCCTTCTGTATTTTTTGTTTTCCCTAGTGACTGCATATACAATTTATAATAAAACTAATAAACTTTATTTCAAATTGAGGCTTTTAGAAAGTAAGGTTCCTTTACAATCACAACCAGGTACAACAGGAGTTCAAGACAACTGAATCTTGTTGAATGGACAGGATTTGAGTGTGGAAAAGTGAGAGGACATAGATGGAGAAAACCTCATTTATTCATCACATGAATCTGCATGCAGCTATAGCAGTGAATAAAACAGAAGTCCAAGCCCTCATGGACCTCATGTTCTAGTGGGGAGAGGCAAAGAGTGAACAGCATAAATAAGAAAAATATATATTATCTCGGGATGCCTGGGTGGCTCAGTTGGTTAAGCGGCTGCCTTCGCCTCAGGTCATGATCCCAGCATCCTGGGATCAAGTCCCACATCGGGCTCCTTGCTCGGCAGGGAGCCTGCTTCTCCCTCTGCCTCTGCCTGCCTGTGCTCGCTCGCTCTCTCTTCCTCTTTTTCTGACAAATAAATAAATTTTAAAAAAGAAATAAAAATATATCTTATCTTATATCTTATCTAATATCTAAAATATATAGTATCTTATCTAATATAAGATAATACATATCTTATATATTGATAAATAGTAGGAAAAAAATAAAACAGGAAAGGGGCATAAGGAGCAAAGGTAGAGGACTACAACTATAAATAAGGATGCCCAGCAAAGACTGTTGGGAAGGAGACAATTTAATATAAATTAAAGGACCTGAGAGTATCTAGGAAAAGAGTACTCCAAAAAGAGGAAACAAATATATGAAGCAAGCACACATGAGCTATATTGGAAAAAAAACAAAGGGACTAATATGGCTGAAGCAGATATAATAAGTTAGTAAAGGAAAAGTTGGTGGGGAGGGCAAATTATAGAGCCTTGTAGGCAAGTCTAAGAATTTTTCCTTTTATTTGAAATGATATGGAAAGCCACTGCTGAGATTTTTGAGCAAATGAGTGACATGTTCTGATTTAGGTCTTAAAGATATTATCCTTTTTTTTTTTTAAAAAAAAGATATTATTATTTGGATGGTTTCCAGAGTAAACTGAAGAGACCAGTTAAGCTATTGCAGTAATTCAGGCAAGAGATAATGGTTTAGATCAAGTTGGTAGCATTGGAGGTGTTAAGAAATGGTAAGATTGATATAAATCTTACAAAGGCCATTACAAGTTGTTGGTTTTGGTTTTTTTTTAAGATTTTATTTCTTTATTTGACAGAGAGAAATCACAAGTAGGCAGAGAGGCAGGCAGGGGGGTGGGGAGCAGGCTCCCCACTGAGCAGAGAGACCAATGCAAGGCTCAATCCCAGGACCCTGAGATCATGACCTGAGCCGAAGGCAGAGACCCAACCCACTGAGCCACCCAGGTGCCCCTAAAATTACTATAAATCTTAAAGGCAACAAGATTTGCTGGCAGATCAGATGTGGAAGGATAATGTGAAACAAAAAGTTGAGGATGACCCAGAATTTTTGCGTGAACAACTAGAAGGATTGAAATGCCTTTAACTCAGTTGGGGGAGAATATAAGAGGAACAGATTTGTAGGAATTAAGAGTTTTGTTTTAGGGATGCCTGGCTGGCTCAGTAGGTAGAGCATGCCATTCTTGATCTCAGGGTTATGAATTCAAGCCCCTCATTGGGTGTGGAGCCTACTTAAAAAAAAAAAAAAGGTTTCGTTTTAGACAGGTTTGCATAGTTGGTATGCAATTGGAGTTTAAGATAAGAGCTTAAGAGAAGAGGTCCAGTCTGGAGATGATAATTTGAGGGTTGGCAAGATATGGACATATTTAAAGCCATGAGATTGGATGTGATCATAATGGAGTCAAAATCTGAAAGAAGAGATGGAAAGACTGAGGCCCGAGTCACTCCCATATCAAGAGATGAGGAGAGATGAGAAGGAAACAGCAGGAAACTAAAAAGGAGCAGCCAGTGAGGTAAAAGGAGAACCAGGAGAATCATATTGTTAAGGAAACCAAATACATCATTTCAAAGAAGAAGTAATCTATGTCAAATCCTTCTTATAGTTCAAATAAAATGAGGATTGAGAATTGGCAGTTAGATTCCTTGGTAACTTGATAACACTTTAGGAGGAGTATTGAGGTAAAAGCCTGATTGGAATGTGTTTTAAAAGTATGGAGGTTGAGAAGTTGGGGACAGCAAGTAATATAGGCAGCTTTTCTGATGAGTTATGCTATAGATATGTAGAGAAAGATGTGGTCACTAAGGGCAAAGTGGGAGTAGTTTCTTTCTTTAAGGGAAAATAGTATTGTATTTATGTACTGGCAAGAATGATTTGGTAGTGAGAGAGAAATAACAATGCAAGAAAAAAGTGTGAAGAATTGCTGGAGTAATGTACTTAAGAAGGCCAAAGAGGATGGGTTTTTGGAGAGTATGGCTTTTTCTAAGATCAGGTCTGTGTTGGGGATCACCAAGACTATTCCCAGGCTTGATGATTGTCCAGAAAGACTCATAGGACTCAGCATATAGTTGTACTCATTGTTATGATTTATTACAGTGAAAGGATATAAAGGAACATCACTGAAGAAAAGGTGCTTGGGGTGGGGTGCCCAACCAACTCACTTGGTAGAGGATGTGACTCTTGACCTCAGGTTGTGAGTTCGAGCCCCATATTGGGTATAGAGATTACTCAAAAATAAAATCTTTTTTTAAAAAAAGAGGAAGGGACGCCTGGGTGGCTCAGTTGGTTAAGCGGCTGCCTTCGGCTCAGGTCATGATCCCAGCGTCCTGGGATCAAGTCCCACATCGGGCTCCTTGCTCGGCAGGGAGCCTGCTTCTCCCTCTGCCTCTGTCTGCCTGTGCTCTCTCTCTCTCTCTCTGACAAATAAATAAATAAAATCTTAAAAAAAAAAAAGAGGAAAAGAAAAGGTAGATGTGTGAAATCCAGAGGAAACCAGGTGTAAGCTTCTAAACGTTCTTGCAGGGGAGTCACACCAGATGCATTTAATTTGGATAGCAATGAGTTGTAATGGGTGAAGTGTTGTCTATGAGAGATGCTCATGAGAAATTCAATGCCCCTAATTTTTTATTGGGGCCTAGCCACATAGATACCCTGTGCCTAACATATACCAAAAACCCAACCAGGAGGACAGTAGGTATTCAGCATAAACCATATTTTTTTGCAAAAACAGATTCAGCATTAGTGAGCTTTAATTTTACCATTTAGGAAATGATGGGAATATCCCAGAATATAAGGTCCCAGACTACAGCCCAGAGCCAACTTATATTCAGTCCATTATAAGGATAGCAGTGTCAGGCTTACTATGTTATTCTGCATAAGGTCCAATTTATTCATAGTGATGGGAGAGAAGTCATAGATGAAGGATCAGTGTAGAGGGCAATAAGCAAAAGTTTGATAGTGAAACTGAGGATACTATATGGAGACAAAAGACTTTTAAAAAGCAGTGCTTATTTTAAAAACATGTGATTGTCAGTCAATAAATGTTATGGAATGCTGGTCTCTTTTTAAACCCAGGTGCACCATAGAGAAGTAACTTGGTAAGATGTATCAATATGATTAGATACTATATTGCCATGGTAACCATAATTCTGAATTTTTGTGGTGATTTTAATTTTAAATAAATTATATTACTTCTTATATCCTATAAAATCTAATATTCTGGTATACATCAAATATAATTACAACTCTGGTATCCAATATAGCAAATTGTAAGACATGATATACTAGACCAAGTGTTCTGATTTGGGATCAGAAAACCAAAGCGTAGCTATTAAAAATATTTGGCAGAATACAAAATAGTGTGTACATACTAATTACAAGTAAATGAAAATGTATTTCTGTATATTATGCAAAGTTATAAAATTGTTTAATTTTCTTTTTCCTATAAAATTGCTCAGATGTAGAGGGAAGTGTTTAATATTTTTGTTATTGATACTAAGACTTCACTATGCCTTGGTGATTTTTTTTTTAATAGGGTCAAGAATTTGCTCCAAAAAGTGTGGCAATAATTGGTCATTCTATGGGTGGCCTTGTTGCAAGAGCATTGCTTACATTGAAAAATTTTAAACAAGATCTGATAAATCTTCTTATCACACAAGCCACCCCTCATGTTGCTCCTGTGATGCCATTAGATCGTTTCATAACAGGTAAGTACTATTACATAAACACTAACTGACCTCCCCATTGTTGTTTAAGATTAAACAGATCCTCGCACCTACCTCCTCGAAGAGTGTGCTGCAGATTTATCCATGTGTGAAGCAACTCAGTCTCAAATTAAAACCTCCATTTCTGAGCATCTTTCTTTGTGACTTTCAACTGAGGCTAATAATTGAAACTGTTGTTAGTTTTCTCTGTCGATAGTGTCCCACCATGGAGAGCTTGTGTCTTATAATCCCTAGACATTTGGGAATCAGTTTAATTACTCTTGAGGATGACTCTCTGTCTCTTAAAGTATGTTTAAAATTCCTGTGTTTTGTTAACTCTTCCAGTACTCTTTTCAAAATAAGCTTATATGTAAGTGAAACAGTAGAAATGGCTTCTTTTTAAATAAATAGATCTGCTAGTGCTTTATATAGTGTGCTAGAATTGCTAATATTTATTACTGTATTTTGGGTGTTGTATTAAGGACTTTACATGATGTATTATTATTTCACTTGATGCTTAGAGCAGTCCTTTGAGGTAGGTACCATTATTTGCATGTTTAAAGAAAGTCAAGTATTATCTTCACTATTGATATGTGGTACGATAGAATAAAGTCCTTGAAAACAAAGAATTTTTTCCTGGTCAGTAAATTTACGCCACTTCTTACCCTATCAAAATTTGCATTATCTTGAGGAAAGAGCTTTCAAGAGAGTCTGATTTTATTGTTTTTGAAGGGTAGCGATGGTCTGCCTCTAAAATGTTCAGACTGAAAGTAATTCTTAGGGTCAGATTGCCTTTCTAGTAATCAGTAAGCCTCTTTCTTATTTATTCTGTATTTATTTCATATTTCATTAAGCCAGAATTAGAATGAAAAAACAAAAGTTCAAGAGGTGGCAGATCCTACGTTTTTAGGAGACTTGTATGATCTTCTGAAGTACATTCCCTGTTTATACTTGATAGAAATACTGGCCTTAAATAGGGGTAAGGAAACTGTGCACTGGGTCCCACACTTTAGAGGGCTGTGCTCTGGGATTGCCATTCTCCACAAGGTGAGGATTATATAGGCCAGGCAGCCTCCCCACTTGCAGGTGGTGCCTTTACTTCTGGAAGATGATCTAGGTAACCAGGCCTTCAGGCTTCTTCCATGGCCTGTGTGGGCTTCCTACCTGAATTTTCCCTGAGGGCAGGGATGTAAGTAAGTTTGAACTGTGGCTAAGGAATGGCTCTGCATGAGATACAGATAGAGCTTGGACATCCTGCATCCTTATAATGCAGGATGGGAAAGAAGAGATGATAGTTCAGTGATGTGTCAGAGATCTGCCCTTCTGGTGCTGCCATAATCTAGTATTCATCTCTGAGGTGTCCTGAATTTGAAATTTGAACTTGGCCTTCCAGATTATTTCAATGATATATTTGTCAAGGTAGGCAGAGAAAATATATTTGATTTAACAGTGTGTTAGCTGGAATTTTTACTTTTAAGTATTAAGACATAAGGCCATGTGTGCCCCATTGGTATTCTTGTCCTAGACCTGTAGATGTTAGGAATGTTAGGAATTGGGGATTCTTAATCACATTCTAAGTGAATACTGCTGAGATCTTCAGTGGGAGGAGTTTGCTGTTCCAAAATGTTGAAGCCCTCAATGGGATCAAATGCCAAGATGAAAGTACATTAAGTTTTGATAATTAGAAAAGGAACTGAGAACTCCTCTGCCCTTGCCTCAAATCTTTGATACTGTATTTTTCTCATCTTCCATAGATAAAGTGGAAAAATTGTATATTCTTCCTATTGAACTACCTGTTACTTACTCTAAATAGGTGGAACCTTCTTAACCCTTAGATTTTCCACAGCAGCATTAAGTCCCAAGACTAAAGTGATTGTTGTTGTCTTCATTGTATTTTAAGAACTTAAATAGTACTTTGTGTGGTGGTGGCTGCCCACAGTAGAGAGCTGCTAAGCTCTCACACTGCCATGATTAGGAAGATCTACAATTCTTTAACATAGTGAACTTGTATCTTTGGAAGAATTTTAGGGGTTTCTACTTGCTATGCTGTGTAGCTCATGATCTAGCAGCATTCTTATGGAATGTAGAGACCTGTTTTTGTATGGAGTTGTTAAAACTAAAAAAGTTTGGGTATCTTTCTTCTTTATTGATAACTTCTGTAACTCTTAGTATTCATAGTCTTACTTAAGGGGAAAACAGACTCTGTAAAGATACTGATTTTACTCAGAATAGGGAAACGTGAATAACATTGTTTATAAACAATTCAGTATGGCTTAAATAGAAATTCAATTTAATATTAGTATCATAGATACCTTAGTGTTGCAGGGAGTGACTAATTTTTAATATGTGTCTTTATTTCCTACCAGATTTTTATATGACTGTAAACAACTATTGGATTCTAAATGCTAGACACATAAATTTAACCACACTTTCTGTAGCTGGAGGATTCCGGGATTACCAAGTTCGTTCGGGACTGACTTTTCTACCAAAATTAAGTCATCATACCAGTGCCTTATCCGTTGTGGTAATCTTTTTAATATTCTACTGAAATAGAAACAGAATGGATACAGTGGGATATGAAAGGAGAAGTATGTAGTTGTTTGAAAATGACTTCTGAGTTGAGTGTAGTGCCGCTATGTGTGTATGTGCCCGCATGTGAGAGAATATGAAGGAATGAACATGATTATGTTGGGAGAGCAGAGGCATGGGTGCACAGAAAGTGAAAAAGATCTTAGAGAGTTTGTGAAAATGATTTATTTATGAAAGTGACTCTTAATGAATAGTTGTTCCTTGTTTAAAATAAGTACCTACCCATTGATGAGAGTTTTAATTGTAAGAAAGTATGGACTGAAGTCCAGGGGCCCCTGGTTATATCTGAGTGCTATTTACAGGAGAAATGGAATATCAGACTCTTGAGTGCTAAACTTGAATAAAGGTTTACCAATTTTAAAATTTAAAAATTAGCTTTGCTAGTATAACAGAACCCTTATTGATTAATTTGATAATTATTCTTCCCTGTTAGGACATCAAGTATTTGGTCTTTAACGGGGATACATAGCCTCTGTAAAGTGAGTTCAAGTTTCCTTTTAGGACTTAAATTATTTCTTATATTTTCAACCTTGAAGTCTTCAGTTAAGATCTGAATTTTTTAACTCTACACAGTATGCAGATATTGTATGTAGTATATATAGATGTGTATACTGCACATCATCTCCAAATATAACCTATAAAAAGAAATCCAGCATTTCTTTTGCTTTTTAGGAGCTAGTCCTTTGTTTGTGGTTGTTCTCTTCATTAATATGCCCTTGCTCAGTTCATTTATTGTCCCACTTATAGATTACTGTTCTTTTTTTTTTAAAAGATTTTATTTATTTATTTGACAGACAGAGATCACAAGTAGGCAGAGAGGCAGGCAGAGAGAGAGGAAGAAGCAGGCTCCCCGCTGAGCAGAGAGCCTGATGCGGGGCTCGATCCCAGGACCCTGGGATCATGACCTGAACCGAAGGCAGAGGCTTTAACCCACTGAGCCACCCAGGCGCCCTGATTACTGTTCATTTATTAAACAACTGTTAATGATTGGTTGCCACACATAGTACTAGGACAAAAATTATTAAGCCATGGTTAATGGTTAACCGTGGCTTAAACCATGGCTAATTGTATTAACCTACCATTTTCTTATTACTGAAGGAGTTGTGATATAACCATAATAGCTTTGAAACTAAGTTGGTGAATCTCTCAGACCTCATTATTGGTATGTATTGTTCTATTTGATGTTGAATATTTGGGGCAGATATATGCTGGAAGTCCTCAAAACACTAAATACCAATTCTTTAGTAAACACAGATATTAGTCATATAAAATTGGATTGTAATTATTTCTAGACTTGACCTGGAGCATGTTGCTATATTGATACTCCTTCTGCAGCTTATCTTTTAAAGAACTTGGGTTTCTCTAATTGTGTGTGTGTGCGTGCATGCATGTGCATGGTGTGTCCCTCTTTTCTAATCCATTTGATCATTTGTTGCTTTCAAGGCAGCTTGTATTTCTGTATCTCTGATGAAAATATTTTACCTTTCAATGTAATTTTCTGAAAGCTGGTTATTATCTCATTTTTATTTAGTATTTTAATCCTCAAATAACATATAGCCTTTCATATATCTACATATATGTTTACTTTAGAAAAGTAATTATAAAGAAGTAACAATTTTTTGGCAATTATCTCAAGAATAATTAATTGACATTTATAGCCATCAGGACTAGAAAAATTAAGTTAGAGACCTAGGTTGTATTAGTATTAGGAAGGTACGCTGAACTGCTGTCATATACATTCATACAGATAATGGCACTTAAACATTTTGCTCCTATACCTGCCCTAGGTATGTATTTAAGTTGGTGGATGGTTTTTGAAGGAGTCCCTTTAAGGGACTTAGGCTCTAGCAACCCTTTCTTGAATGCAGAGAGAGACTCTGAAAAATAATATCGGATTTACTTAATGTTTCCTGTTGTATGTAAGATACTATTCCCAGGAAATTCATTAGCTGGTATGAAAAGAAGTCTCTAGTTCTTGAAGGGGGCTGTGCCATTGTTAGGAAGCCTTCCTCAAACAGTTATATTTTTTGAGCCTTTTGGTGTCTAGTAGTATATATCCTAGTCTAGGGTTTTTTTTTTCAGAATAAGTAACCCTGCACCATACTTGTAGTGTCTGATTTGGGGGCACCTGGGTGGCTCAGTCTTTTAAGCATCTGACTTTTGATTTTGGTTCGGGTCATGATCAGGGTTGTAAGATCCCGCCCTGCATTAGGCTCTGGTTTGAGGTTGGGGCCTGCTTAAGATTCTCTATCTCCCTCTCTTAAAAAAAAAAAAAAAAAAAAAAAAAAAAAAGTCTGATTTGATAGCTTTGGAATTGTGACCAGGCATATTTATTTTGAAAAAGCTCCCTGGGGCTGGGTATTTCTCAGGCACACCTGATTAAGAAGTAACATCTTAGAATTTATCAAAGGGTAGTCTAGTCAAAACTAAAATTACTAAAATAATTGTGACAAACTCAGCCTCTTAATAGATTAATAAAGAGTTAGATATTAAAGTCTAGTAAGGAATCTGTAGATGCTTTGATAATTTTTCAGGGGTATTTTAAGCTTAACTAAGCAGTAATGATACTGATTTTATATAGGAGCTGCCTTAATATTTTTGGATCACCTTTCTAAGAATGCATCATTTAAATATGTCTATGCATCATAAAATAGTGAAACTGATGTTACATGTTTCTCAATATTAGCTTATGAGAATTTTAAACCTTTGGGAGAATAACAAATGTGGTTTTCTTAAGTTGGATTTTCTTTTCTTGTCCTTTTAGAGCTCAGCAGTGCCTAAGACCTGGGTCTCAACAGATCACCTTTCCATTGTATGGTAAGTTAATATGTAATAGGGTTATTTTGGTAGTTTATTAAAGGTGTTCTTTTTTCCTATCAGTGCATTGATTGGTTTGTTAGCTTTGTTAGCACTTTATCCGTAAGTAATAAAGATTTGGAAGAAAGATTGACTTAAAGGCTTAGAACTTTAACTTTGGTTTTTGTCTCAATTTGATCAACGTTCCCTTTACGACTTATAAAATCATCTCTTGAAGAACTACTAGCATGAGTCTCAAATAAAGCTAGTCAAATACCAAAATTTTAGAGTTTGTCATAGTTGGGCAGAATCAAAGATACTTGTGATAGGATCTTCAGAGCTCTTGACCAGTCACCAAACTCAGGGACTTGATTAATATAGCATTAACTATTCTAGAACATGAAAAACCAAGTAGGAGTTAGATTTACCCTTAATATAAATAGATTAAATAAGGGTTAAGAAATACATAGACCCTAGTATCTTATCACTATATGTTTTGGCTTTAAAAAAATTCTTTTTTCACTTTCCTCTGGCTGTGCAGTCAGTGTCTGCAAGAAGCACAAGTTTAGGCATAGAAAGAAGGGGCAGACTGTTGTCTGTAACTGGGGTGGATGAAGACTTAGAACAGAAGGACCATGATAGTTCATTGTCAGACGTTGTCAAATGGAAGATTCAATTTGCTTTATTTTTTATATAGTTCAACTTTAAGATACATGCTTAATAATAATGATTCCTTAAATACTTCTAGAGTTTAGAGCAGCAGACTCAGATATTCCATTAAGTAATAGAATTGTGCATGTTTGTATCAAAAGTATATTTTTAAATAAAGTTTCATTATAACATAACATTTTATTCTTTAGGTGTAAACAATTGCAGTTGACTACAATTCGAGCATTCTTTGATCTTATTGATGCTGATACTAAACAAGTATGTATTTTTAAGTTAAAAATTACTTCAGTAGGGGCGCCTGGGTGGCTCTGGGTTAAGCCTCTGCCTTCAGCTCAGGTCATGATTTCAGAGTCCTGGGATCGAGCCCCGCATCAGGCTATTTGCTCAGCAGGGAGCCTGCTTCCTCCCTCCCCACCCCCACCTGCCTACTTGTGATCTCTCTCTCTCTCTCTCTCTCTGTCTGTCTCTGTGAAATGAATAAATAAAATCTTTAAAAAAAATTACTTCAAACTGAGGGTTGCTGGGGGGAGGGGGGTCAGGTGAGGGGGGTGGGGAAATGGACATTGGGGAGGGTATGTGCTATGGTGAGTGCTGTGAAGTGTGTAAACCTGGTGATTCACAGACATGTACCCCTGGGGATAAAAATACATCATATGTTTATAAAAAAATAAAAAATTTAAAAAAAAATTACTTCAGGGGCACCTAGGTGGCTCAGTGGGTTGAAGCCTCTGCCTTAGGCTCAGGTCCTGATCCCAGGGTCCTGGGATCAAGCCCCGCATCGGTCTCTCTGCTCTGCAGGGAGCCTGCTTTCTCCTCTCTCTCTGCCTGCCTCTCTGCCTACTCGTGATCTCTGTCAAATAAATAAATAAAATATTTTTTAAAAAATTACTTCAGTAAAGTAAAAGTATTGTTACAGTAGGGATGGATTTAATTTTTTTTTACTTCCATAAAAGTAGAAGCCTTATATGTTATATCAACTGTAATTAGCTTCAAAATAGAAATATATTTTTATCTGATAATACTTTGATCACTATTAATAATTAATAGAATGCAATGAAAATGAGAAAGTAAAAAGATGCTTTAAATCTTCCCCCAATTCTTCCCCTTTAGTTGTTTAAAATTTGATATATATCCTTTTAACTTAAGATATTTACTACAAGCTGTTTTATCCTTTTTTTGTAATATGTTGTAAACTTCATGATGTATCATAATAGACATTTTTGCTTAAAACTTTCTTTTAAGAAAAGTATATTTATCTTTCTGGTAGGACCAACATGTCTTCATTAATTAACTAACCCAACCTCTCCAGAACTTAAATTATGTACTTTCAGTAGTTGAATGTTTTTTGTAATGAGATTTCACTTATAAACTTTATAAACCAGTGATTGTCCAAGTTCAGTTAACAGGACACTCGGAAATCCTAGCACCATTAATAAACATTATATTATTCTTTCATCTCTTTCATGTCTGCCAGCAGATATCTAGTAATGGGCACTAAAGATTTCAGCAAAAGTCAGGGAATTTTATCCATGAACTTAAATTTTTTTCTGTGATTTGGGAACAGATTGCTGTTTTTCATGTTAAGCAACCTTTTTTTTTTTTTTTTTTTTTAACTCAGGTCATCTTGTAGTCCTTCACTGTTTCATAGAACATGTTTTGAGAACTGTGGCTATGGCTTCTCCTTTTGGAGAAAGGATTCCTTGTGTATTAGGTAATTTTCTTCATTGTGGCAAAGTATTTAGCTCAGATATTTTTGGATTCTTCCCCATGAAAGCTCCAATTTTGGGGGAGATTAGTATGTGTGACCTCTATCTCAATAGATTTCTAGGTATTGCTTTCCTTATTGTGTCTTAGAACTTAGAAAAGCCTTTTATAAGGCTTTTCACTCTTGGAAGTGAGATAGTGTTTTTGTTTTTTTCCTTAACCTTTCAGAAAGCTGCGGAACTACTATTAGAATCATAGATACTTAACCTGTCTCCTGAAGAATACAATAAAAGAGAGACACCCACCCCCACTCCAAAAAGAGAGAGACCCAAACTATTGTGTTTTGCCACATTTTAAGCCACAAGATGCCATATTTAGGTTAGTATATTTATTAAAGTAAATCAGCTTATAGAGTTAACACTATGAATTGGTCACGGAATACAAACATTTTTCAGTTTTTCAACCTTGCTTTAGTTATGAGTCTTCACTATGGCAAATGTTTTTTTTACTTAGTTTGAGAGAGTGCAACTAGGTATAACAGAATCAATTAAAATTGTAAGATTAGTTTGTGTTTGGAATGACATTTGGTAGGCTTGGATCCAAGCCAATTTTTTGTATTGAGGTATAATTGACACACTACATAAAACTAATTTTAATAAATCTTGTTTTCCATTAAAACCTGAGATGAGAGAATTTTTAATATTAGTGTGTAATAAAATACAATTCTGGATAGATAAGTAATTTACAGACATATTTTAAGGGACAAATGAGAAATTTTTGGTAACTAATCTTGTTAAGAGTCAAAATAGAAAACTGAGTTTTGTTTCACAAACTCACTATGTATAATCGACTAGACTAAATATTAGACAATAAAAAGTTTGGCTATGATTGCTATCCCTCAAGAAGATATTAGGAAGAGAAGCAAACATATATACAGGGAAACTATAACTCTGCATAATTAGTCCCAAACATGTGGTACAGAGGAATCAGAATGAGAGAATAATTTCTGATGGTTATCAGCATAAGAGATGTAGCTGAAAAACTTAGGAGTGGATGGATTTCCTAGAGAGTGAGTAAGGATGGAAGAGTCCTGAGTTAGTTAAATTTTGGCAAAAAGGACCTTTTACTTTTAATTGATTGTGAACAGATGTGACTACTTTAAAAAAAAGTCAGAACTAGTTTTATATTAGATTGAGTTGATTGAAGTATTGTGTTTGTGTCAATGAGGATAAAATTTATATTGCCTTCTACTTTAGTTACACGGTATCTAAGGAACTGTATTCTGTTTTGTATATTGTATTATAAGGAGGATGTTAACAAACTTGAGTTTATCCAGGGAAGGCAGTCAGGGTAATGAAGAGTTTGAAACAGTTCTGTGAAAAACAGTTGATATTTTTGAAGTTGTTTAATCTGTAAAGAAATGTTTTGTTGGATGGGGTATGTAATAGCCTTCAATTTCTTGAAGGGCTGCCCCTAACTTAATATATCAAAGTAATAGGGAGTCAGATATTTGCTCTAAATATGGCAGAGCTTTCTCCTCAAAGGAGTTGTTAAAATTGGTATGTATTATCTTTCACAGTAGCAAGTTAGAAATAAATGCTTAAGCAAATGCTGGGTGACTTCCTAAGGAATTAGAAAGATTTACTAGACCTGGGTCCTCACTGTCATTTCTTTGTCATTCTCTCATTATGTTGTTGAGAAAGTCACTTACCTGCAGGGCCTCCTCAGTGCTTAAACTAGAAAGTTGAATAGTAGTAGATTCTGAATGGGTTTTAGACCCAAGTACTTTTTTTTATTTCTTTAAGGCAGGAACTGGTATAAAGTTGCAGACATTTATTGTGTTAGGATATTTTAAAACAGACAACAAAAAATCCTGTTGTCTGCTCTCATTTTCATTTCATGAAAGAAAAAATATTTAGACACAATAAAAGTAAGTAAGATAGGGTAAAGCAAAGTAGTTTCCAAGGAAGGGCAATTGGCAATTCATATTTTCTCTAATGACCAGTTAATTCTTTGCTGTGGGATTGGCACTGGTCTGAGTTTGGAAAGTAGTGTGTTGGAGTTGCTAGACTGGAGGACTTCGTAAGTTCTCGTCTGACTCTATACACCTTTGTATGTTTTATTCTTAACTGCTATTTAAGAGGCACTAGTCTGGGCTCGGGAGCCAGACTCCCTGAGTTTGAATCCTGGCCCAGATTGTTAATAGGAGTATGACCTTGAGCAAGTTCCTTAATTTCTCTGTGCTTTAGTTTCTTGGTAAAAATACAAATAAAATGGTTATTATCTCTTAGAGTTCTTGTGATGGTTAAATGAATTAATAACATATTCAGTACTTAGAACAGTGCCTGGCCCAGAATAAGTAACTATTGTCTCTTAGTATATTATTACTTAATGCTAAATTTCATTGAACTATCACAATGGATACTAAAAGATAGAAAAATGTATCATTCTTTCTAGATAACTCAAAATCCCAAGAAGAAATTGTCAGTCTTGAATCACCACTTTATAAGACACCCATCAAAACACTTTGAGGAAAATCCAGCAATAATTTCTGACTTAACAGGTTGGTGGTAATAACATGTTTTTATTTTAAATCGAGTTTTATTTTTAGGTAAATTTATTAGCAAAGTATTTGCAACTGTGGTACTTAGCTACTATAATTTTATTATGTTTTATTAATTTCTCTGTGGTGGTTTCTTTTTTTTTAATTTTTATTTATTTTTTTTAACTTCTTTTCAGTGTTCCAGAATTCATTGTTTAGGCACCACACCCAGTGCTCCATGCAATACATGCCCTCCGTAATACCCACCACCAGGCTCACCCAACCTCCCACCCCTCGCCCCTCCAAAACCCTTAGATTGTTTTTCAGAGTCCACAGTCTCACATGGTTTGTCTCCCCCTTCAATTTCCCCCAACTCCCTTCTCCTCTCCATCTTCCTGTGTCCACCGTGTTATTTCTTATGCTTCTGTGGTGGTTTCTTAGGTTCTTGATTAAGGAAGAGAAAAAGGAGAGAAATGGTTTTATAAGATGTTGCTGATAAAAATTTTGTTCTGAAAATAACCTGACAAGTACAAAGTTTTAAAGTTAGAGTTAATTGTTGCTATTTCCTGACAGTCACATAAAATACTATAATTATTTTTGACTAAAGTTTTCAGTATTAGTCATTTTTCAATCTTCTTTTGGTTTAACAGCATATCATTCACTGTTAATATAATAGCTGTTATATTCAGTTTGGAAAATAATTTCTTTTTTATTGATACTTCCTTTGAGGAAAGGCACCAAATAAATTTAAAATGCTATACTTGGGGAGCGCCTGGGTGGCTTAGTCATTAAACGTGTGCCTTTGGCTCAGGTCACCATCCCAGGGTCCTGGGTTTGAGCCCCACATTGGGTTCCCTGCTTGGTGGGAAGTCTGCTTCTCCTTCTCCCGTTCTCTCTGCTTGTGTTCCCTCTCTCGTTGTGTTTCTATCTGTCAAATAAATAAAATCTTAAAAAAAAAAAGTTTTACTTGATGTGAATGCTGGCAGTGATAAGCACAGATAACATCTTACTAGATTTCTTATTTTTTCTTTTTTTTTTATTTTATTTTTTCAGTGTTCCAAGATTCATTGTTTATGCAGCACACCCAGTGTTCCATGTAATACTTGCCCTCTGTGATACCCACTACCAGGCTCTTATTTTAAAATAGCCATTGTTCAGGAAATCACGTCTTTTTCAAATCCTTTTGTAATTGAGAAGTATTTCATGAGCATTCAATAAAAGGAATAGTTTAATATTTAAAAAGCAAGCCAAATTCATTTCCTTTACCTTAGGGACATCTATGTGGGTTCCAGTGAAAGTATCCAAATGGACCTATGTGGCTTATAATGTAAGTATACCATCAATAGATTAAAAAAATTTTTTTTTCAAAAACATTTTGGTATTCATCTTTAAAAAATTAAAGATTTTTGGGGAACCTGGGTGGCTCAGCTGGTTGAACGTCTGACTTTTGATCGCAACTCAGGTCTTGATCTCAGGGTCGTGAGTTCAAGCCCTGCATTGGGCTCCTCGCTGGGCATGGAGCCTACTTGAAAAATAATAATAATAAGAAATACATAAATAAAAGTTAAAGACTCTTAAAAAGATAATTACGTATATTTTTCCACATTAAAACAATGATAATTCCTTAATATCTAGTTAGTGTTCAGTTTTCCAGTTTTACATAACTGTTAAATTTTTTCTTTCTCACTTTTAAATGAGAATACACATAATATCCACATATTGTCATTTGTTGATATGTCTCTTATTGCTCTTTTAATCTCTCATACTTCCTCTACCCCTTTTCTTTCCTTGAAGCTTATTTGTTGAAAAAACAAGTCATTTGTCCTATAGAGTTGCATACAGTCTTGACTTTGCTGATTGCATTCCTGCAGTACCATTTAGTATATTACTTTGTCTACTCTTTTCCTGTAACTTAGTACTTGGATCAGATTCGTTTGCTTGATCAGATTCAGTTTTTGTTCTGGCTAGACTATCTCTTTTTTTGTGATGTTAGCAGCTGTTGATGAAGTGTGCCTAGAGTCATTAATTCATTTAGGGGATGCAAAAATGGTGGCACTCTAATTCAGTTATTTTTTTATTAATTGAAACATTATTGGTAAATTTCATATCTACTAAATTTATTAAAAGTGGAACATAGCAGGAAAGGAAAAAATTAAAATTGCTTGGGTCTTTGGATCTTGTATTTACTGGTTTTCAGTAATAGCAAGTTGGCTCACAGACCTCCTCCATTGGTGATCATAAACGGTTTGGGGTTTTTTTTTCCCTAATATTATTATGAACTCATCTTTTAAACATGTTTCCATCTAAAATATTAAAATTCTTCTGTCTTTGACCAGTGGAAGTCATTTCAAGTTAGGCTCCTGAATCCTTTTGGTAAAGCTACTCTTTAGATGTCTTTCTTTGATAGTTTCTTCACTACCTAATATGAGAAGATGTTTAAGCTCATTTTGTACATTTCCTGCCCCAGACCTTGAATCAGCTTTTTCTCTAAGGAGTTCTTTCTGTTGTTTGGGAAATGGTGTTTAAAAACCATAATTTGGACACTAGTGATGTTTATGACTAGTGGGTTAGCATTTCTAGGCCTTTTCAGTGGACAGAGCTAAGAAATATATTTTATGTTGATCATTAGGCCAAAACTGAAACCTAAACAAAAAACATGCCTTTATACTGCTATTTCTAAGACATACTCAAGACTGCAGGGTCCCTGATATCCCTGACTTAGATCTGTATCTTCTTCCTACTCCTAGAATATTGGAGAATACCTCAACAACACCAAGATTGATAACATTGGAATAATTTTTGCTTTATCTGTATATTTAAATGATGAAATTATCTACTCTTAATAGTTTTATTATGTTTTCCTTCTTTTTTTTTTAGGAATCTGATAAGATATATTTTACATTTCCTCTTGCAAATCATAGAAAAATCTACACTCATGTCTATTGTCAGAGCACCATGCTGGTAAGATAATTGGTATATTTTATGTAAATCTAAAAGTCTATTTTTAATATTCAACTAATATCTAAGATATCTTCTTTAGCTATGAACTATGACTAAATCTAATAAGTTGAAAAATATTTGTCTAAAACTGTTTTGATTGAAAAGTATTAATCAAAATATTTCTAGAACTGATAATTTACTTCTAAATTACACTTTTGGCTCTAGTTCAGGTCTTTCACCCTGTTTTTCTACCTTACTTACATTCTTTAGGATGAAGGAATTCAGTTCAAATATCCTTTTTATTTATTTATTTTTTTTTAAGACTTTTTTTTTTTTTTAAGATTTTATTTATTTATTTGTCAGAGAGAGAGCCAGAGAGCAAGCACAGGCAGACAGAATGGCAGGCAGAGGCAGAGGGAGAAGCAGGCTCCCTGCCGAGCAAGGAGCCCGATGTGGGACTCGATCCCAGGATCATGACCTGAGCCGAAGGCAGAGGTTTAACCACTGAGCCACCCAGGCGCCCCTATTTTTATTTTTTAATAATTTAATTATTTGTCAGCATTTCTTACTTTCAGGACCTTGTTTCTCCATTTGGGTTCTTTTCCCTCTTCCTCGGTTTTTTGTTTTATTTTTTTGTTTTTGTTTTTGTCTTTATTTCCCAAGTTTCTTCACTTTGTATTTGTGTTTTTCATAATTTCTTTCTTTTTCTCCCTTTTTCTGGGGTTATTTGTATTCTTTAGAACTAGAATCTGTCACTTAGTTGGTAGACAACTGCCATTTGATATATAGTAAAATCTTTAGAAATGATAGGCAATTTGGGCTAGGTGCTAATGAATACTAATTTTAGTGGGATGACCAAAGTTTTGCATCTCTCACAGAGACTGGCATCTCTCTGCCTAAAATCTGGATGGGCAGTTTGTCTCAAGAGAATCTGGCCCTTAGACTGTTGGCTTAAAATATCCAAACTCGGGGCGCCTGGGTGGCTCAGTTGGTTAAACCGCTGCCTTTGGCTCAGGTCATGATCCCGGGGTCATGGGATCGAGTTCCGCGTCGGGCTCCTTGCTCAGTGGGGAGCCTGCTTCTCTCTCTGCCTCTGCCTGCCTCTCTGCCTGTTAGTGCTGTCTCTCTCCCTCTCTCTCTCTCTCTCTGATAAATAAATAAATAAAATCATAAAAAAATATATCCAAACGCATTTAATACTAAATTCCAAATCAGAATGTCAGTATTATAGTGAGAAAAATCCTTGCCAAAGTTCAGATTCTCCATTTGGCTTATTGGGGGATCCCTTTTCTATAATTAAGGTCCATAGGTATTAATTAGCAGAAAGTTATGTGGTGAGTTTTAAAAATCTTTTCAATTTGTATTACAGAAGTTTTCAATCATATAAAAGTAGAATATAATAATAAAAGCTCACATAACTATCACATAGCTTTAACAGTTATCAACACTGCCATTTTATTTATCCCTTTTTCACTTTTTTTTTGACTGAAGGATTTTTAAAGCAAATTCTAGGCATTTTATCATTTCATCCTTAAATACTTCAGTATGCTTTCTAGCAGAGAAGGATTGTGCTTGTTAACTCTAATATCATTATTTCATCCAACAAAATTAATTATTAATTCCTTAATATCATGTGATATCCATGTTCAGTTGACCTCTGTTCAGTTAAATTCTCTGAGTTAGTTTATGTGAATCAGAATCCAGAAAGTATACATGTTATATTTGATTCATGGATCCCAAGTTTTTTGTATAACAGCCCCCTCTCTTTTCCTCCATGCCATTTATTTGTTCAAGCAAGTGGGTTATATAGATCTACAGAATTTCCCACATTTTGGGTTTAGGTGACTATTCTCAATGGTATCTTTAAAAAAAAAATTATGTATTAGAGTGCATGCAAGAGTGGGGGAGAGAGAGAGAGCATGGGGGTGAGGGGCAGAGGGAAAGGGAGAAGCAGACTCCCTACTGGGCAGGGAGCCTGATAGGGCTTGATCCCAGGACCCCAGGGTCATGACCTGAGCCAAAAGCAGACACCTACTGAGCCACCAGACACCCCTCTTGTGGTATCTTTTAACATGTATTTCTATCCCTTATGTTTTCTGTAAACTGGTTGTTAGATTTAGAATCTTGATTAATTTTTTAAATTAAATTCATTGCCACTAATTTTTTTGACACACGAATGTTTTATAAGTAGAACTGTGTACTTAACCAGAGATACACAGTATCTGGTTGTTCCACTTTAGAGACCTAAAGACTTAGCAGTAGACTCAGGTGGTCGTAGCATGATCTATCCTATTTAAAGTTCCTAATCAGATTTTCACCTATTGAGGGCATCATTTTTTACTGTAGATAGGTTTCTCTTTAGATCTATTATACAAATTTTATGACCAAGTAGCATTTTCTTTTCTGTATACTTTAGGAATTAGTTGGCAGTTCTTGAGGGCTTTTTCTAAGATTTTCAGTACTTTTTTTTTTTTTAAGATTTTATTTATTTATTTGACAGAGAGAGAGATCACAAGTAGGCAGAGCAGCAGGCAGAGAGAGAGGGGGAAGCAGGCTCCCTGCTGAGCAGAGAGCCTGATGCGGGGCTCGATCCCAGGACCCTGAGACCATGACCTGAGCCTAAGGCAGAGGCTTAACCCACTGAGCCACCCAGGCGCCCCTTCAGTACTATTTTTATAATTAGTTAGAGATGCTTGCTAGATGACCTGAAATTGTTCTTTTGACACCTTACAGATTATATCAACATGGTGTTTTAGGGTGGGCTTGAATAATATTTTTTCAATTTTTTGATGAATAAGTCAGAATTCCCTATACATGGAAGTATAAATAGTATAAATTTTGACACCTTTCATGTTAAGGGCTGTCCTTGAAGACAGGCTCCCGTAGTAGCTGCAAAACCCATTACAAAAGTGGGGTGGAACTTGAGAGCTCACTAGATTTTCCTTGTCTAAGCTATGCAGATCTTTTCTTTTGCCTTGCTTTATAATGTCACATTATTCTGGGAAACACAGTTAACTGGTGATATAGAAGTCATACAGGTATTTTGCCAGCAATAAAGAGCAGACAAATTCCACATTATTTTTCATTTATTTCCTTTCAGCTTTCTTTTCTGTATTCTTGGAAAATGTCTTCTAGTTGTATTTGACCGTTATGAGGGCAGAGACCATGTCTGCCTCATTCATCGTTTTTTTCCTTGAAGGCTTGGCATAATTACATGGCCCTAGAATAGACTTTATAAATATTAGTTGGATAAAAGGATTGATTTCTTTTTCATTATCCTCTATTTATTAAGGAAAGGTTTATGTAGCTAATACTAGCAGTGTTTCTTACCTTCTTATATCTTGGTGTAGGGTTTAGTAGTTGGATCTTCAGATCTTGGAATATCACTCTTCTTCCTTAAAAGTTGCAGTGAAGGTCTTTGGTCATAATGCTCTTAAATGACTGAAGATAGATACGTAATATTGTTAAAATATCACTACCATCTCTGCGGCATTCCGAAGGTGCCCTGATAAAGTAATAACTAGCTTTTGTCTTGAGCCCTTGTAGTTGTGCTCCAACCCAAACACATTCTCAGTTACATAGAAGTTTTGCCTGATAATCAAATGAGAACTCAAATGATAAATGTTAAGATATACTTAGATTAATTGCTATTTTTAATTGACTCGATTTTTTTTTCTGTTTGTATAAAAGTCGACTACTAGGTGTTCATCTTCTTTATTTACTTAAAGTTTAGTTACTTTACTATGTAACTACCTAATTAAAGCGTGGACATTGCTGAACTCTGTAGGCGTTGGTTCAGAAATTAAAATTACTTACGCAGTATGCTATGGAGAGGTCACTCTTTCTCTTACTGCTGCTCTAGGTCTACTTGCTTTACCTATCTATACTCACATTAGACTTCTTCTTTTTTTTTTTTTAAGATTTTATTTATTTATTTGTCAGAGAGAGAGAGCAAGCGAGCACAGGCAGACAGAGTGGCAGGCAGAGGCAGAGGGAGAAGCAGGCTCCCTGCCGAGCAAGGAGCCCGATGTGGGACTCAATCCCAGGACACTGGGATCATGACCTGAGCCGAAGGCAGCCGCTTAACCAACTGAGCCACCCAGGCGTCCCTCACATTAGACTTCTTTACCTGCCCTTTACCTATATGACTTTTGAGAACAGCTTGGAAATGTTTCTAAATAATGCTATTTTATGTTTCCATCATGCTTACTAACCCTATCATATAACAGTAAAATGTTAAGCTGCCTACTTTACGTAATTATTTTCTATAATATTTAGTGTGCTCTGTGTTATTAATCAACAGGATACAAATAGTTGGATTTTTGGCTGCATAAACAGCACTTCTATGTGGTAAGTCTTTTGAACTTAAGGGCCTCAATTGTTCATTTTTCTCAATATGAATAATACAAATCATACTTATTAAAGATTTATTTATTTTAGAGAGAGAGAAAGAGGGAACCAGAGGTATTGAGGAGGGGCAAAGGGAGAAGGAGAGGGAGAGAATCTCAAGCAGACTCCTTGTTGTGCGCAGAGCCTGATATGGGGCTTGATCCCATGACCCTGAGATCATGACCTGAACCAAAATCAAGAGCCTGAGCCACTCAGGCACTCCTAAATCACACTTTTTAGAAAGCTTCATACATACTTAAGTTCATTTTGCTGCTATATTACATTATAATAGTGTTGATTTTAGAATGAAAAATAAAGGAAATTAACGTATCAGTAGTTATTTGCAAACATTGAAATGGTTTCTAGGAAAAACAAATTTTTTGTATCCAAAAGGACGGTATGGATAAGAGTATATTGGGTTATACTTACTGGACTTTGTCATTAGAACTTTCTCTGATAGGTCTGTAGGTGGTTACTTTTTCCTCTGAAGCTTATTTATAATTTATAATGTTTTAATATATTTGTCCTTTAATTATATTTTATATTCATTTCAAAGCCGGCAAGGGATTGATTTATCATGGAAAGCTGAACTGCTGCCAACAATTAAGGTAAATTATGGCTTTAGAATTTTAATATTCAGGTGAAAAAATACTAAAAAATTCTTGAGTCTATAGGTATTTTAGAATATGGTCTTTTGTTAATTCATTTATGTATTAAATGAACTTGAGATTTGCTAACATTCAGTTTAAAAATATTTTCTCTGGAAATACATTTTAATGGAGAATAACATGCAGTGTTCTTCTTTAACTTGCAGAGATAACTAAGTTAACAGTCCTCTAAATAAAATTTAATCTGTATATTATAACATCATACCAAGAGCTAGATAAATTTTTTAAAATTTGTTTTGAGGGTATGTTTGGAATGATCTGTCTTAAAATAGAAGGGTAGTAGTTTGAGTTTTAGGGGAGAGGACCTACAGTAGGAAAGCGAGCCTCTCAAAGAGATGCAAAGTAATTTTCTGGATCTATTTCAACATCACTTTGTGGTCAGACACTTGGATAACTCTACTTTATCTTGTACTCCATGGGATTTATTTAATAATTGTTTGTAATTTCCTTAAGTAACTCTAATAGGTCAGTAAGTCTTTTTACAAAAGATTAATATTGTTGAGAAAATAAATCAGTTCTAAAATTTGAGGAAAATACATGTTCTGATTTCTAAGTTGTGTTTATTATAACTCATAATCTTATACCAGGAGTGATAATTTTCAGTCTTCAAATATTTTTTCATGATGAATACTAGTCTCATAAACTTGAAAGTGAAGAACACTGGAGAAAGCTGTCTGCAGAAATTTCTTTTCTTTTTTTTTTTTAAGATTTTTATTTATTTATTTGACACAGAGAGAGACAGAAGGGAACACAAGCAGAGGGAGTAAGAAAGGGAGAAGCAGACTCTCTGTGAATTGGGGAGACCAGCATGGGGCTCAATCCCAGGACCCTGGGATCATGACCTGAGCTGAAGGCAGACACTTAACGACTGAGCCACCCAGGCGCACTGCAGAAATTTCTTAATACATACAAATTGTTACCACATACAACTACTGCCATCCCCATGTCTACTTCCAGAAAAAAAAACCCTGGATTTAAAAACTGTATTTGGTGATATACTTTTCCATTAAATAGACCAGTCTCTTCTCTACTTATTCCTCAAAATACAGGCTATGGGATCTGGTCTTAATTTTAAAGATAGATTTTTATTTGATGAGGTGCATTATTAGTCTTATTGTGTCTTCATGTCATTTACTAAGTTCCACGGGATGATAATCATATATATCATTAGACAGCAACTCTTTACCGCTTCAGCTAGATCAGAATCATTTGAGATTAAGTTGCAACTCTTTGATTATTTTTAGCATTCATTCATTCATCATCTATTGAATGCTCTTTGTCGTATGCTAGCTACCAAAATAAATGTAGAAATCATATTGTAATGTTATAAAAAGCAAATGGACAAATTATAAAAGATATCAAATCTGGAAATAATTATATAAAACAATTATATTTAGTATTAAATGTCATTTGTTTTACATGAAGAGATATAGTTCAAGGAATATTTTTGGCAGTCCATATTTACAAAATGTTAGAAATTTGAGTTCAGGATTATTGATCTGAAGATGTAAACATGGGCATTTTATGAGGTACTGAATATAAAGTGTGAAATCAGTTTTTTTATAACCAATTAAGAAATAAGTGTTTATAATTTATTTTAACATGTGTTAAGTTCTGTATACCTTTAGAAACAAAACCAGGTTTTTATGTCCTTTTTTTTTCTTTTTTTTTTTTAGTCTCTGACATTAAGACTTCAAGACTATCCATCTTTGTCTCATCTTGTTGTTTATGTACCATCTATTCATGGAAGTAAGGTAACAAATGGATTAAGGTTGTTATCACAATGTTTAGTGGATACTTGTGCTAAATTTTTAAGTTACTTTTTGATGAATTCTTTGACATAATGCTATCTAAAACAATGACCAGTTTGGTGAAGACTTTTAAATCATTAAGATCATCTACTCTAACTTGAATTAAGCAGAATAAACCCAAGCCTCTGTGTTCAAAGTAGGAACATACTTTATGTATTAATCTTACAAAATTATTGAGTATCCTTTTATGTGCAAGACTCTGTGCCAGGAATTATATGAGGCAAACAAATGAGGAAGACATGAATCCTATTCTCAAAAAACTACATACTATTGGGTAGGGGGAGAGAAGCATTTGGAAGCAGAGGAAGAGTGAGAATAAAAGAGGTACCCCAAAATATACTACAAATCAGAATGTAGCAAATAAATGAGAGGTTTAAGAAGGGGAGATATCTTTGAACGTGGAATGAGGTTTATTATGAAGTGATATTTTAAATTTCCTTAAAGGATAGTTAAAGTTTTTATGGGTAGCATAAACATTGTAGACCTGTGCTGTCCAATATGGGAGCTACTGGCACATGTGGCTATTTAAATGAAAAGCAATTAAAACTAATAAAATTCAGCTCCTTAGTTAATTAGCTACATTCCTGGTGGTCATTAGTAACAACATTACAGAAAGTTACAATGTCCAGCACTGCTGGGACAAAGAAACCATGAGATCCAAGCATGGAAGTGTGAAAGTGTGAGATATGTTTGTAAACAGTGAATAAGTAAATAGAAATTTTGAAAAGGTGGGTAGGATAATAGTGGAAGAAAAGTCTTGGAAAGTAGTTCATGGCCATACTCTAGAGGACCTCGATTGCAAGATTCAGGACTTCATAGAATTCAGGAGTTAGTAGGCAGCTGAAAGATTTTCACTGTAGTAGAAATGGGATCAGAACCATTTTGGAAGATGAATCTGTTTATGGTGTGTATGGATTAGAAACAGACGAGCTGCTATATAAGGGGTCAGGAGGGCTTGAGCTAGGGAAGCGGGAGTAGAACTAAAAGGTTGGTGATTTTTGAGAGAAGTTGTGGGAGAGGGAAGCAAGAAGACAGGTAAAAACCCTCTACTTCCCTTTCCACATTTCACCTAACAAACTTATCTTTCAGTATCTCTCCCAAGTGTTCCTGTTCTCCTTTTCATGACTCATCCAGATATCTTCTTACTTCCATGACACTTTGTTTATAACTTCTTAGAGGAATTATGCTGAATTATAATTTATTTGTTTATCTCTCTATTACCATAACCATATGTGAATTCTTTGGGATTAAGACCAGATAGATTTTATCCTACTGTGCATCCTCATCCTTTAGCAACTCAACTACCATATAAGTGCTCAAAAAAATAGTTCTTTAATGAGAAAATTGTCGAGATTTGAGGGCAAAATCATTAGGAAAATTTTAAAGATACAGGAAAAAGGGGATGTAGTTGGGAGTCAACGCAAAGACTAAATCTCACAAGTACCTTATAATGAATACATTGTTTTGTTTTGCTTAACTCAAGTGAAAGGTAATTCAGCATCTTCAATTCTAAAAGCTCTCTTTAGGGGTTTTTCTGTCAGGTAAGTTGGTTTTGAATGAATTTAAACATCTTTCCAATCTTGGAAAGGCCCTGTCTCGTTATTCCAAGAAACTAATGAGCCTTTCACAAATAGCCAGCCTTAGCAGCCTAATGAATATTTAATATGTCTTAATGTTCTTTGGAAAGTAACACTTGCTGTATTCTACTGTTGCATACCCAGTCTCACAAGGATGTTAATTTAGGCCTTTTATAATTTCTACATATCTATTATAACCATTATAACCCATCATCAGGATACATATATTTAAATAAACAACTTGAAAATTTTTTGCAGTCAACTGATAATATAGTTTTCAAAATGCAAATATGAAATTACTTGCATTTTTTGATGACAGAAAACAAAATAATTCCATTAAAAAGAGACCCTCGAATTCTTTTCTTGGGGATGGGTTTATTCCATAAAGGGAGTAGCCAAATTTTTAAAGCAATAATAAAAATTATATTATTTTAAATACCTATATAAAGTGTAAAATTGATTCTTTGTCTCAGGCAGTGCCTCACCCAAAAGTGCTTTGTAAAAATATAATGAATAGTCTTGTTCAGTAGATGATTGTTCTAACTTTGTAACAGGTGTTTTCTATAAGGAAAATGTCTGATGATATTGTTGGCCTTTTAAGTAAAGAAGGGGGGATATAAGTAAATCCCCTTAACAAGTTTTTCCTTTTATTCCTAATATGTGTACTATAGTCAGATAGCATTTTCCCACATCTTTTTTTGACTTTCAGAAACAAAAAATCCACCCAAGAGGTAAACAAAATAACAATTACTTCAAGCACAATCCAAAGTATACTTACTGGAATAGCCTACAATAGACCTCATTGGCTTTCTGCTTCCTATAGACAGCAATCTACTTGCTAGCTACAATTTGGCATCAGATTAATTTGTTCTTCAGCTCCTATAGATCAAAGCAATTTGGTTTCCATATGGAGATTATTCTACTGAAACCAGTCTTACTGCAGTCAGCTTAGGGCAAAGTTCCTTATGCCATTGTAGAAATGTTATTACATAAGAAATGTCATTACAAAACATCGTAATCATGCAGATGTCACATTTTAGTTTTACGTTTTTTAATTTTTTTAAAATTTATTTATTTATCAGAGAGAGAGGGAGAGAGAGAGAGAGCGCGAGCACAGGCAGAGTGGCAGGCAGAGGCAGAGGGAGAAGCAGTCTCCCTGCCGAGCAAGGAGCCCGATGTGGGACTCGATTCCAGGACGCTGGGATCATGACCTGAGCCGAAGGCAGCCGCTTAACCAACTGAGCCACCCAGGCATCCCAGTTTTACTTTTTTTAAGATACCATTATTTTCGTGCTTTGTACATAGTAAACCTTTTTTTCCATTTATTCTAATCACTGCTTAGTTTGAAATAACCTTATACAAATAACTTTAGCCATCTGTAGATAAATGGCAGTACATCCATCTCCAAGTCTTTTGTAGTCTAATTAGAGTGTTGGAGATACATAATTAATATGGGATTTTTAAAAATTAAAATTCAAAATCATATTCCTTTTTTACTATGAAAATGTTGATTTTTATCTAAATCTCTAATTAATCTTGAGTTAACCTCGATTCTTAATGCTTTGACCCATCCTTTAAAGTTCTTCTTTTATAAACACCTGAAATTAACTGGAAGGAAACTGGACTGTACATCAGCTGTTCTACAAATGATCCTCTAACAATTTATTAATTTAAGCTTATTCATCAAATTTTCTTAGCTTAACATCTCTCCTTGAGTGATTATTGCCATCTAAGTATAGCCAGAGTGAGAATGTGATAGGTAATAACTTCTCCAAAGCTGGTTTATTTATAGACTTTTATTTTCCACTCAAACATCAAGTGAAGGTATTGTACTATACATATAATTCTATTTTTTTTCTAAAAAATAATGTTTTATATTTTAGTTTGTTGTAGATTGTGAATTCTTTAAAAAAGAGACACGATCCATTCAGCTTCCTGTAACTCATCTTTTTTCCTTTGGTAAGTACTTTGATTTTGGAAGCCTTAAGAATTTTTTTTTTTTTTTTTTAAAGTAGGCTCCATACCCAGCATGGAGCCCAGAACAGGGCTTGAACTCAGGACCCCGAAATCAAGACCTGAGCTGAGGCAACAGTTGAACGGTCAACTGACTGAGCCACCCAGGCATCCCAAAAATTAATTTTATTTTTAACAGAGTGCTTATTTATTTTGCCAGTCAGTTGCAATAATGGAGAGCCTGTAACTTTATATATTGTATATTTCAAGTATAGTTCTTAGAATAACCATATCATGTGTTCCAGTGGTTTGATTGTTATTTTATTTTTTATTTATTTATTTTTAAGGTTTTATGTACTTATTTATTTGTCAGAGAGAGAGAGAGAGAGAGAGAGAGAGAAAGCACAAGCAGGCAGAGGCAGAGAGAGAAGCAGGCTCCCTGCTGAGCAAGGAGCCCTACACAGGACTCGATCCCAGGATCCTGGGATCATGATCTGAGCTGAAGGAAGCAGCTTAACCTACTGAGCCACCCAGGCGCCCCTGATTGTTATTTTAATAGTGGGCCAGAGGTCGTCTTCTGAGAAGTGAAATTTAACTTCCTCCCTGGTCATATACATTTGCAAGTAATCGTGTGTGTGTGTGTGTGTGTGTGTGTGTGTGTGTGTTTGGTGGTCTTCCATGAATTTATACTGCATGTTGTGTGTGTGTGTGTGTGTGTGTGTGTGTGTTTGGTGGTCTTCCATGAATTCATACTGCATGTTGGCCCTTTTAATAAAATGTTTATTATAAGGTATAAATTGCTATCTGGCCTATGGAAGTTTCAAGATTTCTCCAAATATTTTTCCCATTTTTTTTTATTGTGGTAAAATACATGTAACTAAATATGCCTTTAAATTTTATTTTGAAATAATTTTGAGCACTCAGAACAGTTACAGAAAGAGCATGGGGTTCTATATCCTTCATTCACCTTAATGTAAAAAATGTCAAAACTAAGGAATTATTATTCATACAACATTGTTAACTAAATTACAGGCTTTGTTTGGCTTTCATCAGTTTTTCCACCAGTGTTCTCCACATTCCCACATTGCATTCAGTTGTCATGTCCTGTTCATCTCCTCTAATCTTTGATAGTTCCTCAGTGTTTCCTTGTCTTTTATAACTTTGATGTATTTTGAAAAGTACTTGTAAGCTATTTTGTAAAATATCAGATACTTGGATCTGTCTAATGCTTTCTTATGATTAGATTAAGGTTGTGCATTTTTAGCAAGCATATCACTAGAGCTATGTGTACTTCTCATTGTATCCTATGGATGGACACATGGTATCACTATGTGTAATTACTAATAATGTTAACCTTGGTTACTTGGTTAAGGTAGTGTCTTCCAGGTTTCTCCACTGTAAATTTATTTGTTTCCTGTTTGTATTTAATAAATGTCTTGGGGGAGCTACTTTGAGAATGTTTCAGTACCCTTTTATCTTCAAAATAACCCACTAATTTTAGCATCCATTGGTTCCTCTAGTCTGAGGCCATTATTACTGGTATTCTGTATTTGTTGGAATTCTTATGACAGGAAAGTTGTCCCTTCTCCATTTATTTACTTAGTCAAATTTTATTTATGTCTGTATGACTCATGGATATTTTTTCATTGGATTATAATTTATCATTTCATTTTTTTGCTTAAGTTGTTCCAGCTTTGGATATTGGGAGCTCATTTTAGATTGGCTCCTTACTCTTTTGACATGGCCTATCCTTAAAATAGATATTTTTTAATATTCTATTTATGAAAAAAATCTGTTACTTCAGAGCAGAAACTGTTTTATATTTTTATCCCTCAGCTGCCTTTTTGTTGGGGGGGCGGTTAGAAAGATACTCAAAACAATACAGAAATGACAAGTCTGAATTACTTCTCATTAAAGATGAGATTAAAGGGGTGACTGGGTGACTCAGTGGGTTGAACCTCTGCCTTTGGCTCAGACCATGGTCTCAGGGTTCTGGGATTGAGTCCTGTCGGGCTCTCTAGTTGGAGGGAAGCCTGCTTCCCTCCTCTCTCTGACTGCCTTCTGCCTGCTTGTGATCTCTCTCTCTCTGTCAAATGAATAAATAAAATCTTTAGGAAAAAAAAAAAGATGAGATTAAAGACTTATAAAATGAAAGATCTACCAAGAAAGCATACCTGTTTGAAATTGAAAATATGTAGTTGACTTTTTAAAATACA
Source organism: Mellivora capensis (assembly GCA_004024625.1). Taxonomy (NCBI): domain Eukaryota; kingdom Metazoa; phylum Chordata; class Mammalia; order Carnivora; family Mustelidae; genus Mellivora; species Mellivora capensis. The sequence goes on along the minus strand of PISX010001659.1, from coordinate 128,739 downwards.
TATATTATAAATGTTGTCTGGAGTTTATTGAAAGAGGATCTGATTTTTAGGAGTTCACTCCTCCATAAACATAAATGAAAACCTATAAATTATTTTTTAATATTAAAAATGTATTAGCATTAGTTAAACAGTTTAAGCAATCATTACTCTTTTAAAAACTGGTATTCTAAGTAATACAGTACTTTCAATTCAACAGGACTGTCTTCAAGGAAAGTGATATTAAATACAAGTGGCCTGTTTTATAATATAGAACTTCTAAACTTTGGACAGGTAATTATCCTGATTATAATAAGGATTTGATTTTACATCACTGTTTAGTTAAGCAAACAAAATAAACTTTTGTTTTTCTTGTTTTTGTTTTCATGGTCAAACTCTTATTAGATATACCAGGCTTTTAAAATCAACGTAGTAAGCAAGTGCTCAGGAGTCAAAGGTAAGTGTATTTCTGAGAAGAATAGTATTGTCATTTGAAGAATCAATAGATCTTCACTTTAATTTTATATAATATTTATTTATTTATGTGAATTAAGATTAAATTATGATAGTAGAAAAGCTGTATTTCCAAGAGAGTTAACATAGACCCTTTCTTAATACTAAGTATCTTCACCTGTATCAGTTTAAATATCTACATTTTAAAAATGCTATATATATTTTTCTGTCTCATTATTATAGTAATTCAGTTTAGCTGTTTTACCAGTTTCTTAGTTTGCTCTAGTTTTCTAGTTTACCTAGTTGGGTTTTTTTTTTACCTACTAAGCTCTAGTTTTCTAGTTTACCAGTTTCCATATACTCTAATATCTTGTGTAAGTCTAATTAAACAATAATTCTCGGTAATTCTTTATATCATCTAAGTCTTACTGGTTATTTTTTATGAAATGGGGAACTGTGTAGTTAGGTATTGTAGTAGGTTTATAACATACATATATTTCCTTTATGTTTCCACAGAAGAAATAACTAGTATCTATAAGCTTCATATTCCTTGGTCTTACGAAGATTCACTTACTATTGCGCAGTAAGTATATGAAAGAATTTATCTTAAACTTTGGCCATTTTGAATAGTACATATTCTTCTTAGTTTATTTAAATCATAGTGAAATTTTAATGAAACTATTTAAGTGCCTCTTAATAAAATGTACCTATCCTTTAGGTAGCATTGTGTTCATAAGATAATATTGTAAGATAATGTAGTATTCTTATCTAAATTATATATAATTTAAACTTTACTTGCTTGGAGCATCGACCCCTTCCTAGACTGTCCTCCAATGCCTGTTCTAGATAAAGGAGCATTCAAACAACTGTGATACAATTGAAAAAATGTCCATCTATAATAACGTCTCTGACATTTGTCTTCCTCTCCATTATTTCACTGTGCTGTGTGAGGATTGACTTAGCAATGGAAATTTAACAGCAATTTGTATTTGAGAATTAATAATTAGGATATCTTTTCAGGGTACCATCTTCCACGGAAATTTCTCTGAAACTCCACATTGCTCAACCAGAAAATGACAGCCATGTAGCATTATTAAAAATGTATACATCTTCAGATTGTCAGTATGAAGTAAGTTGCATGTTTGCTTAACTTTTAAGATTTAGTTATAGAATACACAGGAAATACATTTTTATATTAGCCATAGATATATGGCAATGTGGAAGCTAATAAATACATGAAATAGACTTCTATGATGCTTTAATTATTCTCCATTTTGCATGTCAGCACCACCTCAGTATTTCCTCAGCTGGACCATTGAAAGTATATGTCTTAATAAGTAATAGAAAATAAAATTAAGACTATAGATTAACCTTCTAAGTTTGGAGGCCCCAAAGTTCAAAATTCTCTATTAAAAAAAATTATTTATAAATTGAAGAACATCATGACATCAGCTGACATGGCTTTACTGCAGTAATTAGTATGATATATGTTGGTTTCCAGCTCTACTGGATAAGCATAAGACTCTTCTTTCCTTTTCACTAGCTTTTTAAATCTCTGTTTGTCATTTATATGTGCAGTGTAGTATGCCTGCTGTGTTTGTTTTACTGTCACAGTACATCTCTGCTCCAAGAGAAGGGAGATAAACTTGACTAACATTTACTTTTATGGATTCATGAACTACAAGAGTCCCTCTGTATCAGAACATACCAGGTTCTAAGGATTCCAGATTTAAGAGATTATACATTTTAATGCTGATTTCTGGTTTATGTGAAATATCTCCATTCTATTCAGTTCCTTTAAAACAACCTTAAATATTTGAGTTCTTCATTAGAATTAACTTGGAGTGGACTAGAATTGGTAGGCCAGACTGTATGTTGGCAACACGTTTCATTGGACCTAAATTATGACTTATTTTGGATTTCACAGTATTTATTAATGCTTTAATATCTTTCTGTTTTTAACACTGAAGGATTTTGTGGACTATAATGGTTTTTAACATGTGCTTCATATTTCTAATAGTGATAGCAAAAATTGCATTAATAATTTGGCTACAAATAATGCACACTCTCACAAAAATGTCCATGTTTTTATAAGTACTTTGTTTTTAAAAAGTAAGTATTTTGAAGTCATTTTATAATTTCTGTATGAAATATGTATTTCCTTTTTCCAGACTTCTTAATATCAAAAGAAGTATATTTATAATAGAGATAATAATTGATGAATTTCTTTTTAAAATATTGTTTTGGCTTAAATTTTATGAAATATGCTCTGTTTCTGATCTTATATCCTATAAAACTTGTTTTTGTGAAATTTACTCAGAAGTGCCTTAGCTTAACTATACTTAGTGCTATACAGTTGTAGGTTTGAGACTTAAAATACTGATTATGTAATAGGTTAATTTGTGTTTAATTGTTCAGCAAACTTATGTATAGCTTCTGAATTCAGTCGTTTAGTCAAGTCCTTTAGCTTGAGTCACGTGGTACTAAGATACTATGGTTAATCAACTATCCTAGTTAGTAAAGGGTTACCACAAGTACCATAGCATTCATCCAGTTGTCAGAGAATTAGAATCCAGGAAAATATGCCGAACAATAAAACTACACTTAATACAAATTAAAATTTGTGGTTCAGAGGATTTTTATAAGAACATAAATGAATTTAGGTCAGTCATTATAAAAAAATTAATGATTATGTGTAGAGATGTGCAGAAGTGCTCAGTTTAATAAAATGTGAACTAGAAGGCTTTAGGGGAAATAACCTTTTTTTTTTTTAATGATTATTTTTAAACTAGGTGACAGTTAAGACTTCCTTTTCACAAATACTTGGACAGGTAAGTGATTTCTGCTTGATTATGGGTTGCCTTAATGATACTATAAGGCAAGAGTTGCAAACTTTTTTCTGGGAAAGTCCAGATAATAAAATATTTTAACAAACTAAATATGGTCTCTTGCTGCTGGTACTGTTGCAGGTGCTTCTTTCTTTTTCATTTTTCTCCTTTTCCTTCTTTTTCCCACTTTAATAAAATCCAAAACCAATTCTTGGCAGACAAATCTTAGTTGGCCATGCCTGGCTTTAAGGTGATGCTTTCATTCCTAGAGATGAGAGCTGATTCCTGATTCTCAAATTACTGTTTTTGGCTAAATGAATGTCATATTAAGATTTCATGTTGCTCATACTATGCTATAATTCATAGTCCAGTAAAATTTGTAGGCTCTGTCTTATAAATAAACATTTTCAAATAACTTTTTATGTTGTATGTGCTTAATTTGTAAAAATAAAAAGTAAATTATATTAAAAATAAACATGTTGAAATACTTTAAATTTACTATTTTTTGAGTTGAAATACTTTAAATTTACTGTTACTGTAGTTCATAAGCAAATGGTGTTATAAAAAATAATTTATTGAGGGCACCTGGGTGGCTCAGTGGGTTAAGCCACTGCCTTTGGCTCCAGTCATGATCCTGGAGTCCTAGGATCGAGTCCCATATCAGGCTTCCCCTGTTCTGCAGGGAGCCTGCTTCTCCCACTCCCTCTGCCTGCCAACTCCCTCTGCTTGTGCTCTTTCTCTCTCTTGCTCTCTGTCAAATAAATAAAATCTTTAAAAAAATTTTTTTTAAATAATTTATCAAGTAGTAGAACTACTAAGGTATTACTCAATATCATTATAATTTGCAGAATTGTGTAACCTGGCATAAATAATAATATTGATTAGTCAAAAATTATATACTAATTTTAAAACTCACAGGGGCACCTGGGTGGCTCAGTGGGTTAAAACCTCTACCTTCGGCTCAGGTCATGATCCCAGGGTCCTGGGATCAAGCCCCGCATCGGGCTCTCTGCTCAGCAGGGAGCCTGCTTCCTCCTCTCTCTCTGCCTGCTTCTCTGCCTGCTTGTGATCTCCATCTATCAAATAAATAAATAAAATATTAAAAAAAAACTCACTAAAGTTTTATTGTGCCTTCTATTATTTTTTATTTTTTTGTTGTGGCACAGCATAGCAGAATTTTAAAAATTTAAGCCCTTTAACTGTAATTATAAAACTCACAAATCAAAATTAACCCAGAAATTTTTTAGTACTTTTTTTTAAAGATTTTATTTATTTATTTATTTGACAGACAGAGATCACAAGTAGGCAGAGAGGTGGGCAGAGAGAGCGGGAAGCAGGCTCTCTGCTGAGCAGAGAACCCGATGCAGGGCTCGATTCTAGGACCTTAAGAACATGACCTGAGCTGAAGGCAGAGGCTTTAACTCACTGAGCCACCCAGGTGCCCCTACCCCAGAAATTTTTTGTATGCATTATCTCATTTGATTCTCACAACAACCTGGTGAGAACTAGATTGTGATTATTATTAAATCTGTGAACATTAGAAAATTCTAAGTTCATATGTAAAATGTGCTACATTAGAAAGAGAAGATTAAATGGTATAAATTGGAAGAGTAGCACCATGCATAGTTACAATAAATTCTCTAGCTTATTAAGGGACCTTTTTAAAGAAAAATTACAGAGGATAGGTGGGAAAAAAAAGAAGAAAAATTATGTCTTGGAATGTAGAGGAAGAATTGATGCTTTTGTATTTTTAGTATGTCCAAAAGGCATGTTACTGTACACAGTGGTACAGGCTGAAAATATAACATACTGTCCTTTTTTTTTTTTTTAAGATTTTATTTATTTATTTGACAGAGATCACAAGGAGGCAGAGAGGCAGACAGAGAGAGAGAGAGAGAGAGAGGAGGAAACAGGCTCCCTGCCGAGCAGAGAGCCTGATGCGGGGCTCGATCCCAGAACCCTGAGATCATGACCTGAGGTGAAGGCAGAGGCTTAACCCACTGAGCCAGTTAGGTGCCCCATGTCTTATCCGTATCATCCCTAGGGCTCATAATTCAGAGTAGTGACAGGAAAAGTCAAGTTAGCTTGATACTTGATAGCCAAGCACAATTATATGTCCATCAAAATATTCTTGTTTAGTTATGGAAATTTATCTAAAAAACAAAGATATGTAGGTGTTAAAGGATTAAAGGTGGGTACTTTTTTAAATGTCAAAGAATTTGTGGTAATTAAGTTTTCCCAAATTACTGAAAGATATGATGCTCTTCCTTCATGTTTGTTTAAAAATTTAGCTTGAGAATGGGAAAACGAATTGATGTAATATATTATTCATCTTTAAAAATAATACATATTTTCAATGTTGCTGATTCAGTCAAAGAAGACTGAGAATAGGAATAAAGAGAAACAACTTGGGAGAATTTTTAGCCTTTGCTTAGTTAATTTTCCATCAAATTAGTTTTTCTTTCTTTTTTTCAGAAAAAGGAAAGAAAAATATTTACATGTTCTTTAGTCTACTCTAATGAAAGAGGGCAAAGAATAAAGCTGAAGTTACTTTCTCGAGAGAATTATAAAAACTAGTAAATCATTTCTATATAGGAATGAAGACTAATAATGCTAAATCTTTAGATTTTAAGAGAAACTGGAAATCTAGAGTTTTAGATAAAAATTTTTAAGTTTTTTAATGTTGGCATCTAATTTGAAATGTAAAGAAATACTGTGCCAAATACTAAACCAAATCAAGCATGTCTACAATTTAAATATGTTCCATAGTGGCCAGTTTATGATTGTGGATTTTGTCATATGTTATATGAGCTGTAGCTGTAGCCCAGTAGAATAGTTAATACTCATAACAATGATAGTCATTACAAGGAACTGTCATGTTCAGAATACTATATAGAAACTCCTAGAAGATTTCCAAAGACAGTAAAGAGCATTAAAGGTGAATAATAACAGCTAATATTTTGAACACCTACCTGTGCCAGTTACTGTACCAAATGCTTTATACAACTGAACACATTTAAGCCTCAAACTCCCTGTGAGATAAGTGCTATTTATCTCCATTTTATGAATAAAGGGACAGGGAGGAGGAGGGTTAAAGTAACATGTCCAAGGAAACAGAGCTAGGGAGAGGCAGAGCTATAATCTAGAAGACTGACTCAAAGCCTGCTATGTTGCTTAACTTCTATACTGTTTTCTTTTCATTATTTAGAAAGTTTAATGCTTCTGATAACATTTCCTTATATGATAAAACTATTTAGACAATGTCATATCTAGATAGTATTCGATACATTTTTAAATGTAATATTTTTAAATTCAGTTTTGCTGTAAGAGAATAGTCACATGAGAATTCAGAAACAAAAAATAAATAAATAAATAAAAATTCAGAAACAGAATTGTTGTTGTGGGGGAAAAATCCACTTTAGATTCCAGGCTTAAAAGTTTAAATTATACATTGAGAAATCTATGTTACACATTTAAAAATGATGATGAAACTATTTATGGCTTTATTATTGTACTAATTTGATATTGCTGCTATAAGAAATTGCCACAAACTTAGTGTTGTTACACAAATTCATTATCCTATAGTTCTGGAGATCAGAAGTCGAAAATGGGTTTCCAGTAAAGGTGTTAGCAGGGTTGTGTTTCTTTTTTCCTTTTCTTTTCTTTTCTTTTTTTTTTTTTTAGATTTTATCTATTTATTTGACAGATAGAGACAGAGGGCACGCAAGCAGGGGAAGTGGGAGAAGGAGAAGCAGGCATCCTGCCGAGCAGGAAGCCTGATGCGGGCTCAGTCCCTGGACCCTGGGATCATGACCTGAGGCAAAGGCAGATGGTTAACAACTGAACCACCCAAGTGCCCCGGGTTGTGTTTCTTCTGGATACTGGGAAATCATGTTTGTTTGCCATTTCCGGCTCCTATAGGCTGCCTGCACTTCTTGACTTGTGGTCCCTTCCTTCCTCTTCAAAGCCAGCAATGGCAAGTTGGGCCTTTCTTATATCAAATCACTGTGAATCTGACTCTTCTTCCTCTCTTTTCCTGCCTCCCAGGACCACTGGCATATAGTTGCTCATAATATGTTCTTCTGATTATATAATTTCTTTGGTGTTGGTTGTGATCTCTCCTCTTTCATTCATGACTTTATTAATTTGGGTTCTTTCTCTTCTCTTTTTGATAAGTCTGGCCAGGGGTTCAATCTTAAATTCTTTCAGAGAACCAACTCCTAGTTTCATTGATCTGTTCTACTGTTATTTTGGTTTCTATTTCATTGATTTCTGCTCTGCTCTTTATTTAATTTCTCTTCTCCTGCTGGGTTTAGGCATTTTTTTGCTGTTCTTTCTTCAGCTCCTTTAGGTATAGGGTCAGGTTGTGGACTTGAGACCTTTCCTGTTTCTTGAGAAAGGCTTGACCGCCTTTGCTGCATCCCAAAGATTTTGAACAGTTGTGTTTTCATTTTCATTTGTTTCCATGAATTTTTTTAATTCTTCTTTAATTTCCTGGTTGACCCATTCATTCTTTAGTAGGATACTCTTTAGCCTCCATGAATTTGAGTACTTTCTAACTTTCCTCTTGTGGTTGACTTCTAGTTTGAAAGCATTGTGGTCTGAAAATATGCAGAGAATGATCCCAGTCTTTTGGTACCAGTTGAGACCTGATTTGTGACCCAGGATGTGATCTATTCTGGAGAATGTTCTAAGTGCTCTGGAGAAGAATGTGTATTCTGTTGCTTTGGGATGGTGTGTTCTGAATATTGGACATCTGTGATGTCCATCTGGTCCAGTGTGTCATTTAAAGCCTTTATTACCTTGTTGATCTTTTGCTTAGATGATCTGTCCTTTTCAGTGAGGGGGGTATCAAAGTCCCCTAGTATTGTATAACTGTTGATGTGTTTCTTTGATTTTGTTATTATTTTTTAAAGATCTTATTTATTTGACAGAGAGAGAGATCAGAATTAGGCAGAGCAGAAGGCAGAGAGAGGGGGGATGCAGGCTCCCCGCTGAGCAGAGAGCCCGATGCAGGGCTTGATCCCAGGACCCTGAGATCATGACCTGAGCCGAAGGCAGAGGCTTAACCCATTGAGCCACCCAGGTGCCCCTTGATTTTGTTATTTATTCATTTATATAATTGGCTGCTCCCATGTTAGGGGCATAGATATTTAAAAATAGATATTTAAAATTGTTAGATCTTCTTGTTGGACAGAACCTTTAATTATGTATGATATAGTGTCCTTCTTCATCTCTTATTATAGTCTTTGGTTTAAAATCTAATTCGTCTGATATAAGGATTGCCACCCAGCTTTCTTCTAATGTCCATTAAGATGGTAACTGTTTTTCCACCCCCTCACTTTAAGTCTGGAGGTGCCTTTGGATCTAAAATGAGTCTCTTGCAGACAGCCTATTGGTGGGTCTTGCTTTTTTATTAAATCTGATACCTGTGTCTTTTGGTTGGGCATTTAGCTATTTACAATAAGGGTAACTGTTGAAAGATAAGAATTTAGGGCCATTGTACTGCCTGTAAGGTGACTGTTACTGTATAAAATCTCTGTTCCTTTCTGGTTTGTTACTTTTAGGCTCTTTTTTTGCTTAGAGGACCCCTTTCAATATTGCCTGTAGGGCTGGTTTTGTGTTCTCAAATTCTTTCAGTTTTTGTTTGTCTTGGAAGTTGTTTTTTTTTTAATTTCTCCTTCTATTTTCAGTGACAGCCTAGCTGGATATAGTATTCTTGGCTGCATATTTTTCTCATTTAGTACCTTGACTATATCATGCCAATCCATTCTGGCCTGCCAGATCTCTGTGGATAGGTCTGCTGCCAATCTAATATTTCTACCGTTATAGGTTACAGATTTCCTGTCCTGAGCTGCCTTCAGGATTTTCTCTTTGTCTCTGAGCCTTATAAGTTTTATTACTAGATGATGGGGTGTTGACCTATTTTTATTGATTTTGAGGGGGAATTCTCTATGCTTCCTGGATTTTGGTGCCTGTCTCCTTCCCCAAATTAGGTAAATTCTTTTTCCATTACAATTTGCTCCAGTATACCTTCTGCACCTCTCTCTCTTTCTTCTGAGATCCCAGTTATTATAATATTGTTTCATCTTATGGTATCATTTATCTCTCAAATTCTTACCTCGTGATCCAGTAGTTGTTTATTTCTCTTTTTCTCAGCTTCGTTATTCTCCATCATTTGATCTTCTATATCACTAATTCTCTCTTCTGCCTCACTTATCCTTTCAGTTAGAGCCTCCGTTTTTTGTTGTACTGCATAAATAGCCTTTTTTATTTCAACTTGGTTAGATTTTAGTTCTTCTGTTTCTCCAGAAAGGGATTCTCTGGTATTTTCTATGCTTATATCAAGCCCAGCTAGTATCTTTATAATCATCATTCTGAACTCTAGTTCCAACATCTTACTAATGTCGATTAGTACTGCCTCTTGTTCTTTTTTTTGAGGTGAGTTTTCCAATTTTGTCCAGAGAGGAATAGATGAATGAGAGAACAAAATGCTAAAAGGGTAACAACGGCCCCCAGAAAAATATACACTAAGCAAATCAGAATAGACCCGAAACCAGGGGGTAAAGAAAGGCAAAAAAAAAAAAAAAAAAAAAGATTGTGGATGCCTGGGTGGCTCAGTTGGTTAAGTGGCTGCCTTAGGCTCAGGTCATGATCCCAGCGTCCTGGGATTGAGTCCCACATCAGGCTCCTTGTTCGGCAGGGAGCCTGCTTCTCCCTCTGCCTCTGCCTGCCACTCTGTCTGCCTGTGCTCGCTTTCTCTGACAAATAAATAAATAAAATCTTTAAAAAAAAAAAAAGATTATGATCAGGCTGGTGAATAGAACAGAGCCACACACTAGATTATGGTTGTTAGAAGCCACACACTAGATTTTGGTCTTTAGAAGAAACTGCCTCCCAAAATTTTAAAGAAAAAATTTTATATATATACCAAAATAAGGGTAAATATGATGAAGGAATGGAATATGACTATAAAGATGAAAATTAAAGATTTTGTAAAAGGAAGTGATAAGAAGTTGTTTGAAAAAAAGAAAGAAAATAAATTAAACAAAAAGGAGAGAATGTGATCAGGCTGGAGACTAGGACAAAGCCATATACTAGATTTAGGATATATTTTGGTCTGTTGGAAGAAACTGTACCCAAAATTTTAAAGAAAGGAAAACTTATATAATACAAAAAATAAAGTTAAATACAATGAAGGGATAGAATATAACTGTAAAAATGAAATTTAAAATGGATTTTAAAAGGGGAATTAAGATGTTGTTTGAAAAAAGAAGAAAAATTTAAAGAAATAGAAAAAGAACAAAGAAAATTAAAAAAAAAAAAACAACTAACTTTGAAAGACTAAAGAATCATGAGGGAAAAGCCATGAACTCTATGTGCTATATTCCTCTAGCACTGGAGTTTTGCAGTTCTCATTCATTGGTAAACTTAGTCTTGGCTGAATGTTCTTGCTGATCTTCTGGAGGACGGGCCTGTTGCAGTGATTCTCACATGTCTTTGCCTGATAACGGAATTGCACTGCCCTAGCCAGGGGCCAGGCTAAGTAATCTGCTCGGGTTTGCTCTCTGTACCTTTTGTCCCTTGAAAGCTTTCCATACAGCTTTGGAGGTTGAGAACAAAAGTGGCAGCCTCCCTGGTCCCAGAGGAACTGAGAACTCAGGGCCCCCCTCCCCAATGAGCCTTCAGAGAAAAGCAATCACTCCTGTCTCCCTGGTTTCTGGCCCCATTCCATGCTCACTCAGTCTGTTACCGAGCATTTCTGTCTCTGGCACACAACCCCGTTTAGAGTTAGTTTCCAAACCTAGCAGATTCCTGTGGTGTGCTCCAGCACCACTCCTCCTGGGGAGGAAGGGAAGTCTCCCTGGACCTGCTGCTTGTTGGGTCCCTGCTCGAAGAATAGTGGCCCAGCTGTGCCATGGATTGTGGTTTAAGGCAGCCCTGAGCTGAGAGCCCACTCTTCAGCTCCATCTTCGCAGCCAGCTTCCCCACTCCAATACTTGGGACCTCTGCCCCTGAGCTCTGCCTGGTCTTTCTGTGACCTGAGAGTCCTGAGACCACACTGTCCCGGGGAGGATTCCACCCCCTGTTGAGCTACTGGAGTGACGTCCCTCAGTGGAGCAGACTTCTAAAAGTTCAGATTTTGTGCTCTGCTGCTCTTTCACTTGCTGGTAGCCGGCTGATGGAAGCTCCCTCCCCCCGTGGTGGATCTTCTGAATTATTGACTCAGATTCACTTCTCCACACGTCCTACCTCCTAGAAGGTGGCTACTTTCCTGTTCGTAGAATTGCTGCTATTCTTTTCTTCAATCTCCTGTTGAGTTTGTAGTAGTTCAGAATGGTTTGGTAACTCTCTAGCTAAATTCCTGGGACCAGATGAAATTTAAGTCTCCTACTCCTCTACCATTTCTCCTCCCCCCTCCTTTTTTCTTTTTTAAGATTTATTTGAGAGCGCAAGTGTGCGCAGTGCACGCATACACATACGGGAGAGAATCTCAAGCAGACTGTCTGCTGAGTGGGGATTCCCCCTCCCCCCACCTTGGGGGACTCCATCTCGGGCTCAACCCCATGACCCTTGAGATCATGACCTGAGCCAAAATCAGTCAGATGCTTAACTAGTGAGCCATCCAGGTACCCCTTTTTCTGTACTCTTGATAACTAAAGTATGCTATATGTTTTCTACCATGTCATTAGCAGGCATTGAGTATCATTTAATTTTTAAAACTTGATAGCTAAAAAATGCTAACCATTAGCATTGAGCTTTCCGTGAGTCATAATCAGTCATTGCAGATTATAACAACAAATACAATAATGAAAACACTTGAAGTATTGCAAGGATTCTCAAAGTACGACACAAAGTGAGTAAATGCTTTTGGAAAAATGGCACCAATAGACTTGTTCAATGCCATTTGCCACAAACATTCAATTTGTAAAAAATTCAATTATCTCCAAAGTGCAGTGAAGCAAAAACAATAAAATGAGGTATGCTTGTAATAGCAGCTAATATTTTGTGATAGCTTAACATGTTTGAGTTAATACTGTAAATGCTTTACACAAGTGAACATCCTTAAACTTTAAAATCACCTGTAAGGTAAGTACCGTATTGTCCCCATTTTACTGATGAGGACAATAAGAGTTAATGAGAAACTTGTTTGTCTATTAACTTTTTAAAAAAGATTTTATTTATTTATTGTCAGGAGAGAGTGTGCATGCCTGCAAGGGACAGAGGGAAAGGGGAAGAGAGAATCTCAGTCATGCTCCATGCCAAGCGCAGAGCCTGACACAGGGCTTGATTGCATCACCCTGAAATTATGACCTGAGCCAAAATCAAGAGTTGGATGCTTAACCAACTGAGCCACCCAGGTTCCCCTACTTGTCTATTAGGTTTTTAATTGTGCAAGTTACTTGGGCTCCCTGTGCCTGAATCTCTTCATCTGAAAAGTAGGGATAAGAATTACCTCAAAGGATTTTTGGGAGGAGAGAATGAGATAATGCATATAAAATGTTTAGTATCATGCCTGGACTATATTAAATGCTCAATAAATGTACCTTGTACAAAAAAGTCTGTAGTATATGCTACTTGACTGCATATTTTTTTGTTGCACCTTTATGAAAAATTCTGATTACATGTTTCTAATGTACTGTATATTCTTGATATTTATTTTACTTAGAGTTTTGATACCCATTACTGAAAGTACCTCTGTGGCCATGTCAGGGAGAATATAAAGTGAAGAAAGACATTTTTATTTCATGTGAAAGTACATTAATTTCATTAATATGAATATTCAGAAGTTGCCCTTTGATTTGTCTGTTTTCTAGGTAGTTAGATTTCATGGTGGAGCTCTTCCTGCTTATGTTACATCTAGTATCCTTCTTGCTTATGGAGGACAGTTATATTCTCTTTTCTCAACAGGTAAGAATGTTTCTATTCCTCCTCTCCATCTCTCTCCATCCCTTTTCTCCAAAGTGCTTCATTACTATTTCTTTATCCCTCATGTGGCTGAATTCATGACCCATCTCTCCAGTTTACAGGCATTTCAGATCCTCTGGTTTTAGGAGATCCCCAAGAAGATTCCTTACTTAGCTTTTCCATCTTATACTTTAGTGCCTGGAGTTTTTTCCCTTTATTCTGAGGATATCTTAAGAGATAGAGTCTCCCTGATGGGGATCATGTTCACCATTCCATTCCTAGGACCTAATGTAGTGTCAAACACATAGTAGGCATTTAGTGTAATGTTTGGGCTATATCCACTACATCAGTTAGGTCCTGAATGGAATAACTGAGAGTTTGTTTTAATGAAGAGACTATTTCAAAGGTATGGGTAGGGTTAAGAGAAACCAACAAGAAATGATTAAGTGCCAGGTTAGCAGTAGAGCCATCTGATACTCCTCGTTGTCAGGGCAAGGGAGTGAGCAAGCCTAGAGGGCTGTAGTGGAGGGCAGCATTACTACAGCTGTAGCCACTGTCAAGCTGTGGCTCAGCAGGGGGAAAAGGCAGGGAAATACATATACCAACCTTATTTTCTCTTATCAGTGCCTACCATTCATTGCACCTAAGTCAGTCTCCCAGAGCTCAGAACAAAGTAAGGGTGGAGAATGGATCCAGAGATCCAGATTAGCATATACACTGCATTGGACAAAACCTTTCCTAGAGGATAACAATGAAAATAGTTTCCCAGGAGCCTGCTTTGTAAAGCCCTCACACATGGTGGGCTTGGGTTGTAATGAAGGGAGACAAGATAGGAAAAGACAGTGGATCAAAATACATAAAAATAGTCCAAAAATATCCCTACCATTTCCTCTTGCCAAATCCTTCTGCAGCTACTGATCTCCTTTCGATGACTTACAATTTCAAGTCTGCCTTTACTATTCATTTTAACATTCATATGCTGCTTTTGAGAATGTGAAATGGTATAAATGCTTTGGAAAGTAGGTTGGCAGTTACTCTGACTCAGGAACTGTACTCCTAGGTATATATCCAAGAAAAAATGTAAACAGATACCCACACTAAACTTGTGCACACACATGTTCACAGAAGCACTATTCATAATATCCAAAAAGCAGAAAAAAACCAAAAAGTTTATCCATCAGCTGATAAACATGTAAGTAAAGTGTGCAGACACCTGCTACCACATGGATGAATCTCGGAAACACGCCAAATGAAAGGAGCCAGTCACAAAGGACCGTATATTATCTGATTTTGTTTATAGAAAATGTTAAGAATAGGCCTGTCTGTAGAAACAGAAAGTAAATTAGTTGTTCCCTGGGAGCAGGGAGACATTGCAGGTGACAGTTAAGGGGAACAAGTTCGTTTTGAGATTAATGAAAATGTTCTGAGACTGATTGTGGTGATGAAGGCATAACTGAATATACTTAAAACCACTAAATTGTGTGTCCTTTGAATGAATTGTGTGGTATGAGAATTACATCTCAGTTAAGTTGTTTGTTTGTTTGTTTGTTTTTAAATCATGTTTGGAGCTTTGTGAAAATACAAATGGTGAAATCCCAGCTTTGGCTTCCTGAAGTTGTTTCAGAAGTGATTGTGTACTCTTATATATGATCTATTGAGTTTAGTAATTTTTAATCTGTGAAGAGAGTCTTTATGATAATTGTGACCCTTGCTTTCTCTGACATGAAATATGTTGCTTTTACAATACAGTCAGTGTATGATATGACTCATAGTTACTATGAATTCTTTACTACACATAATTTTTTTTTCTAAATCACCAGGTCATTGCTTAGAATATGCTACTATGTTGGATAAAGAAGCCAAGCCATACAAAGTTGATCCTTTTGTAATTATGATTAAGTTTCTGTTGGGGTAAGTTTTATTGTCTGTGATAATGATTTTAATTATTTTATATATACAAAACATGTTTCATATATATAATAGGGGCATATATATATAGGGGCATATTGTGCCCCATAATGATATATAAATATTCATACAAATATGGCAATTGTCTTATTTTATTAAATGGGACTTTTAGGCAGATGCCTAATAGGTATATCAACAATTACTTTGATATTATAGCCATTTCAAAAGTAATTATAGAAATTATATACATATGTATCAGTTATAGAAACTTAGTCTGTAAATATACCAAACTTCTTAAATTTTTAAAGGGATACATATGGTCCATAATGTTTGAGTATCCCAAATTCATGAGCACAAACCATTCATTATAGGATATTTGGGAAACAGTGCCTCAGATCACTTTTTCTTCCCATACAAAATGTATTTTGGATCTCTACCACACTTAGCATTCCATTTTTAATTTATTCTTATTTTGTGTTTTTTGCTTAGAACCGGTATACTTAGATCTCTTTTTGTTAGTTATTACAATTAGCTGTTGGTTTTCTAACTTAAAAAAAAGACAACTTATTTATTACAAGGAACAGCATTGATACTCAGGGCTCAGATCCTTGAAGATCAGTAGATTCACTTGGAAGATAAATAACTTGTTCTCTACAAGGAATTGAAATTGGTTTTTTAGTATAATTACAAATTGAGTATCATGAAACTTAGGGGACTCTAATGAATGGCCAAGTACCTCAGATATTAAATATTTGAATGTCAGTTGTTGATTTTTTTCTTTTATTGTATGTTTTCTTTTATCCACAGATATAAATGGTTTAAGGAGTTATGGGATGTGTTAATGTTACCAGAATTAGATGCCATCGCTTTAACTAGTCAGAGTATGTGTTTCCCCCTTGTATCCTTGATTCTCTTTCTGTTTGGAACATGTACTGCCTACTGGGGTGGCCTACTTTCTTCTACATCTGTGAGACTCCTTTCTTCATTGTGGCTAGCTTTGAAAAGGTAAAGAATGACTGAAAGCTTTCTTACTGCTCTTAAGGAAAAAAGTGTATTTTGATAGGGAGCCTCAAAATTAATTGGCTTTAACTAAACTCTAATTTCTAAGGAAAGAAACCTTAGAAAGGAAAGAAGTTAACTTCGTCTAGAAAAACTAGAAAAACATGGGTTAGTGTTCAAAGTTATATCTTTGTTAAAGATAATCATTCAGGGGCACCTGGCTGGCTCAGCCAGAGGAGCATGCAGGTCTTGATCTAGGGGTCATGAGTTTGAGCCCTACGTTGGTATAGAGATTACTGAATTAAATAAAAACTTGTATTTTAAAAAAGATAATCATTTATTGCTTGTTAAATGCTGTTTGAGTTAATGCCAAGAGTTAATCAAAAAAGTTTGACAGAGGGATGCCTTACTGGCTCAGTCAGTAGAGCATGTGACTTTTGAACTCAGGGTCATGAATTTGAGCCCAGCATTGGGAGTAGACATTACTTTAAAAAGTGACAGATTACAGAACTATTTTTAATTTTTATGATTATAAATCTTTTTAAGGAAGAAATATTTCTCTGGCAATACTTTTATATGTTGACTTCCAGTCAAACCTGAGAGCAAGAGAATTCCAGTCAAGATACTTAAGATTGGATTGAATGAAGTGCAAAAAAAATTCCAAAAACATTGCCTAGTGTTGTTTGTTTGTTTGTTTGTTTGTTTGTTTTTTTGGGATCCAGAGACAAAGTTTGAAGTTACTGGTAGGCTTTTCTGGTAAACCAGTGACCTTATTTCTCTTGCCTCTGCTCCTCACCAGACATGTTACATGATTTAACTGTCACAGAGGGGATTATGGTGTGATGCTTCTTCCTTCACCCTTCTGAGGTGCTTTTGACACTAATAGCATCATAAGTCTGAGTGATCTCGAGACTTTAAGAAATAGAGAACTGTTTTTCCTCCTATCAAGATAGGAAATATATGACACAGGGCCTATAATTAATGATTATTTTTAGCAGCATTTTTTCTAAATTAGTACAAATATCTAAATGTATCTAAATGAAAGAGGAGCTGTCACAATGTATTTCAGAATATACGAATATATGTCATCCCTTGCCTTTATGAAAAAATATTTTACTGCTTACCTTATGATACTTGCATATTAATAAGCAGGAGAGCCTGGCAGAGTACTGTATTGTTTTCTTTCTAAATATGACTGTATAAACAACTGTTAATATTCTTTTAATAGCTTTATTCTTGTTTTTTTCCAGGCCCTCTGAACTTCCTAAAGATATCAAAATAATATCAGCAGATTTGCCCTTTTTGACAATTGTTTTGATCACAGTAGGTTGGACAACTTGTGGAGCTTTTGCCATACTGCTTACTTATCTTTATTATGTGTTTAAGGTATGTCACATCACTGAAGTCAGAATAACTAGGCTTTGTGACAGGGAGACATAGAATTTCCTGTGTTGTTAACAAAAATTTTAATTATAGCTGTAGTAACCTGTTATTTAAGGTTTAAGTGTAGAAGGTTTTTTTTAAACATCTTAGTTATTTAAAATATATGGTTAACTACAGAGCTGAAATTATTAATCTGTGTTGTTAGTAAAAACAAAATAAGGGGAGAATATATAATCTGTTTCACATTGCTTCTTGCTCTTGCAAGTAGTATCAACTTTTTAAAAAGCATTTTCCTAGAGCAGTTTTTATCCATACCTTCTTTTGAACAAGGGTAATAGACAAAAAGTTATTTCACTGAAATCAAACTATCAATTGTGCTGTCATAATGTAGAATGTTACAGATGTTGCTGGAGAATCAGAAGACAAAAATAATTAGCCTAATAATTTTACTGAGGAAGTGAAAAACTTCCAAGAAGGCTGATAGCAGGAAAATCTAGGTTATACAACTACATACTCTCCACATTTAACTTAGGTAGAGACAGTTGATACCAGAATGGATAATCATTTTCTTTTTTAAACAATGGTTTATTTACATCTGCTTTTAACACTAATATGTGCACATTATATATTCTGTTTTCCAAAGGAATTTATGTTCATCAGAAAAATTTATTTACTACTTTGATTTATAAATATGATATTTTTAGCTTTTTAAATTGGATATTTCAAATAATTGACCCAATGAGCAAAACTGTCAAATACTTAGCTGTAAGCAAACCTGACAAATTAAACCTAAAGATTTTCTGAGGTTCTTGTAAGCATTTCACCATATATAATTGAGTTCAGATTTTCAAAAATTGAGAATAGATAAGACATGTTAAATTCTTTATACTAGGGCGCCTGGGTGGCTCAGTGGGTTAAGCCTCTGCCTTCGGCTCAGGTCATGATCCCAGGGTCCTGGGATCGAGTCCCACATCGGGCTCTCTGCTCAGCAGGGAGCCTGCTTCCTCCTCTCTCTCTCTGCCTACTTGTGATCTGTCAAATAAATAAATAAAATCTTTTTAAAAAAATTCTTTATACTATACTGAAGATAATCAAATATTTTACTCACAGGATGCTAAGTTATTGGAGCAAAGCATATTTAAACCTAGGTTCTCAGAATATAGAAGGTATAATAACACACTCTGGAAGTTTTATTATTTTGTTTGTTTTTTAATCCTTAATAGCAAATTTGTATAGTTATTATTTACCTTTTCTGAAAGAATATTTGTTTGTTTTTTAAGATTTTATTTATTTGATAGAGATTACAAGCAGGCAGAGAGGAAGGCAGAGAGAGAGGAGGAAGCAGCCTCTCCGCTGAGCAGAGAGCCCGATGCAGGGCTCGATCCCAGGACCCTGGGATCATGACCTGAGCTGAAGGCAGAGGCTTTAACCCACTGAGCCACCCAGGCGCCCTGAAAGAATATTTGTAAAAGTTTAAATGTATTTTTAGTTCGATTTCTTTAAATTTCAGATTACAGTGTTTCTCAGTTGTAATAAAAATGGTTGTTTTTTTGTTTCAAAGTAAAAGTGAAATTAAACAGTTTTTTTCTTTTTTCCTAGATTGTTCATCTGCAAGCCAGCCTAACAATGTACAAAAATAGCCAGACTGTGGTAAGTTTTATTTTCAAAACTGTATATCACTTTAATATAAAAGAACATGGGGAAATAAAGTTTTTTTTAAGTTAGGATTTTACGGTGTCTAAAAAAGGTGTCATGAATTTAAGTAACTTAAAAAAAATTGAACCTATTTAGATTGTCTAATTTTAATTTTTTTGTTGTTGTTAGAGTACACATGTGGTGGCGGGGCAGGGAGTGGTAACAGGGAGGAGCAGAGGGAGAGGGAGAGAGAATCTCAAGTATCAAAACACTCCCAATGCAGGGCTTGATTTCACAACCCTAAGATCATGACCTGAGCCAAACAGTCCAGTGCTTAACCAGCTGAGCCACCCAGGTGCCCCTGTCTAATTTTAATTTGATCTTTATCAGTATTTATGTCATTTTTATTGTTACAAATTATCTCTTAAATTTTAAGTAATTACTTAGAGGATATAGTCTCAGCAATGGAAATAGCAAGTCAAGGGATGAAAATTTTATAACTAATAACTGCTTTAAATTACATTGAGCAAGGTAATTTCAGTATTTTATTTCAGTTTGGTTAGAAAGATGTGCTTATTTAGCTATTAAATAATTGAGTATGATTCTGAGTGAAATAATAAACCTAAATTTTAATATCTTAATAATTTTACTTATTGCTTTATAGAATCCCAAACACTCTAGAAGAAGTGAAAAAAAATCAAATCACCATAAAGACTCTTCAGTACACCATCTTCGTTTATCTGCCAATGATGCTGAAGATAGTCTTCGCATGCACAGTACTGTGATTAACTTATTAACATGGATTGTATTACTCAGCATGCCATCTTTAATTTATTGGTTAAAGAATCTCAGGTGTGTTTTATTTATATAATTGTAATTTATGTGCTTCAAACAATAAATATCTGTAAGTAGAAATTTACCAGATTTCCAATGATCCATAAAACTTGCTCAAGAATAGGAAGCTATATGTATCTCCTGAAAATTATTTTGAATATATTCATGTTTTTCCCTTACTGT
The DNA here is from genome assembly GCA_004024625.1 of Mellivora capensis. NCBI lineage: Eukaryota > Metazoa > Chordata > Mammalia > Carnivora > Mustelidae > Mellivora > Mellivora capensis. Next base: position 108,631 of record PISX010001659.1, on the reverse strand, counting down.
GAAATATAAACTTCCTCAAAATCTGACTAAAAGAGGGAAGTGTATTTTATTTATTTTACCTTTAATCTTCTGTGGGTCTAGATATTATGTGAAAATGTGCATTTTGTTTTGTTGACTTAAAGTACTCATAATGCTTAGTTCTTAGGTATTTTTCAATTTAAGATCAATTTTATGTTTTCTTAAATTTGGAAGGAAGAAAATGCTTACATTTAAAAAGATTAAAAATAATGAAAAAAAAAAGGCGTAGTTTTCTATTTGAGTATCAAACATTGAACTAAAATAAATGACCAGCTATTTTACTACTGAAAACCATTTTTACTTTATCACATGATAATTGTTCTAGGTTAATTCAGAGTGTGAAAATGCCCTCTAAGATTATTTCTAGAATATTTAGTTATTGGTAAATATTTTTTTAAAAAGGCTACCTCATCCAAGTAATAACTGATCCCCTATCAATACAGTTTTCAGAAATCATATAAAAATTTCAAATTATCTAAATACTGGAAATACTTTTTTCAAAAGCCAAGTAAGTTTGATAAATTAGATCAACAGACTATGAAATGTTAATATCCTTCCTTTGTCCCTCATTTTAGTCAAGATCAGATTTTTGTTCACAAATTTGGGGAGAAATTACTTGAGCATGAATTTATGATTCTGAAAAGCTATAGATGCCTCACTGTCCATAAAGGCCAGAGATGAGAATTTGTGGATTTTTAAAACTAGGGACAGTTGCTTTATGTAAACCTTCATTTTTTCGTTGTTTTTTGTTTTGTTTTGTTTTTTACTAGAGCAGACTTAATGTATTTTATTTTATTGTTTTTTTATAATTTTTTTTAAAGATTTTATTTATTTATTTGTCAGAGAGAGAGAGTGAGCACAGGCAGACAGAGAGGCAGGCAGAGGCAGAGGGAGAAGCAGGCTCCCTGCCGAGCAAGGAGCCCGATGTGGGACTCGATCCCAGGACGCTGGGATCATGACCTGAGCCGAAGGCAGCCGCTTAACCAACTGAGCCACCCAGGCGTCCCAACTTAATGTATTTTAAATGATTTGTTTTATAAAAACATTTCTACATGAGGTTTCAGGCATATACCTATGATTAAAAGGAAGTGCTTCCATATTGGATATTTTCATTTCCTTTAGTAGTTTCTAAACATAGTTCTCCATATAAAACTTCCGGTAGAAAGAAGATCTGTAGCAATGTTATTTGCCAAAGATTTCATGAGCTATTTAGAGCTCTCCTATCTATGAAATGTTTCAAAATTAATTTGACTCTAATATTTAAAATGATTAGGTGTGCTTTGTTGATTTATGAGGGTTTTTTCTCTTTGGTATAGGTATTACTTTAAACTTAATCCTGATCCATGTAAACCTTTGGCATTAATCCTTATTCCAACTATGGCAGTTCTTGGAAATACTCACACTGTTTCAATAAGATCCAGGTATAACAATTTAATCTTTGTTTTTCTCACATTTTTTCCTAGTCTTAATCGTTCTTCTTTTATGTCTGAGATGTGTTCTTTATATCTTAATATTTTGACTGTGTCCAAATATTTGACTAAATATTATGTCTAAATATTTTGAGATATATTCCTAAAGCTAAAGCTATAATCGTATAGTAATTATGATTTGTGTGCAGGTATAATTATATGGAAGTATATTTTATTTGTTTTCTTAATTGTGGGTTTTACTTGTTAGGATAGAATACTTTTTTTTTAAATTTAGCTCTTACAAAATATGATGACTAATAAAATTTGTCTCCAGAAAGTACAGGAGTGAAGTGAATAGGATTATAGATGAAGTAAGATTGGCCATGACTTGATACTTTTTGAAGTAGGGTGATGGGTACATGAAGTTCATTATACTGTCAGTTCACTTACATGTATGTTTAAAGTTCTCTATAATATTTGACTTTTCATTGACTGGTTTGGGTGTTTGCTCTAGGAACCTGTTTTCAGTTGATTTTGGCAGATGTTTGCAGATTTTCTAAAATGAAGCAGACCTGAGGTTTAAATCTTGGCTCTGCCATTTAATACCTCTATGTCCTTAGACAGATTTGTTAAGCCCTCTTATCCTCAGTTTCTCTATTTTTTGAGTAAAAAGGTAATAGTCTTTTCTGATAGCATTTTTCTTTTAGAAAGATTTAGTGTCTTGTTTTATTATTATTCATGTTAGGAATTAAGGGTTCCTTTTTTATTTGGTTAAGATTTTTTTTGTTTTGTTTTGTTTGTTTTTTTGCTATTACAAGTAAGGTTAAAATAGTTCTGTAGCTATGTCCTAGTAAATATTGATTATTTCTAAAAGGATTAATCTTTAGAGGTAGAATTGCTGAATAAAAGTCCAACTAACATTTTCCTGTTGTCAAATTTTATTTTTTTTTAAAGATTTTATTTATTCATTTGACAGAGATCACAAATAGGCAGAGAGTCAGGCAGAGAGAGAGGAGGAAGCAGGCTCCCCACTGAGCAGAGAGCCCGATGTGGGGCTCGATCCCAGGACCCTGGGATCATGACCTGAGCCAAAGGCAGAGGCTTTAACCCACTGAGCCACCCAGGTGCCCCTGTTGTCAAAATTTAAAAGACTAAACAAAGCTGATTATTTACTTAATAGACATATTGTTCTCTAGCTAAAATGTGGCTTGTATTGATCTTTTTAAAAATTATGGACAGTTAAATTCATTATATGAAAAATTACTTCTAACATTACTTAGAACACCTTCTCAAAACTGTAAAAAAATCAACATATTCTGGTTTTGCCTACAATGTAGTTTACATAATGTATATTTTTCTGTTTCTTTACAGTAAATTGTTGAAGACTACTTCGCAATTTCCACTTCCTCTGGCTGTTGGTATAATTGCTTTTGGGTCAGCACATTTATACAGGGTTCCATGCTTCGTTTTCATTCCTCTTTTACTCCATGCATTATGCAACTTTATATAAGACTGAATTTAAGGAATGATAAAAATAACTTATACCTTTAGGGTCAGTAGGAAGAGGGAATGCACAGATTCATCAATGTGGACAGCAAGATCCTTTGGAGAAGACCAGTCTATTTTTATAATATTGAAAATAGGAAATTAGTTTTATAGTGCTTGAGAAAAGTTGAAGCATGGTTTTGTTTTGTGGTATGGCATCCACGTACTAGTCATTTTTTAAAAAATGAGTAAGAGTCTGGTGGCCACTATTTTTGAGGATTTCTGCATATTAGCTATTCTGCTTGATTGGCCATACTGGGGATCTTCTAAATACTCAGTAAATGTAGCATTGCTTGTAATCTCAACTCAAGCGTTCTCCTCATTTCATCAAACTTTTTCTGAAAAGTTGGTTACTTTGTATTGCTACAGCATGCATACTGAGAAATGAGTCTTAAAAGATGAATGAAAAAGGAAAAGATCAATGAAATTCACAACTCCTTGGTTTCTCAAAAATGAAATAACCTCAGAGAGTCTTTGGTCAGTTTTTGGCAGCCACAGTGAACAAGGCAGATCTTTTGTTTTCTTACATCTGTGAAAATACAACTTTTAATTTTAAGGAGACATGTTTTCTTGGTAACCAATGCAAGATTGGTGAACATAATTTAAACTCAAAACTTACTGAAATTTTCTCACTACTTTTCAAGTACAGATCTCATTTTGTATTCTGGGTGAATATCAGGACTATTAAAGAAATCTTTCATTAAATTTAAAGAAAATTGTCCCAGATATTTACTTAATGGTGTTGGAGCAGTACAGTTGTTCAGTACATACCATTTTATTTAATTCATTGATCACATGGTTGCCAAAAGTGCCTCAGATCAGGATGTATTTTTAAAATAACTAAATTCCAGTGGTCAGAAAAAACTCTAGATTTGCGCAGTTTCTGTCTTCCTTTTTTTTTTTTAAGATTTTATTTATTTATTTGACAGAGATCACAAGTAGACAGAGAGGCAGGCAGAGAGAGAGGAAGGGAAGCAGGCTCCCCGCTGAGCAGAGGACCCTGGGATCATGACCTGAGCCGAAGGCAGAGGCTTTAACCCACTGAGCCACCCAGGCGCCCCAGTTTCTGTCTTCTGTAGGAAAAAAAAGTCAGCATGATCAAGTGGTGGACCACATTTAATATGTAAAATTATACTATTAATGGAATAACCAACTGTTACCCATTAATAGCATAAGTATAAACAGTAGACCTAAATAAATTGGAGGTTGTAGCCACTAGTTTTAACAATGGCATCTTAAGTTGCCAAGGTGATTACCTTGGTTTGACAGAAAAGAGAGTAATATTTCTATTTCATTTCAGACTTCAGCTCACTTTTAGCTACAGAAGAGTAGGTAATAAAGCTAGGTATCTGCTTTAAGATAGAATAAACTCGGGCTGAGGTATACTTGGCTCATCTTTTAGATGTATATGCTCTACATACCCAAAACTATTTAACTAAAGCCCGTAAATCCCAGTAGTACTTGTGAACTTTTGTCCTTGTTAGTACCCAGGAATGTCCTAGGGTACCAGATTCATTTTTTCAGCAATTGCATCTGGATTCCATTACAACCTCTCAGCTGTTACTGCTTGTGGAGGGTTACCCCCACTTCACTGCCTGTAGAGGGTTACCTCACTTTACTTCTCAGTTACTCCTCAGGTCCTTGCTCTTTTGGCAAGTGGAAGAGGATCTCCATGTTATCTGTGAGGGTTATAAGTTTAATTCCATTGTTTCTCTCAACCTCATGCCTGTTGTTCAGTATTTATATTTACACTTAGGGAGATCATTAAAGGGAAGTGATAATCTCACAGTAGACATGGCTGACATTTCAGGCTCATGTTTGTTTGAGTGAGGTAGGACAAGGATAAAATACAAAATGCTTATTTGTTCGGTGTATGAAAGGAAAGAGTTTATTATACACTTGTCCCATGGCATACCATGTGTGTATTTAAATGACATATCTGCTTACTTTTACCTATTCATATATTCATAACTAAGTTTTAGATACATTGTATCTTTGTTTTTTTCACTGATATCATTATATTTTTAAGTTACAGGTTAAATGTGTCGTTTAACTCTTTCTGAACTTATGTTTATATTCAGAAAGAACTTTAGAAAATTCATTAATTTCTATTTTCTATTGGCAGCCGCAGTCATTGTGGTTTTTTTAAGTTGACATATAATGTATTATTTGTTTCAGGGGTACGGGTCTGTGATTCATCACTCTTACATGATTCACAGCGCTCACCATAGCACATACTCTCCCCACTGCCCATCACCCAGCCACCCCATCCCTCCCAACACCGCCCCCCTAGCAAACCTCAGCTTGTTTCCTGAGATTGAGTCTCTTACAGTTTGTCTCCCTCTCTGGTTTCATCCTGTTTCATTATTCCCTCTCTTCCCCTATGATCCTGTCTTGTTTCTCAAATTCCTCATATCAGAGAGATCATATGATAATTATCTTTCTCTGATTGACTTATTTCTCTTAGCATAGTACCCTCCAGTTCCATCCATGTCATTACACATGGCAAAAACATTCATTGTGTTTATATGATTTAAAATCTCCTTGCTCATGAATAAAATATAACAAGCTTAAATTTCTAATTTGTGAGTAGGAGATTAGCTTTTTAAAGCAGTAGACTAGGCACTAATTCTCACTAAACAATTTTGATACGAGTGTAGTTATCAAGTCCTAAAGTCTTATTTGTTCCAACAGAATATTTCATTTTAGGGCTATAAAAAAGATTCAAATTAAACAATAAACAACAGCAGGTTGGGTCTTTAGCCATCATATACACACAGACACATACACACTCACACATACACATTTTGACAGGGTGTTTATCAAATCCTGATGTTCTTGAAGCCCAAATAACTACCACATATGAGAAGGTAGGCTCTGTCTGAAGATTAGGGAAACTGATGTTTCTGTCACTTGGGGAAAAAAATAGTCCTTCTGTCTTTAAATTATACATTGTTTCTACCATGCTTGCAACCTATATTATTAGCTGGCAAAACAGTACAGCTTTATTAGAAATGTTACTAAAAATTAAATTATTTACTGGTAATTACAGGTTATTGAGTTCAAGAAACTTCTGAGCTTGAGTGCTATAACATTTTTATTTAGAATTTGGGTTTTGAGTGAGTTTTGTGTTATAAAAATTACTCTTGTACCCTATTGTTGATAATTAGATCCAACAGGAAAAATACTGAGTGATTTTAGTGTTTCTAAAGCCTCAGTTGGAGTTACTAGTATAATTTGGAACTGATAATATGGTAGCAAACATTGACCACTTTTTTCTGGATCTTTTTCATGCCAGAAATTAAATAGATTCTGCTAACTCTTTTCTTGGTTGTCACTAGAATGAAAATATTTAAAACAGTGTTCCCAAAAAGCCGTTCTTGCCTGGTTCACATTGATTTGTAGTTTCTTCAGTATATATTGATCATGTATTGATTAATCTTTAATTTTTTTTTCATATTTTGGTCAGATAAATTCACATGTATCCAGTGGAATACCTTTTCTTGACTGAACTACACTATGGTATCTACATGATTATACAGTAAAGAGAAATAAAGAACTATACTAGGCCTAGTAAATGTTTGTTGTTGATTATCCTATCACTCGTGCAGATGGTACACATTTCCACCATACACACATACTTAAATGAAGCAAATTATCTGATTTGTTCGTTATCTAGTTCTACACTTTTCCTAATGCTTTATACTTGTTATTCATAGCATAATAGATTTATTTTACCTCGCTGCTCATTAGCAACTCTTACACATAGTAGCCAGGGGAAATAAAAGGAGGGGAAAATGGGAGAAACACAAAGATTATGGAATGAACTAGGACTGTTGATTCCTGACTCCTCAGATAGTTTAGCTGACCTGTATTTTCATATTAGGCATTAGGTCTAAATTACTGTAATGTCTTGCTTTATTAGAAGTTTAGTGTAAAACTTTATAGTGCTGCACTTGCAAATTTAGTAACCTATTATTAAAATCAGTTGGGAAAATTTTTTTTAATGTTATGACTCTCTATGAGTAGGCATCTGTTGATTATGTTTTTGTCATCACTTTTTGTTCTCTCAGTGTTACATATCATAGAAAACTAGATACCTTGTGAGGTTTTTCAGGGGGGAGTCAATTTGGAGGGCATGATGCACTCCCACGAAGTATTAAACATATTTTTGTATTATTACGTGGGGCACCTGGCTGGCTCAGTCCATGGAGGTTGTGACTCTTGATCTGGGAGTTGTGAATTCAAGCCCCATTTTGGGTGTGAAGATTACTTAAAAACCTTTAAAAAAAAAAAAAAAAAGACAAAACTTCCTTGCCACATAAGGTAAATGTAGAAGATACTTTTACAAAATAGATGATTAGGAGCTGAAATTTTATCTCACTCTTTTGAACAAAGGACAGCATTTCAAAGTCTGCAATGAACTTTTATTTATACATAATACACATGCATTCTTTCACAGTAAGTTTCAATAGCCTGAAGAAATAGGGAGTCTGTGAGGCTACTTGTGTACTTTACTTTTAATAAGGATGATAGGAAAGAAAAGTCAAGTCAGTAATCCAAATCTGCATATGTGTACTGTAAATGTTTAAGAATTCACATTTTTGTGTTGAATTATATTATGAATATAGAAGACTGACTTTGTATATTAGCATTTTTAAGAACAGAAGAAAGTTTGGAAATAGTGAGAATAGACTGATTTATTTCATTAATAGTGTAAATGTAACAGTACACCTAAATCAATAATAAACGTCTTTCACAAGTTAAATGATATTCTAAGCTCTACATCCTGATTATATTGTCTATGGTTGAAAATTTTAAATCAAGTACAGGACTTTCTAATAGTGTTTCGCGTGTTATGCTGCCAAAAATGACTATGGTTTAAAATGCCAAGTAACCAGTTAATTTCCTGTGACTTTGTATAGGACTTGATATATATGAGTCAAAATTATTGTGTACCAATTCTGTACATTGTAAATTTGAATACTTGTAAAAAACTGTATTTGTTAAAGTATTTTGGTTAGTGTAAATTTGTTTGCATATTTGAATTTTCATCTTAATTTAGAAAGGCTAAAAAGTAGCTAGCTTTGTAAAGTTCATATACTATTTTTAATGTTATTTTTGTTTTTAGTATTTGTATTCTAGTAGTGTTACTAGTAAAAGATTTATAGACAAGGCATAAACCGTTAACTGTTCATAAGCCAAAATTGTAGGCATCTTTTATATTTCATGTTGCACTTGTTTTGTTTCATATTGGACTTTTTACATCCTTTTTGCAGGAAAAAAAACACATTTGAGCTTTTTTAGCATAAAACTCTGCATTGAAAAATATAACTGTATTCATATGGTTAGCAAAATACACTGCCACCAAAGCTAAATGAAACTGTAAAATACCTCCAAATATTTGTGCCAATGAATTTTTCTTAACATATTGGGATTATAGGAAAAATATTTTCAGTATTTTTCATCTGGGACTTACTATTAAATATGTAAATCATCAAAACTTATATTCCATACCCAAAATTTTCTTTGAATATATATAATATACCATAGTATATTCTATTTTATCTAAATTGTGGAATAATGTTCTCGATTTTATTGGGTTTAAAAGTTAATTTGCCCAATAATGAACTTTTGTTAGTTGAAGTAATCTTTCATTCATCACAGATTCATGCTGTTGTGTAAAACTTAGAAGTTGTGCAGATTATTTTTTAGTACAGGTGTCTCACTTATGTAATACAGATTTTACTGTGGAATTTCTTTTGTTTTCTATGTATTTCTGTTTAGTCCCTTTATAAAGCATATGGTTCTTTTTTTTTTTTTTTTTTTTTTTTTTTTTTTTAATTTATTTGGAAGACAGAGATCAGAAGTAGGCAGAGAGGCAGGCAGAGAGAGGAGGAAGCAGGCTCCTTGCTGAGGAGAGAGCCCAATGCGGGGCTCGATCCCAGGACCCTGGGATCATGACCTGAGCCGAAGGCAGAGGCTTTAACCCACTGAGCCACCCAGGCGCCCCAAAGCAGATGTTTCCGTGGGGAAATTTATCTACTGGATCCTAACATGATTTATCTAAAATCTATCTAAATCCTGACATGATTTATCTAAATTTATCTAACTAGATCCTAAATGAAATAAACATCTTAAAATGCATATTTTAACAGGAAATATAAACAATCAATGGTGTTAATGCTGCATTAACATTGAAGGGTGATATACTCATGAGAGAAAAGTAGAAATAGAAAAATGATAGACTGTTCACAAATATGTTTATCTGATTGAAATTCTTTAATTTCCCTCCTATAGAAATTCTCAAAGGGAATTTCAGTCCCTTGTATTATGTAGTTTTTCCCATCAATTAATGTCACTTACTGTTTCTCTGTCCAGTAAAGTTGATGCAATTTGCAAAAGTGGTCTTAGAAGTAAAGAGGCAAGAGAAAATGAAATATTAAAATGTTTGACCATGATTTAGTGAGTTTATCCAGTTAATTGGTAGTGACTGGGTATTAGTAAAAAGATGATGTACAAGACCTAAAAATTCAGTTAAAATTGTTTTGTGCAATGCGTTTTTTCTTTGTGTTAAATAATTTTATCCTACGTAGGAGGTACCTGTATTTTATTATAACCATGCTATCTACGTGATCAAGTATGTATTCTTTGGATGTTGGTAGAAATAACCTCTTCCTCCTCTACAGGGGGAAAATCTCCCAATTTTTAGTGTATGTGATTTAAGAAATTGTATTATGTACTTACATTTTCAAAAATATAAAAATGACTTTAAATGTATTATTTTGAAGTGATTATATTATGGTTTCTTAAGCTTAATGACTGACTAAATGTAGCAACATATCCATGAGAAACCAGACCAAAATTGAATGCATAAAATATTATCACTGTGACCTCGAACTTATAGTTTTTTAGGATAAAATAGACTGTGCCTTAAAATGAAGGAATGCCCTGCAATTTTTATAACTGTATATTTTATCATGGGTGGTCTTCTCAAATTGGTCCCCAGTTTTTTTCTTTGAAGTTGATAAAGTAAAACTTTTAAAGTTGACTAATATTTCTTTTTTCTGCTCCAGAGAATCCCCTTAATTTCCAGAATTCTCATTTTGAGTTAAAATTGACTTACACTTCATAGATGTAGAAAAGTAAGTTCGGCTAAAGTTTCTGAAAATCAATTTATTTTAGGAAAAGGTGGTGCTTCTGTTTTGCACTTATTTACATATGGAAAAATCTTCAAATACCATGTTTTGTCTTTTTAATAAATAATCTATCAAAGACCTGAATTCTTCCCTAAATTTTTCCTCAGATTATTGACACTCAAATTTGAATATCAAAGTTAGTTCATCCAATAATAATTTTTTAGTAATTAAACTCAGATTCATGCAGTGTATTTTTAAACATTATTTCCCCCTTTTTCTCTTTTTCCTTCCTAATAATTTTTAAGATATCAAAGAACAGGTTTCAGTTGTTACTTTTTTTAATGTAAAGACTTGTATTTTTACTGTGCTTATTTAAAAAATAAATAGTGAATATAATTTCTATTAAGACAAATTATTCCATTCATAGGACATCGTGGTCTCTGCTAAAAGATGCCCACATATCTGTGTACCCAGAATGTGTTGTATATTTTTCAATTTTGACCATAAACCCAACATGGTTCTTTCTATTTTACCTCCACTAATTCCCCCCAAAGACAAAAATCTAGGTTTCTCTACAAATATGTATAAAGAAAACATGTCTTTCCTTAAAACATGTCAAAATCGAGATGGAAATACTTAGGGTAAGGAAATGTAATAAAATACATGGCTGTCAATCTGCATCCATTTTCATATTATAGTTAAAAGTTTATAAAAGACAAACTATGTATTATGCTGAGATCGACTCAGTAATCCTTTATTTGCAAATTGATAATTTGTTCTCATCCAGAAAATGTAGTACATAGTAACAATACTTAGTGCAAAGGAGCTTGTCCTGTAGCGTATACTGAAAAAAATGATTGTCACCTTGCAGATTTTTGCATTTAAATATGCATGATCTTCTCCAGTACTTTGTATAATATATGCTGTATGAAATACACATGTGTGATTTTGTGTGTATTTTTTGTATAAGTAACATTACGTTTAACTGGTTGTAATTCACAAAAGTGCTATTTATTATACTCTGTAGAGTGTTGGGTATGTTTTTACCTGTTTCAGCATTATGGTGTGGGATTTCATAGATGAATATTTGCCTTCAGTCCTTGCTCAGGTATTAATGTGTAGCAGTTTTTGGTGCTTTCTTTTTAATCTGTTGTAATCTGGTGTTCTGAATGTTGAACAATAAATTTGGTGAACAAGAGCATGTGTGCAGAAGTTGCTTGCTTACCAGTTCACAATACCATCTCAGGAATAAAATCCTTCAAAATTATTTCTTTACAGCCCATCTGGATTTCAGAAACTTAAATGCCTGCTAAGCATGGCACGTAGTAAAATGACACATCATATGTAAATATTGGAAGCAAGATAAATTCTATTATTTCCCAACTTGGTTATTTTGTAGCATTTGTATGGATACCTCATGGTTCAAGTTCTATTTTTAAGGAATTGTAGTTACCTCTTTTTTAAATACAGGTTTCTCCCAAAGATCATGCTTTCTACTTTTTCCTACGCTAACTTGGTATATATTCTTTTGTGCCCACTTTCTGAAATTACATGAAATTGAGATTAATTTAAACAGTTTGTAAACAGATATCTAGGTCACCCTAGAGCTACTAAATTTGATCAGTAGGGAAGAAACCTGGGATTTGGGGCGCCTGGGTGGCTTAGTGGGTTAAGCCTCTGCCTTCGGCTCAGGTCATGATCTCAGGGTTCTGGGATCGAGGCCCAAGTCAGGCTCTCTGCTGGGTGGGGAGCCTGCTTCCCCCACTCTCTCTCTGCCTACCTCTCTGCTTGCTTGTGATCTCTGTCAAATAAATAAGTAAAATCTTTTAAAAAAAGATAGAAAGAAAGAAAGAAAACCTGGGATTCTGTTTTGACAAGTGCTGCAAATAGTAATTCTCAAACTTTGCGTTAGTCAATAAAATTAATTTTCTAGAGCTCCTAGAAGCATCCAGAAAGACTGTCCTTAGGACTACATGATGCCAAAAGAGACACTGCATAATTGAGAATTCAGTATAGACCTAAACTTCATTAAGAATGGGTGAAAGTAGGGACGCCTGGGTGGCTCAGTCGGTTAAGTGGCTGCCTTCAGCTCAGGTCACGATCCTAGGGTCCTGGGATCAAGCTCCGCGTTGGGCTCCTCGCTCAGCAGGGAGCCTGCTTCTCCCTCTGCCTGCTCTGCCTGCTGTTCTCCCTGCTTGTGTGCGTGCTCGCTCTCTCTCTCTCTCTCTCCATTAAATAAATAAAATCTTTAAAAAAAAAAAAAGAATGGGTGAAAATAAAAGTGGGGCAGGACAATTTTTGAGGGACAGGTGTCTTACACTGATAAGTGTATTCTAAACTATTTTAACTAGTATCTCTAAGTTTATCATTTATGAATCATCTGCATGAATTAACATTGTATATGTTGTTACTGAATATACCCCCAGAAGTAAATTTTTAAAAATTGGAAATATACAGCTAGAATTTTTAATAGTTTCCTTGGATACGTAAAAGATTATCCTGAAAATACCCCAATATGGAGGCTACTGGATTATCAAAATGAAAGCCTCATAGATCATTCCCACTAGTTTTTCTCGCTTTTTCTAATTCCCACTTCATCTTCACTGCCTTTCCAATTTATACATATAATTGCTGTATAGCAAATTAAAAATTTAATAGCTTTAAGCAATACCTATTTATTTTTTTAAACATTTTATTTATTTGGCAGAGCACACAAGTGGGGAGAACAGCAGGGAGAGGGAGAAGCAGGCTCTCTGCTAAGCAAGGAGCCCGATGTAGGGCTCAATCCCAGGACCCTGGGATCATGACCTGAGCCGAAGGCACGCACTTAACCTACTGAGCCACCAGGCATCCCTAAACAACACTGTTTATTTGTTCACAGTTTTGTAGTTTGTAAATCAACATAGACCAACTGGGTTTGTAGCTCAGAATCACATTTCTAAAATCAAGGAATCAGCTGGGACTACATCCAGGTTAGGGGCTAAGATTCCTCCTTTTTTGCTAGCTATTGACAGAGGACTATTTTCTGAGCTCCCCAGTCTCCTTGTTATGTGGCCTTCCACAAAATGACAATTTGCTCCTTCAAGATCAACAGAATTACTTTCACATTTTGAATCTTAAATTTTTTTTATTCTTTTTTTTAGACCCAGATTTAGAGGGCTTATGTGAGTAGCAGATCCACTGAGGTAATTTCACTTCTGTTTTTGTTTTTGGTTTTGGTTTTGGTTTTGGTTTTTTTTTTTGTTTTTTGTTTTTTTTTGCGTGTGTGGCTTGTTTTGTTTTGTTTTGGTGCAAAAAACAGGTGGTTTTATTAATGCACAGGGACAAAAATCCATGGGCACAAAGAGCTCCCTCCCTTTTGAATAACTAGAGACCCACCTTAGTTACGTCTGCAGAGTCCCATTTCCCAAATAAGATAACATAATCATGTTTCAGTCATAGTCACAAATTCCATTCACACTCAAGGGGCATGGATGATACAAGATGGGTGCAGTAGTGGGTGAGAATCTTGGAGTTATTTTAGCAGTCTGCCTAGCATGCGTATCACAGAACTAAAGTCTTTCATAATGGCTATCCTCAAGTAATATTTTCTTTCAGAGATCTAATTGAAGGAGTTGATAAATATAAAATGTCTCAAAGAAAAGCCCCTCAATTCTTTGATTTAACTTTTTTTTAATATTTATTTTAGAGGGATGCCTGGGTGGCTCAGTCTGTTAAGCGCCTGCCTTCAGCTCAGGTCATGATCCCAGGGTCCTGGGATCGAGTCCCTCATCAGGCTCCTTGCTCAGCATGGAGGCTGCTTCTCCCTCTGCCTGCGACTTCCCCTGCTTGTGTTCTCTCTCTCTTTGACAAATAAATTAAAAATCTTAAAAAAGCAAAAAAGATTTATTTTAGAGAAAGCACGCATGCCTGCATTATTTATTTTAGACGGAAGGAGAGAGAAAATCTCAAGCTGACTCCCTGTTGAGCACAGAGCCTGACTTGGGGCTTGATCTCATAACCCTGAGATCATGACCTGAGCTGAACTCAAAGAATTGGACGCTTAACTGACTGAGCCAGCCAGGTGCCCTGATTGAAATTATTTTCTTAATTTATATATTTGCAAGAAAGAGCACACCCCCAGGGTGAGTGCGGGAAGGGCAGAGGGAGAGAACCTTCGAGCAGACTCTCTGCTGAGCATGGAGTCCCAACACTGGGCTTTATCTCAGGATCTGTGAGATCATGACCTGACCTGAGCCAAAATCGGGGCCCATGCTAACCGATTAAACCACCCAGGTGCCCCTGATTGAATTTTAAAAGAGACAAGAGCAATTTCTTATCCCTGGATTACTTCGTGCGCACGCGCACACAGACACACGCGAGAGAGAGAGAGAGAGAGAGAGAGAGAGATTGATTTTGATTAGTTTAGAGATGGTTTTGTTCTTGTTTTTTGTTTTTATTTCCTTTTTAAATAGTAGGCTCCATGCCCAGCATGGAACCCAATGTAAGGCTTGAACACATGATCCTGAGATAAAGGAAAAATAGGTTATCAAATAAATTGGAGCATTTTACTATGTTTAATAGATAATTTTATACTGGGCATGGGTAGAGTAATGATACTAACTCAAGGAAAATTCTATAAAATCACGTTGAGCTTTTAGAAATACTTTTAGTTGATTTGCTTCTCTTGGCTGTTCAGAATAGGAGTTAAGTTTTATAATTTTTCTAAGTGTGCTTAAATCATAGTATATATCTAAATGATTGCATCTGGTTTTATAGAGCTGTTCGCTCGTTTGAATATTCATATATGTAAACCAGCTTATTCTTCAGTATCAAATAGTTCTGTAAGATGTTTATACTAACACAGGCTGAACAAAAAATGTCCCATGCATGTGTTTATATCACATCTCCCTTATCTATTCATCTGTCAGTGGACATAAAGGCTGCTTCCATATCCTGGCTATTGTAAGTAAAACTGTAATGAACATAGGGAGGCATATGTCTTTTCGAATTTGTGGGTTTTGTTTTCCTTGAATATTTAGAAGTGGAATTGCTGGATCATATGGTAGTTCTATTTTTAATTTTTTTAGGAACCTTCATACTATACACAGTGGTTGAACCAATTTACATTCCCACCAACCGTGCACAAGGGTTCCCTTTACTTCACATGCTTACCAACACTTGCTGTTTCTTGTCTTTTTGATAATCACCATTCTGACAGGTGTGAGGTGATATCTCACTGTGGTTTGAATTTGCATTTTCCTGATGACTAGTGATGTTGACCATCTTTTCATGTACCTGTTCACAATCTGCATATCTTCTTTGGAAAGATGTCTATTCAAGTCCGCTGCCCATTTTTTAGTTGGATTTTTTAAAAAGACTTATTTATTTGTTTATTTTAGAAAAACACACAAGCAGGGAGAGGGTAGAGGGGGAGGGAAAGATGCAGATTTCCCGTTGAGCATAGAGCCTGATTCAGGGCTCAATCTTATGACCCTGAAATCATGACCTGAGCCAAAACCAAGAGTTGGGTGCTCATCTGACTGAGCCACTCAGGCACCCCATGGATTGTTTGTTTTTTGATACTTAATTGTATGAGGTCTTAAAGTATTTTGGTTGTTAACTTCTTATTGAATATATCATCTGTGAGTATCTCTTCCCATTCACTAGGTTGCCTTTTTGTTTTGTTGATAGTTTACTTCACTGTCCAAAATCTTTTCAATTTGATGTAGTTCCATTTGTTTATTTTGCTTTTGTGGTCCTTGCCTGAGGAGACAAATCCAAGAAAATATTTTTAAGACTGATGTCAAAGAGCTTACTACTTCTGTTTTTTTTCTAGGAAATTTATGGTCTTCAGGTCTTAAGTCTTTATTTGAGCTTATTTTTGTATATGGTGCCAGAAAGTGGTCCAGTTTCATTTTTTTGCATGTAGTTGTCTGGTTTTCCCCATTGCATATCCTTGCCCCCTTTGTCATAGATTAACTCACCATATAAGCCTAGGTTTATTTCGGGGCTCTCTATTCTGTTATATTAATCTGTGTGTTGTTTTTGTGCTGGTACCATATTATTTTGATTACTATAGCTTTATAGTATAGTTTGAAATCTAGGTGCGTGGTAACACCAGCTTTGTTGTTCTTTCTCAAGGTTGCCTTGAATAGTTGATGTTTTTCATAGAAAGGAGTAACTTCTTGTAAAATCTTATTAAATTATTGTGTTTCATTTTCATTCCTAATGAGCCTGTTAAGAGGGTAGAAGTGTAGCACTGATATTTCCTTTTGTTGGTTTGTCTTACATTACCAGTATTATTTTCAACTTTTTGTTCTAAGTTGCAGGTTCTTATAAGTATTTTTAAACTCCTTATTTGTGATAGTTAAAACGAGATTCTATAATAAGTATTTGATAACATGACCCATGAATCCTTTAACTGGCTCACGTATCCTGCAGTGTTACAGAATGCTTAGTGAACAAATGAAACCACTGTTATTGTGCCTTGTCATCTTCCTACATGCTATAGAATTCTCCCAGATTGTATCCCACACACATTGTGTAATCAGCTCTGATAAAGACTGAGTATGGGAGAGCATTGTTATCAATCCATGTGTAAAATGTTCATGTATTAATTAATCTGATTAAAAGATGAAAATGAATTACATTTTCCTCACACATCCTAATATGTTGTCTTGCACACCACTTAGAAAGCACACAACCCCCTTTGGAGAAACTTCATTTAGAATATATTTTGTAACCCTTTGGCGTTGTCTTTGAAAAGCTTTAATAGCTATATTTATTTATATTATCCTGAAAGCAAAAATAAGATTTCTGGATCGGGAACAGATTATTATTACATAAAGCAGTTGGTTCCCCTTACCCCATTTTTTCTCCATCAGGGCAATATCAGGAGAGCCAGGTTAAACCTACTTGTGTGAAAGAGGCTTTTTGTTTTGTTTTGAACCATGGGAGAGGAACCTTGAAATCATGAATCTGGGAGTTTATATGAGCTACATGCTGCCTTCTTCACTTCCTGGGGGAGGAAAAGAAGCCTTTGCTCCCAAATGTTTTACAATTCTTTGGGATGTAAGCAGATGGCTCCAGGTTTTATCTCCCCATAAAATCTAAGTGCGTGACTCTGGCAAATAGGCAGGAGGAAACAGAGCACTGAAGAGTAGATGTTTCTGGGAAAAGGAGGCATTATCTTTATAGCATGTTAGTTTTCTTACTCAGGAAACGAAGTCATACGGAAACATGAAAATACCCATGAAGTATTGTTGTGCCAATAGCCTTAATAGGGTATAGAAATAATGCCTCCCTCACTCCTGACATTACTTTTAGAAACATTGAATGGCCAGATGAATTGAGTAGGGCAACTTAAACGTCATGACGTATGATGCCTCAGTTGAGCTCTGCTGGGTAGGGTAGATAGGAAAGAAAGTGGCATAGCCAGCACTGGGGAGCTCTTCTAACTCTGGCGTTTATGGCATGGATTGCCTGGAGCACTGGGGGTTATACGCAAACAAGGAATCATGGAACACTACCACCAAAAACTATTGAAGTACTGTATGGTGACTAACATAACATAATAAAAAAGTGATCTTTGTTTAAAAAAAAAAAGATTAATGGTGATAAAATGTGCAAGATAGAAGGGAAGTGGATGAGACGAGGAAAGGTAGATCATTTTTGAACCCACTATAAAATTTGGAATGCTAGTGGGTTGCTTGGCTGGCTCAGTCAGTAGAGCATGTGCTCTTGATAATGGGGTAGTGAGTTCAAGCCCCATGTTGGGTATAGAGATTACTTAATAAAAATGTATATATTTTTAAAAGTTTAAAAATTTGGAATGCTAGTAATAGTGGTCTAAACTAGGGTGGGAGTGGAAAGGAGGGTACTAATGTAAGTATGACTCTAAAGTGATGGACTTTTTAAGGCATAGCAACTAATTAGATGCGGTAGGCTAGTTTCTTTTTGTGTTAGATTTGACTGATTCCCATGATGTGCAGGATATCATTAAAACAGTTAAAATTTAAGATGCTGCCAGCCAGTGGCCTATCTTAATTTTCATTATCCCTAAGATTTTAGGTACCATAACTACAAGGGAGGGGAATGGAGAGTAGGTTTTTGAATCTCCATTTTGTTCTTTCTTCATCTTGTTGCAATAGCATACAGTTTGAAATTAACTTTTTTTTAAAAAGCCCATTGTTACAATGAGACTATAATGCAGTAAGGTGTTTTGTTTTTGTTTTTGAGATTTTATTTATTTGAGAGGGAGAGAGAGTGAGTGAGAGCACAAGAGCAGGAGGAGGGAGAAGCAGGTTCCCTGCAAAGCAGGGAGTCCCATGTGGGGCTTGATCCCAGGGAGCCAAAGGGACATGCTTGGCCGACTGAGACACCCAGGCACCCCAGTGCGGTAAGTTCTTGAGACGCCAGAATACAACTAACTGGAATCCGTATTCAGAAATATATGCTATGGAGTACCTGGGTGGCTCAGTCAGTTAAGCCTCCAACTCTTGATCTCAGCTCGGGTCTTGAGCTCAGGGTTGTGAGTTCAAACCCCGCATTAGGTTCCACACTAGGCATGGAGCCCACTTTTAAAAACACGTGTGTGTGTGTGTGTAAGTCAACTCTAAAAGAAAAGAAAAAAATTATAGGAAAAGAGAAAATAAGCCATTTCTTTTACTAGAGACATTCCAGACAGACTGCCTTGTCACCTACAATTTATCCTTTTAGCAGATATTCATTGAGTACCTATCGTACCAGAATCCATGCCGGACATATTCACACTCAGCATCTCATTTCACTCCCCATTAAAAACCCTTAGAGGAAAGATTATTGTTCCCACATTACAAGAAAGGACCTACTATCAGAGAAATTAAACAATTTGCCCATAGTAGAATTCAAAGATTGTCTGTCTAAGAAATAGAGTTCTTTCCACTGAAGATGTCCAATAATAATCATAATAATAATCAAATTTATTTACATCCTACTCTCTGTCAAAATCTTTCCTGACCATAGTAGTTATTTCTCTTGCCTTGAAAAAAAAAGTTTTCAATGACCTGCCCCCAGTCTTCTCTGTTACTCATTCTCTACTTTTCCTTAGAGATTTCATCTAACTCTGTGACTCTAATGTTATTATTTGTGGTGGATGATTCACCAAGTCGGACAGACTCGCTTCTCCCTCCCCCAATCCCCGGCTCTGTATCTGAGTATCTCAGAGTCAATGGCAGTATTTTTAGTCTTCCTGAGACTAAGTCTTCATCCCTAAATTATGGCTAGTAATATTATCTTATAAACCTGGCATGAGAACAAAGTGGGATAATGGGTCAAATGCACATAGTAGTAGGTGCCTGAGAAATGATAGATGCTTTCTTCTTAGCTCTCCCATCCCTAGTTTTCTCTAAACTAGACATCAATTTCAAGTCACTGTTGGAATTTCAACTGACAGTTTCTTTCCCTCCCTAATTAACAATTCTTCTTAGTTTCCAATTTTCTATTAAATCCTCCCAATTACACAAATTGAAAATCCAATTAGACAATTTCTTTCTTTCTTACCACATGCAGCAATTTCTCCCTTGCTTACTACATGCAATCAGTTGCTAAGCCCTAAACAGTCCAGCACGTTGGGTCACTCTTACATTGGTACACTCCTCTCTGGCTCTCACCCTACTTCAGACCGTCATTACTAGCATCCCACATTTTACAGCAGCTTCGTGAATGATCTCTCCCCTTGTCTTACCCACTTTACTTCTATCCTGCACATTAGTTTACCGTTAATCTTTTTTTAAAAAAAGATTTTATTTATTCATTTATTTGACAGAGAGAGACAGTGAGAGAGGGAACACAAGCACGGGGACCGGGAGAGGGAGAAGCAGGTTTCCTGCTGAGCAGGGAGTCTGATGCGGGGCTCGATCCCAGGACCCTGGGATCATGACCTGAGCCGAAGGCAGACATTTAATGACTGAGACACCAAGGCATCCGCACCATGAATCTTTTTTAAAACAGCAAATTAATATTACCACTCTCTTTTCCAAAACCTTCTATTCTTCCTTCATGTTCTATAAGATACAGCCCAAACTACTCCTTTTGACAGCTCGACCAACCAAGATTTCCAGTCCTTCTACTATTTTCCAAAGACACCCATCTGCTCCCCACACAAACTGCTTGGGTTAGGATTCATTTGCAAGAAACAAAAAACCTTACAGTTGCTGAAACAATCAATTCTTCAAGTAAAAGTTCAGGATAAGTCTCCCTGAGGTCATGAAGAACTAAAACTCCTTCTAGCCCACACATTAGATCTCCATCCTTAATGTGTGGCTTTTTTAACAAAATGGTAGCTACATGATATTTCCATTTGAAGAGGAAAGAGAGGGAAGGAACAAAAGCTCTGCTTTTGTTTGGAAAAGATTCTCCCTCTCTTGACCCTTTCCTACCTCAGGGACTTCTGTCTGCAGCCCACTGGCCAGAGTGATCTCACATGGCCGCTAAGAAATACAAGGGAGGCTATGGAAACAAGTGTTAAGCTGGCTACGTTGCCTCCCCAAAGAACATCTAAGAAGAAAAATGTATTAACCTGTTCTGCTACCATAACCAAATACCACAGACTGGGTGGCTTAAACAACACATTTATTTCTCACAGTTTTGGAGACTGGACAGTCCAAAATCAACTGGGGGTTAAGGCTTCAACATATGAATTTGGGGGAACACAACTCAGTCCATAGGAAAAGGGATAGAAGGAAGCCACAAGTAGTCTGCACACAAGCAGACTGGGACATGGAATCTTCTGTGAGTCTGTCCTCCCTGTTGCTCCTTTCCTGCCCTTGCTTAAAAACTTCCTTCCAACAGCTTGGTTGTCAAAATTTTCTTCACAAAAATTATCAACTGCCACAGGCAGGGCTAACCTACCTGTCTCTGCTTCTGGCTCTTACTGTCCTGGTTCCATACCCTATGAGGGTCATCACGTTCCGTCTGTGCGCTTTCCATGTGTGGTTCGTAATAGTGATATTTAGTCAACATCTACGGGTCAGGCGCGTGCTAGGTCCTTTAGATGGATCATTTCTAATTTTTATGACAACACTGCAAAGTGAGATTACTTCACAGATAAGAAAATTGAGGTGCAGAAAGATTAAAAACTGCCCACGGGAATGGCAGAGCTCAGTTTTAAATCTGGTTAAATTTGGTTCTGAAACCCTTTCCACCACACCATTCTATTTCTCCAAATAGATTTTCTTCTCACGGCCAGGGACTGTGTCTCTTTCCATAGGTCCCCACTTTGTGTTCCTACACTTGGCAATGCATATTTCACATGGTAGAAATTTGTTAAATATTTTTTGAATGAATGATAGTAACAATGACCCAAGATACTTTAAATTTAATAAATTTTAATTTAATAAAAATCAATTATGTTGCAGTTGCCTGTGTGTTGATAAGGATTGAAGCTGAGTGATAAGTACACGGAATTGCATTATTCTGTTCTCCTTATTTTGGTATATGTTGGAGTTTTACATAATAAAGAAAAATCAATTATGCAAATATTATATTCATAGTAGATTAATACATTTAGAAAAACTTATAGATATTATTTTTTAAATTTATTTCTGAATAATTTATTTATATATAAATAGTATATGATATATAATTTATATATAATTTATATGATATATAATATATAATAAAATATATAATAAATAAATAATATAAATAAATAATTTATTTATATACAGTTATTCTGAATAATTTATTTATATAGGTATATATACACACGCGCGCATATGCGTGGAATATTACTCAGCTGTGAAAAAGAATGAAATCTCGACATTTACAACATATTTGTAGCTAGAAAGTATAATTCTAAGTGAAATAAGTGAGTCAGAGAAAGACAAAAACCATATGATTTCATTTATATGTGGAATTTAAGAAACAAAACAAATGAGCAAAAAGTGCAGAAAAAAAGAGAGAGGGAGGAGGCAAACCAAGAAACAGACCCTTAATGTCTCTTCTTCAAAATGTTAAGAAAATGAAAAGACACTTCACAAGTAAGAAATAAAACACATACCTGATAAAGAACTTGTATCCAAAATATATAAAGAACTCTCAAAATGCAGTAATAAGAAAACAAACCAATTTAAACCTAGCAAAATACTTAAGCAGACTTCACAGGGAAAATATATGGATAACAAAGTAAGCGCACAGAAAGATGCTCAACACAGTCATGGGAAAAATGCAAATTATAATCACAATAACTAAAATACAAAGTTTCAAAAACTGACAATACCAAGTGCTAGTGAGATTTGAAACAATTAAAATTCTTATACATTGCTGGTGGAAATGCAAAATGTTATGTCACTGGGAAAACAATTTGGCAATTTCTTTTTTTTTAAGATTTTATTTATTCATTTGAGAGAGAGAGAGCATGAGCAGGGGAGAGAGGGAGAGGGAGAAGCAGCCTTCCCACTGAGCTGGGAGCCTGACATGGGGCTCGATCCCAAGACCCTGGGATCATGACCCAAGCCTAAGGCAAATAGTTCACTGTCTGAGCCACCCAGGTGCCCCAATCTGGTGATTTCTTATAAAGTTAAACATGCATTTACCATATGAACCAGCAATATCATTCCTATCTATTCACTCAAAAGATATGAAAACGCAGGGGCTCCTGGGTGGCTCAGTTGGTTAAGTGTCTGTCTTCAGCTCCCATCATGATCCCAGGGTCCTGGGGTCCAGCCCAGCATCAGGCTACTTGCCCAGCAGAGAGTCTGCTTCACCTTCTCACTCTGCCACGCCCCCACCCTCTACCACTGCACGCTCACTCTGTTCTTTTTTTTTTTTAAGATTTTATTTATTTATTTGACAGACAGAGATCACAAGTAGGCAGAGAAGCAGGCAGAGAGAGAGCAGGAAGCAGGCTCCCCGCTGAGCAGAGAGCCCGATGCCGGGCTCGATCCCAGGACTCTGGGATCACAACCCGAGCCGAAGGCAGAGGCTTTAAGCCGAGCCACCCGGGTGCCCCTTTCACTCTGTTCTTTAAAAGAAAAAGAAAGAGATGAAAACCCATGTCCACGTGAAGCTCTGTATGCAGATATTTATAACAGCTCTGTTATATTTTCCTCAGACTGGAAGCAACCAAGGTATCTGTCACCTGTGCATGCATAGAAAAATTGGGGCACATCCATTAAAATGAAAAATTCATTGCCAAAAAAAAAAAAGAGTTACTGAACAGCTGATACATGAAATAATGTTGATGAATCTCAAACACATTATACTAAGTAAAATATTGCATACTGTATGATTCCACGTTTATGAAAACAGAAAACAGATGAGTGGTTATAGGGGAGTCCAAAAGGACTTGAGGGAATTTTGGGGAGTGATAGAAATGTTCTAAATCTCGACTGTGATGGCAGTTACATAACTATAAACATTTGTCCAAATTCATGGAACTGCTCACTAAAAATGATATATGTTACATATTAATAAATCTGACTAAAAAATTAAAACTTCCCACAAAGAAAACTCTAGGACTAGATAATTTCAATGGTAAATTATATTGAACTTTCAATTCTATTGAACTTTGAGTAACACCAGGGTTGTGCAACTCTTTCAGAAAATGAAAGAGAAGGGGCCACTTTCCAAATCATTTTATAAGGCAAACATAGCCTGACTCCAAAGCATGACAAAAAAGTTACTGACCAGCATCCCTGTTAACATAGGTATGACAGTCCTTAAAAAATACTACCAAATCAAATCCAGAAATATACAAAAAGTCCTCAGGAATGTACAAATCAACTACTAGGACTAATAATTTAATATAGCAGGGTCACAGAATACAAGGTCAATATACAAAAATATATATATTTTAAAAGCATCTGGGGTACCTGGCTGGGTTAGTTAGTAGACCATGCAACTCTTGATCTTGAGGTTGTGAGTTCAAGCCCCACATTGGGTGTAGAAAGTACTTAAAAATATAAAATCTTTAAAAAAAATTTTTTAAATCTTCAAACAATTATAAAATATTTTTTTATAAAATGCCATTTATATATCACAAAAACAAGATACAGAGGAATAAATTAAAATATGTATGAGCCCTCTATACCAGCAGCTACAAAATACTGCTTTAGAGAGAATTTTAAAGCCCTAATATAAAGAGAAATACAATTTTCATTGATGGGAAGACTCCCTATTTTTAAGGTATCATTTTTCTTCAAAATGATATGTAGGGTAAATGCAATCTCAGTCAAAATCCCAGTGAGCTATTTTTTTGGGTTTTGCGTTGTTGTTGTTTCATCTACAAGCTGATTCTAAAATTTACCTGGAAAAACAAAATTTGGAATGGTCACAACAATTTTGAAAAAGACACACTTCTTGATTTCAAGACTTCCTGTAAAACTACACTAATCATGGCAGTTTGGTATTGGCAAAAGGATAAATAAGTACATCAATGGAAGAGAACAGAATGTTCAAAAAGCATTTTTATTGTCAATTGATTTTGACAAAGGTGACAAAACATTCCAATGGCGGGGGGAAGTCTTTTCAACATCTAACTCTGGGATAAATGGACAGTTCCATGGGGAAAAACACAAACCCGGACCCTTTCTCACATCAAACACAAAACTAAACTGAGGGGAATCATAAAATCTAAATGTAAAAACTAAACTGTAAAGCTTCTAGAAGAAAATTTAAGAGAATGTTTTGTGACATCATGGTAAGCAAAGGTGCTTAGACAGAATAAAGAATAAAGCAACATGATTTAAAGTTTGGTAAATTACACTTCATCACAGGGGCCCCTGGGTGGCTCAGTCATTAAGTATCTGACTTCGGCTCAGATCATGATCCCCCTGTGGCGGGCTCTCTGCTCAATGGGAAGCCTCTCCCTCTACCTGCTTGTGTTCCCTCTCTTGCTGTGTCTCTCTCTGTCAAATAAATAAATAAAATATTTTAAAAAATTATACTTCAGGGGCGCCTGGGTGGCTCAGTAGGTTAAAGCCTCTCTTCGACTCAGGTCATGATCTCAGGGTCCTGGGATCGAGCCCCGCATCGGGCTCTCTGCTCAGCAGGGAGCCTGCTTCCCCCTCTCTCTCTGCCTGCCTCTCTGCCTACTTGTGATCTCTGCCTGTCAAATAAATAAATAGAATCTTTTAAAAAAATTATACTTCATCACAATTAAAGACTTCTGCTCATCAAAAGACATCATTAAGAAAATATACAGGCAAACTAGTATGTCAGAAACATACTTCTGACAATGGGTTTGTTTTCAGAATACATAAAATACTTCTATAACTCAATCATAGAACCTCAATAACCCAACTTTTTTTTTAAAGATTTTATTTATTTATTTATTTATTTATTTATTTATTTTACAGAGATCACAAGTAAGCAGAGAGGCAGAGAGAAAGGAGGAAGCAGGCCTCCCACTGAGCAGAGAGCCCTGAGCTGAAGGCGGAGGCTTTAACCCACTGAGCCACCCAGGTGCCCCAATAACCCAACTTTTATAAGTGGAATTTTTTAAAACGTCAGCAGGTAATATTTTTAGCAGAAACTTCGAATGTCCCCATTGCCACTTGAGAGCACATTATCGTCAGAAGATTAAGGTGAAATCAATTCTGCTGCCGAGATTTCTTGTGGATTTTCCCAGGGCCAGACTTACCGAATGCACTTTTGAAGTGAGAAGGTAAAGGTCTGCTATTCAATTTTGTTTAAAATAATCGGATAAGATCTCAGGCATCTAGAGTACTCAAGAGCTCCCGAAATACTAGGAACTAAGCATTGTTTTTGTGGGGGGAGCTGTTTTGGTTTTGTTTAGGGGAGGGGAGTTTGTTGATTTTTTTAAAAATAGAATAAAAGCTCACTAGTTCTATGTCAGAGCTCACAATTGATAAATAGCACCATAAAAGAGAATCATTTGCCCATTATACCAAAAAAGCCCAAAGAAATGCCCGTCTGAATTGTTCTCAGTTTCTGCCTTCTCTGAATCTATTCCCTTTATCATATGAAATATATGCCTGGAAATTTGAGTAATATTTTAAGAATGGCATTTCTTCCACATACTCACATAATTTTATTAATGGACTAAAATATGTGGTCCATTACAAAATTATGTGACTCATGGCTTAGGGTCTTATCTAATTTAATAGTTTAAGGTAGAAAGTTTTTTCATCCCTTTTATGTTAAAAAAAAAAACCCACAACCATTTTAAAGTGTAGTTTTACTCACACAAAACCTCAGATTCATGATAGACCTTTCAATCCAGATCCATTTTGTCTTATGGATTGGACGACAACAAGCTCCACCTTTCTCAGAAGGGAACAGAGAATTTAGAGCCCACTTCTTGGTGTGTCCGTAGTTCATTATATACTGTAGAAGCTGAAGTCATCACAGAGAGTTCTGTGGCTTCCTCCCTCATGACTGGCCCAACACCTCAACACCTCTTGTGTTCGTTTCTTGTGGCTACTACAACACACTGACAAGACGTGGGTAGCTTAAAACAGCAAACATTATCCTCTCCCAGGTTTGGAGGCAAGAAGTCTCTAATCAGTATCTCTGAACCAAAATCAAGGTGTGGACGGGAGTATGCTTCCTCTGGAGGCTCTAGGGAAAAATCTGTTCTTTTCTCCTTTGAGCCTCTGGTGGCTGCCCACATTCCTTGGCCTGTGGTCGCAACTCCAGAACAACTTAACTAGGATGGTGTGTGTGTTCATAAAAGAGCCACACTCTGCCTGTTTCACTTTTCTTTTCTTTTTTCTTTTTTTTTTTTTTTTTTTTTGCAACAGCCAGAGTGAATAGCAATTTACACTTTACTGCTCCATTGAATATTCAAGTCAAATCAACAAATCCTTATTGTCCACCTACAGTTATCTCTTTTTATTAAAATATGATAGGATGTAAATCTTTTTTTTTTTAAAGATTTTATGTATTTATTTGAAAGACAGTGAGTGAAAGGGAGCGGGAGAGGAAGCAGACTCCCCGCTCAGTGGGGAAACCTATGCGGGGCTCGATCCCAGGACCCCGGGATCATGACCTGAGCCAAAGACAGACACTTAACCCGCTGAGCCACCCAGAAGCCCCACAGGTTGTAAATCTTTAGATTAACAGAACAAGATAGATATGTAACATGCCTCACATTTCAAAAGAGCCTTATGAGAATCTAAGCTGAACTTTTACCTCAAGAATTATTACCTCCAAAGATACCTGTGATAGGCTTGCTACTGTGTACCAGGCATCGTGCCAGTGATTAAAAAAGCCCGAAGAAGCAGGGATGAAAAGGACACGTTGCCTCCTTCCAGAAGCTCACCTGGAGAACAATAAAACATGTGGCAGCAAACGGAGTCATTCTAAGTTGACAAGCTAAGAGCTGTGGAAGTGACTAAATGGTTTCCTTTTCTGAGAGGAAGTGACGTTTGAGGTGAGCCCTGAAGGGCAGGGATACGCTCTGAGGGCTTACAAGGGGTGTCTAGGCAGAAGCAACCGCCCAATGCAAAGGCACCTAAGTAGAAGTGTGGGTGATGTTCGCTGGAGAGGACAAAGCGTGGGAAGGGTAGGATCCGGTTATGTTGAGAGTCTTTACGTCATGCTCAAGAGCCTAGACTTTATCTTACAGGCACCAAGAAGCCAGTAGAGGCGGATGGGATCTTGTAAGGTTTTCTACATCAGCGTGACCTTGTTTTCCTGTTGCCCCTGTCCCGGGGTCAGTTGCAAAGCCAAAGGTATTGCCAACCACCTCAGACTGTCCGCTACAAAAGGAGACTGACTACAGGAAAGCTGTGTGCAAAGCCCTGAGATACTGTTTTGTCTTGCCATCTATTAGGAAAAATCCTTTACTCCTTTATTATGACTTTGGATGGCCCGGGATGACGGGGAACTGGGAACCTGGGTCTCAAATTCAGGTTGAGAGAGTCTGGTTTTTATCTCAGACTCTGTGTGGACTAGGAGATCTGTTTTCTTGGTGTTTCTCCAAGCTGGTTCAGATCAAGAATCATTATCGTGATTTTTACCTTGTGTTGCCTCCACTCCTTCAGCCTAGTTGTAGGACAGAAAGCTTGAACTTAGGGCGGGATTAAAAAGTACATGCTGCCTGGCCCCGTGTGACTAGCATTGGTGGCTCAGGAAAGCTGGTGGCACGGAAGGTGACCAGAGGAGGGACCCTGGGAGAAAGGAAGGCTGCTGCTGAGGCCCCAGCTGGCGACCAGGAACAGCTGATGAAAGGAGACCCTGAGGCCAGGAAGTGAGGGCAAATGCTCTTAAGGAGAAAGGTGGTCAGTCCACGTGGCCTTTTTGCTCCTTCCTTTAGAGATTCAGGCTTCTAGCATTGGCTCATACTCTGGCCCTTAAGAGGTATAAACTGCTGTAAAATGTTCTAAAAAGTGGAAGATCTTTTTTTCTTCTTCAATATACCCCTTCAATGTTTTAAAAACATTCAAAACAAAACAGAGGCCAGCAAAGCATTAAAGAGATTTCTGCATGGTGAACGACTAGAGAATTCTGAGGACCGACTCCACGGAACTGGAGACACTTTCCGTGGTGTCAGTATTGCCAAAATGGAGAGGGTTAACCATATTGCGGAGGTGTTCGAGAACGTCAGATGTTTTAAAAAACTAGTTTCATCTCCCCCATCTGAATGGGAGAGGAAAGGAATCCAGTTTCAGTGGTTTCTGGGCCTTCCCACACCTCTCCAAGGTCTCACAGGGTCTGGAAATGTTCTGTGGCCCCAGGACATGAGGGGTGAGCCTCTCCCCTCCCATGCATCATGGTCACTGCCACGGCTCTTGGCTTCTGTTCTGTGTGTGGCAAGAGGCCTATGCCTCTTCTCCCCTCTTCTCTTTATTCTCCCTTCAAACAGCAGTCTGCCCGCTGCCAGGAAAAACAGCTGTGGTGGCCTGGAGCGGAGAGCTGCCTGGCTTGCCCTGTTCGTCGTACGAGCCATCTTTCCACTGGCTTTGAAGTTCTCGTCGTGGCTGAGGAAGCAGCCAACAGACAGTGATTTTCTCTTTCCCTCACTCGGAGCAGGCTAAAGAAAAAGGAAATTAAATTCTTGTCCCTGCTCACAATACAGCTAAATAGCTATCATCAGCTCTTTTTCTGCCTGATAGAGACAGGAAGGACTTGAAGAGGGTGTGGAGTCTGACAGATCTCACAGTACCTCTTCATTTACCATCCTTTCCTCACCTTTATCGGCACATGGAGTTTATTGTCTAAGTTTGTAATTCAATCAGCACGTTTATTGGGTTTCTTTTATGTGTGGCGCCTTAGGCCGAGCGCTCTATTTTCTTTTCAATTTCTGATTGAGAAATGCCAGCAAAGACCTTCATTCCGATGCCTCTGCATGTGGAAGAGCCTTTTTGCCCAGAATACCCCGGCTCCTACTTCCACCAATGCTCTGCTTAACGGAGAGCCCCCGAACAGTATCATTTAAACCTGAAATGAATGATTTGGGAATTGAAACTATTTGTTGTTTTTTGTTGTTTTGTTTTCTCCTGATGGAACTCATTGACCAAATTCTTGCAAAATATCTACTTAGTGCCGTGCTGATACATCCTGAAGAAAATCTCATCATCAGCTTCGTCAATAATCCATTCTGCTCTTTACAACAGAAATTTAAGTTTAATAAATAATTGGAAGAATCTAGAATACTTGTTTTATTTAATATATAGTTTCCTTCAACAGTCAGGGAACCGCAGTCTCAGTGAACACATAAGGTGTGTGTTGCCATTAGTCCGCGGCTCCGTGGAGAAACTGTACAGGCAAACTTTGCTCCACTCTCTGTCCCTCTGTTAACAGACGCTGCATTTTTTTATAAACTGAAGGCGTGCGGCAACCTTGCATCAGGCTAGTCTGTCGGCACCATTTTCCCGACACATTTGTTCACTTCATGTCTTTGAGTCACATTTTGGTAATTCCCACAGTATTTCAAACGTTTTCATTATTATTGTATCTGTTACGGTGATCTGTGATCAGTGACCTTTGATGTTACAGTGTAATTGTTCTGGGGCACCATGAACCACAGCCACTTAAGACAGAAAATTCAATAAATGTTGTGTGTGCTCCGACTGCTTCTGTCTCTCTCCTTTTCCTCAGGCCTCCCTATTCCACAAGACACTCTACTGAAATTAGGCCAATTCATTACCTGCAATGGCTTCTAAGTGCTCAAGTGAAAGGAAGAGTTGCATGTTTCTCACTTTAAATCAAAAGGCTGGGGGACCAGTCTGTTAAGTGACCGACTCTTGATTTTGGCTCAGGTCATGATCTCAGGGTCGTGAGATCGAGCCCCACAACCGGCTCCATATCAGGCTCTGCACGGGGCATGGGAGCCTGCTTAAGAGTCTCTCTCTCCCTCTCCTTATACCCCTCCCCTTTCTCTCACTCTTGCTCTATCTCTCCAGAAGGAAGGAAGGAAGCGGGAAGGGAGGGAGGGAGGGAAGGAAAAAAGGAAGAGAAATCAAGAGCTAAAAATGACTAAGTTAATGAAGAAGGCATGTTGAAAGATGAGACCGGCCAAAAGCTATGTGCCGGTTAGCCAAGTTGTAAAGGCAAAAGAAAAGTTCTTAAAGGAAATCAAAACTATCACTCCAGTGAACACACAAATGATAAGAATAGCCAAAATAGCCTTGTTACTGATACTGATACTTGTTACTTGTGACTGATATGGAGAAAGTTTTAGTGGTCTGGATAGAAGATCAAACCAGCCACAACATGCCCTTAAGCCAAAACCTAATCCAGAGCAGGACCCCAATTCTCTTTAATTTTATGTAGGCTGAGATGCGTGAGGGAGATGAATAAGAAATCGGAAGCTTGCAGAGGTGACTTGGTGATGTTTTAGGGAAGAAGCCACCTCTAGTACCTCAAACTGCCAGGTACAGCAGCAAGAGTTAACGTAGAAACTGCAGATCGTCCAGAAGATCCAGCTAAGATAACTGACCAAGGTGGCCACACTAAACAATGGATTTTCCATGTAGACAAAACAGCCTTCCATAGGAAGAAGATGCCACCCGGGCTTTCATACTAGATCCTAGAAGTCAATGCCTGCTTTCAGAGCTGCAAAGGACAGGCTGACTCTCTTGTTGGTGGCTAATGCAGCTGGTGACTATAAATGAAATCAATGCTCAGTGACCGTCCTGGAAATCCCAGGGCCTTTAAAAATTATGCTAAATCTACTCGGCCTGTGATCTAAAAATGGAACAACAAAGCCTGGTGGGAGCACATCTGTTTATAACATGACTTACTGAATACTTTAAGCCCACTGTTGAGACCCACTCCTCAGAAAAAAATATTCTTTTGAAAATATTACTGCTCGTTGGCAATGCACTTGATCTCCCAAGAGCCCTGATAGAGATGTACAATAAGATTAATGTGGTTTTCATGCCCATGAACACGACATCCATTCTGTAGCCCGTGGGTCAAGGAAAGACATTTCATTAGGCTACAGCTGCCACGGACAGTGATTTCCCTGATGGATCTGGGCAAAATACATGGAAAACCTTCTGGGAAGGATTCACCATTCTGGATCCCATTAAGAACATTTGTGATTCATGGGAAGAGGTCAAAATGGCAACATTCACAGAGTTTGGAAGAAGTTGTTCCAACTCTCATAGATGACTTTGAGGGGCTCAAGACGGCAATGGAGGACATTACTGCAGATGTGGTGGAAATAGCATGAGAACCGGGACTAGAAGTGGAGCCTGAAAGATGGCACCGAGTTGCTGCAACCTCATGGCAAAACTTGAGAGGTGGGTAAAATGTCATCAAACGGCATTGCATGCTATAGAGAAATCGTTCCTGAAAGGAGGAGTCAATTGATGTGATAAACTTCACTTCTATCTTATTTTAAGAAACTGCCAGAGCCACCCCAACTTTCAGTAACGACCACCCTGATCAGTCAGCAGCCATCAAAATCAAGGCAAGACCTTCCACCAGCAAAAAGAGGATGACTCGCTGATGGCTAGCTTTCTTTTTTTTTTTTTTCTTTTAGTAATAAAGCATTTTTAAATTAAGGTATGTACCTTGTTTTTTTTTAGACGAAGTGCTCTTGCACACTTACTGTACTGTAGTATAGTGCAACCATAACTTTTATAGGCACTGGAAAACCAAACAATTCGTTTGACTCTCCTTTTTGTGGCATTCACTTTATTGGGGTGGTCTGGAACCTAACCCACAATATCTCTGAGGTATGCCTTTAATATTTCATAAATGGGAGCTCTTGAATGGGAGAAAATGAGCTGTTTTTTATATACATGGGGATAAAGTTAGAAAATATTCACAGATAAATGGCTGTGAAAATCCCTCACTTACTCCGTCTTTCCCATTTTAAAGAATGCATCATCTGTGTGTCGGGCTGCATGTGCTTGGCACGGGGAATATAGGGTGAGCACTGTCTAAGGAGTTTATAGTATAATGACTCGGCTGTAATCTCATTAACAGTTTCATACTTCGTATCTTGAAGTGCTTGAACTTCAAACTCTGGGAGTTTTAAGGTGAGATGATGACGTAGTAAAAACACCTCACAACTCAAGTCCTAGGCCGAATTTTCTCATTTGCTAATCTTTGCTGAGGTAATCTCACCCATTTATATGCTAACAATTCCCATATTTACATTTTCCCCCCAGACCTTTCCTCTGGGCTCCAGAACTGTGTATCCAACAAGGTACTCTCCACCCCCCTGAAGATCTTAAAGGCTCTTCAAACGCGCACCACGTCCAGAGCGGAACTCATGATCTTCTTCCCTCCACGCCAGCGTTTGACATCTCAGCGGATGGCCCTGTCATCCACTCAGCTGCATAATCCCGACACCTAGGGATTGTTCTTGAAATTCTCTTCTGCCCAGCTTGGCCTTCCATAGCATTTAGTCCGTCGCCAATACCTTCTAAATATCTCTCAGGTCCTCCCACATCTTTACATCTGTGTTACCGTCCTCATCCTGTTTACCATCTTCCTGCCTGGATCACTGCAGTAGACAGCTAACTGGTCTTCTACATCCCTCTTTCCTAGCTCAATCTCTCCTCCTTACTGCAACCAGAAAAGTATTTTAAAACTACAAGTCTGATCAAGCTGCTTGGATACTACAACCCTTCTGTCAGCATTGCTTGCAGCAGACAGATCATAATCTGACGACCTCTCCAGCCCCATGTCTCAGCAGACTCCCCCGCTCTTCCTGGCACAATAATTCCTCTTCTGTCGCTCCGGTGTGCCATATTGCTTTCGGCCACAGAGTCTAGCGCAGCTGTTCACCTTGTTTGAAACTCTTGCCCTCTGTCTCCCTAGGTTGCCTCGGTAACTCCTACTCACCTAGCAGATGTAAGGTCACTTCTTCACAGAAGCCTTTCCTGACTCTTGAGATGGAATCAAAGCCCCTTCTTCTACCTCTCACAGCACCCAATTTCTCTTCATAGATATTCTCATCATTTGTATTTATACATTTTGTTGTATAATGATTTGATTTATCTCTGTCTTGCCCACTAATCTATTAATTTAATGAAGGCAGAACCTATTATTCCTAACATTTTATCCTCAAAGCAGTGCCTGGCACATAGTAGGCACTCAATAAAATTTTGTTGCCTGGGGGAATCTGAGTGGTTCATTCGATGAAGCGTTTGACTCTTGATTTCAGCTCAGGTCATGCATGATCTCAGGGTCTTGAGATCAAGCCCCACATTGGGCTCTGTGCTCAGCCCAGCGGGGTCTCCTTAAGATTCCCCCTCCCTCTTCTCCTCCCCCCAACCCATACTTCACACTCTTTCTCTCTCAAGTAAATAAATAAATCTTTTTTAAAAGTTTGCTGCATGAATGAAGAAAGGAATGAACAAATGCAGGTCATTGTGACTAGCCCAGGGTCAATATGCACGACAGACCACAGCCGGGTATTCTAATTTCTAGTCCAGATTACTAGCCTTCTCACAAAGACCTTGTCCTGGGTTGTTCTGAATTATTGCAACCGAAGCAACTTCACAACTCAAATCCCATTTCTCTACGCTACCATTTTCTTTGGATGGCATTTATACAGCAAGAATGGGTATAGCAACTGTTCTTTTTTTCCAAGAAACACATGCTCTCTTTTTGCTGTATTTTGAAGGGGTTTTTATGATAAACCATGCTGCTATTTAAAACCTGTAAAGCTTTTTGAGATTCTCAGAAGAACTATAAGGTGTAGGTCACAAAGAACAATTTTATCTCTTGCAATAGAATTTCCTGTTCAAAAATGATGTTAATTTAAAAACCTGGTATCTCCAAAGGAGCATTCTATTAGGTGGGTAATCATCATCATATTGCCAGCTGCTGTGTATACCCTTCCCTTAAGAGTGAAAAAGTAAAAAGCCACTTTGCTGTGTAGAAGAAGTGCCTTGTGTGTTTCATAAAAAACCACATAAAATGTTCAGAGGTTAGAGGAGTGGCCACTGTATTTATAAGACAGATAAGTTCACTGTCACCCCTGAGGAAGCTTGAAGACATGAATCTCAAGGGTCTTCGGTGCCAGGCATAAGAATGGAATCATTATTTTTGGATTCCCCCTGCTCACGTCATTGACTCCCACCTGCAGCCGGTCCACTGGTTATAAGTAGCCATGAATTGCTTTGCAGATTGTAAACAGGGTAGCCAACCAGGGCCAGCCAAAGCCCAACTCCGGGTAAGTTTCATCAGCCTTTCCTGTGTGTTTCATTTCCATTTCTCACACTGGGGTGGGA
This sequence comes from Mellivora capensis, assembly GCA_004024625.1. Taxonomy (NCBI): domain Eukaryota; kingdom Metazoa; phylum Chordata; class Mammalia; order Carnivora; family Mustelidae; genus Mellivora; species Mellivora capensis. The sequence continues at coordinate 73,894 of PISX010001659.1, read as the reverse complement.
AACAGTCTGTAGTTATGCCTGTGTGCTATGTGTCTGTCTCAGATGTGTGTGTACAGTATTTTCTCAGTTTGGGGTATATTTTTTCTTTTCTTTCTTCTCTTCCTCCTCCTCCTTCTTCATTTTTCAAGACTGCTATCTAAACACTTAAGTAATTCAAGGCTTTTTTCTTTTTGCTTTTTAAGAATTGTGCTTTCTCTGGAGATGAAAAAGTGCATTTTTTTTTTCAAAGATGAAAAGGCATACTCAGACTTTCTAGGTTGTATCATAATTGTTTTGCTTATCACTGTATAATATTCTCATCATCATGGACTCCTTTGAGGTAATCAGCTGAATTGGGGGGGGGTCTTCATTTGCTAATCAACATAGAAAAATAAGAGGGCTGCAAAATTCAGGGGAACAAATATACTATTTCGTCCTTCTTGTCTCTCCTTAAAAATAGTTTCTCTTTCTCTTTTCCACTTTTGCCCTCCCTTCTCTCCTTCCCTCCCTTCTTTTACCTTCTTCTTCTCCCTCCTCCTTCTTTTTCGTTTCTTTCTCTTTCTGTCTTCTTTCTTTAACCATTGACATCTCCCTGGTCCTTCCTTCTTCTCAGCTGCATTCCATCATGCCCAAAGCCTTCCTGCTGCTGTGCGTTGCCCTGGTGCTATTTGGGCTTGTGCATGGAGCCACATTGAGAAACAAAGAGAAATGGAAGTCACTCAACAACCCCAGAAACCGAGATCTGGTAAGAGCATGCACTGGGACCTGCTGGGCTACAGGGTGAAATTAGCACATCTTTGGACGTATGCATGCTGCAGTCTGCTGGAGCGCAGTGGAGAGGAGGCTGCCACGTGCCAAGACAATTCCTTAACAGGACTGGTCAAGGGCTTTGCTAGCCTCGTGGCTGGTACCCTATTTTTCCTTTGGCCAATTTACATGTTCCTGTAAGGAGAAACAAATTTATATTTGGAGATGATTTTATACTCATACAGCACATTACATCTGTAAATGATCTCACATACGCATTGACCTTATAGCCTGGATTTCTCATAGATACACAAAATCAAGAACATAGCAGGGAACTGATTTTTGCACAGTTCAGATTGAACTGATGATAAAACAGATTCTCATATGACCAACACATGCAAAGCTCAATTGCAAAAACTGAAAATTGACCTGCATTCTTATCGATTTACCAGGCATTATTTTCTTTCTTTTTTTGAAGATTTATTTTTAAGTAATCTCTACATCCAATGTGGGGCTTGAACCCACAACCCCAAGACCAAGAGTTGCACTTTCCACTAACTGAGCCAGCCAGGAGCCCCTCCTCCCCACATTATTTTCAATAAAAGTTATCTCGGAAAAAGAATTCAAAACACTAGCAAAAATTCTCTTTTAAAAATATGCCAAATATGGACACCTGGGTGGCTCAGTGGGTTAAAGCCTCTGCCTTCCGCTCAGGTCAAGATCTCAGAGTCCTGGGATCAAGCCCCCTATCGGGCTCTCTGCTCAGCAGGGAGCCTGCTTCCCCCTCTCCTGTCTGCTGCTCTGCCTACTTGTGATCTCTCTCTCTCTGTCAAATAAATAAATAAAATCTTAAAAAAATATATGCCAAATACAATAAACATGCTAACCTTATTATTTCAAAATACAGTTTCCATAAGGAAACTGATGTGAAATATGACAGTATAAGGTTAAAACAACCAAGTAGCCCTTTGCAACCTTCTATGTATCCATTTCCTAAAGGAAAGCTGGAAAATGCACCTCTTACAGTTCTAGTGTAGAAAACAATGCCTGGGATCTCACCTTCAGTCAGAGAGGAGGCACAGAGCTCTTAACACTGTGATATTCAGTTTAATCCCTGACTTAAGTGTTTCAGAGGTGGTTTACAATAAACCCTCTAACTATGATGCTATTAAAAAAAAATGATGTTCCTCTCTCAATCTCTACCAAGAATGTTGAATTATCTTGTTTAGCATTGAAATATTGGAAAGAAGGCAGGTAAAGGACAGTGGAGGGTGATGTAGGAAAGAATGTCAGGGTTTGAAGCCGACAGCGAAGAATCTTTTTGGTGCAAAAAGGTGATTTTATTAAGGCATGGGGACAGGACCCATGGACAGAAAGAGCTGCACTGGGTCATGAAGAGTGGCCCATTATATACTTCCAAGGTGGGAGGGGGTTAGGGATAGCATCAGTCTCTAAGGAACTTTGGAAGCAAGGTTTCCAGGATCTTGAGGGGGCTAGCTATTATTGGGAAAAGGTCATTTATTACTGTCCAATACAACCTGAGTCACGAGACCCTTCAGATGTATATCGGTGGGTCATATACCTGGGGGTTGATTGCCAAGAGGTATCTTGGGGGGTAGAGATAAAGGAAGTTTCCAAAGGAATTCTCATATGTTAAAGTAACTTACAGAATTATGGGCGTTGGGCTAAGATTGCCTTTTGCCCTTCGCAGAATATCAACACCGAGGCAGTTGAGTCCCTAGAGGAATGTCACTTTGCCTGTTTCAAGGACTTGTCAATGTCAAAGTAGTAAGGAAATTTAAGAATTTTTCTTCTGCCTTTGATTTCCACATCAGAGGGGAAGGAGGAGAAGTAGCCAAAATGTATATTTCTATTTCTGGGTTTTCCACCTCCTGTCTCCTAGATTAGCCCTCAAGTCAATTCACAGAGGGGAAAAAAGAGGGGGGGAAAAATATCTGTCTCCGAGTATTTTTGATGTTTCATTTACATATGGCATTGAACACTTTCTTTCTCTCTTCAGTTTTTCAGAACCCTTCAGGCATATTTTAAGGGAAGAGGTCTTGATCTTGGGAGGTTTCCAAATGCTTTCTCCATGAATGGGAATCCTAGGCCTCTCTCTTTCCAATCAGAACTTCTTGCTTCTGCATTTGCAGATTATGAAGAGCAGAAAAACTCCTTTCCTAATTACATCAAAGGCTGAGTGTTTCCGCTGAACACAGGTAAGTTATCCCTTTATCCCTAGAATCTGTCCAATTATACAACTCAGTCAAAAAGAGATTTTGAAAGTATTTATTTAAAAATGATTTTTATTTTCTCATAGAAATATGTTCTCAGTTCTGATGATAATCATCATTATTAATATTTGGATTTGGTTCATGTATTTCATGGCCTGGTTTTAAAAATGAATAATAGTTGAGGTGCCTGGGTGACTCGATTAGATGTCTCTTGATCTCAGCTCAGGTCTTGATCTCAGAGTCATGAGTTCAAGCCTCATGTTGGGACTTTAAAAAAAAAAAAAAGAGGGGCGCCTGGGTGTCTCAGTGGGTTGAGCTTCTGCCTTCGGCTCAGGTCGTGATCCCAGGGTCCTGGGATCAAGCCCCACATTGGGCTCTCTGCTTAGCAGGGAGCCTGCCCACCCCCCACCCCCGCCTGCCTCTCTGCTTACTTGTGATCTGTGTCTGTCAAATAAATAAATAAAATCTTTTTTAAAATGTTTTAAAAAATAAAAAAAAAATTAAAGAAAGAGATGACAGCTTATGATTTTTTAAGCATAGTTTTCTGGGAAGAGCTATATTGAAAGAATTATCACTTTTTTTTTTCTTTAAAGGAATCTCTATGCTTGACATAGGACTTGAACTCACAACCCTGATGTTAAGAGTTACCTGCTCTACCAAATGAGCCAGACAGGCTTCCCTTGAATTATCACTCTAAATGTAGTGGAATACTATACACTTTTACCTATCCTTTTTTCATACCAGATCATATAGCTAAGTTATTTGGGAAATCACATATAAAGAAAAATGTCAAACAATGCAGCTGGATTTAATAGAAAAGTTTTAAAAAATGGTTCTTCTTAGAAAAAAGTAATAAACATGTATTTGAACTTGTACTTCCTCACCCGGGGTGAGAGGGAATAAAATACTAGTAAAGATGGCATTTTCCTTATAGAAAAAAAAACACACACACACACACAGAAATTTATTTATGGTTAAGATTTGAGTTTTGATGTTCATATTACCTTAGCATTCCTATCAAATAAATATTTACCATTTACAAAAACCCAGGTATGGTGCATTCCAAGTAAATACGTTGTGATTCGAGTCTATTAGCTTTTTGTTTGACTGAATAATAAAGGGAATTAAATCATAATTAAAATTGACTCCCAGGGGCGCCTGGGTGGCTCAGTTAGTTAAGCCTCTGCCTTCAGCTCAGGTCATGATCCCAGGGTCCTGGGTTTGAGCCCCGCATCAGGCTCCCTGCTCAACTTCTCTCCCCCTCCTCTCCCTCTGCTGCTCCCCCTGCTTGTGCTCTCTTGCTCTCTTTCCCAAATAAATAAATAATCTTTAAAAAATTAAAAAATAAATAAATTCTACTCCCATTCTTCCACAAGGTAGAGATGAAATTGTGGGGAAGCATATCATGTTGCACTGTATTGTGCATGTGAAAGGGTTTGGTTATTACTTCTTTTTTAAATGTGATGCTTTTTTTAAAATAATGATTGCTCTTCTAACAGGAAAATGCAGTTTACCATGTGGCATATGCACTCGACAGCTCCCACAATGAGAAATTAATCAGAATAAACAGGAGGATGTTAATGAAGGGTTCCCTTGGTTATTATCCCCACTGAGGCCCTAGGCTACTAGACACTAAAACAGAACAGTTGTTAATACCACAGTGCCTGCTTTAGCATGGGACAGAATTGCATACGAGTTGGTTGGAAGCCTTGGTTTCTTCATTTATAAATTGCAGAAACTGATCTCTAATTCACAGAAAGTGTCAGAGAAAGTATCAAATAAATCACATCATGTGAGCACGGAATGGGGTAATGTTTAAGGGCAGGAAACAGAGAAAGCACCCAGTTGGTAGTATCGTAATGTAATAGGAATTGTTCAACTTTGTAAGAGAAGCTAAGCTTCTATTTGGAGAATAGTTCATAATTACATGTGCTCCCGTCCGAACATCTCCAATTAGAAAAGAAATACAGGGGTGCCTGGCTGGCTCAGTCGGTTGAGCAGCCGACTCTTGGTTTTGGCTCAGATCTCAGGGGCATGGGATCAAGCCCCAGGCTGGGCTCTGCACTCAGCAAAGAGTCTCTTTATGTCTCCCTCTGACCCTCCCATTGCACTCTGTCTCTCTCTCTCAAATAAATAAATCTTGAAAAAAAGAAAAAAAAAGAAAAAGAAAAAGAAAGAAAAATAAGAGGGTCATTGGATTGCTTGCATAATCTTTACTCTCTATTTTGTGATAACATTTTCTTGTTCTTTCAGGTGTCTGGCTTAAAACTACAGATGAAGCTTCTCATTAGAAAAATTCAATCATGGTCATGGCTCAACCTTTTCCCCCCTCCACTCATTTGTCAATTAATAGTGATTTTATTCTACATTTCCAGATTTACATATAAATAGATTGACCTTTGGGACATATGTGACTTATGTGCATATTTTTGGAGTCTTTTTTTCTGTTCTGTGAACCACAAACACCGATGTAGAGCTCTTATTTGTAAGAGGTAGAAGAACACCGTAGGCAGAAGAGATGAGAATCTTCTAAATTACATTTCTTTTAAGCTTCCCTTTAAAACATGTATGCGAATTACCTTTTATCAATAAATTATCTGAAAGAGACTCTGTTCATTTTTACTATAGTTCATTCTATGTAATGGAGATTTGGGCTTAAAATCTTTTTCCTGGGGGCTCCTGGGTGGCTCAGTGGGTTAAAGCCTCTGCCTTTGGCTCAGGTCATGGTCCCAGGGTCCTGGGATCCAGCCCCGCATCAGGCTCTCTGCTCGGCAGGGAGCCTGCTTCCCTTCCTCTCTCTTTGTGTGTGCCTCTCTGCCTACTTGTGATCTCTATCAAGTAAATAAATAAAATCTTTAAAAAAAAATCTTTTTCCTGAAAAGAAGATACATTCCCACTTTCAGCATAATGGAGATTTGGGCCTAAAATCTGTCTTTTTCCTGAAAAGAAGATGCTTTCCCACTTTCAGCCTATGTTATTGAGAGACCTCCCAGTTTGATACCAAGGGAGAAGAAGTGATAAATATCCACAGGTCAGCGGAAATGGAGAGGAAAAACACTGGGGATTCTAGGAGTTGCCAGGGTCTCCAGGAGATACTACCCACCACTATATTCAGAGGGGGACACTGTGCTACACGAATATCCTAGCCACACTCCAGCTCTAGTTTTCTCCACACACATCCTTAAGAAGGGAGAGTAGAAAGGGGTGGAATTCCCTTCCTTTACAACCAACCTTCTCTCCCTACCAACGCAGGCTGAATCACTCTGCTTCTCCTATTTTCATTTGGGATAGCTACTTTTCCTGCATCATTATGGAGAGCTGCATCATTTTCTCTGTGATTCCTGCAAAAAGAGCATTGTACTATGGCAAACATCGGCGTCCCAGTAACATTAGTCTGTATATTCCATAATAGTCTTCTGGAGCTTTTTCGTGGCTCATTGATACTCAATATCAATAATAAAATATTTATGCAAAAATAGATTTCTGCATCTGGTTTAGTTTGTCCTGTTTTTAAGATTTTATTTCTTCATTGAGGGAGGGAGAGAGAGAGAGAGAGAGAGAGAGCGCATACCAGCAGGAGGGCAAACCAGGAGGAGAGGGAGAAGTTAACTCCCCCCTGAGCAGGAGCTTGATCCCAGGACCCCGGGATATGACCTGAGGGAAAAGCAGACACTTAATCGACTGAGCCACCAAGGTGCCCCTAATTTGTTCTGTTTTAAGTGGCTGTGTATGTGCCTGTTTTCCCTGGACTGTTGCGATGTCTTTGTGAGCAGAGATCATACTCAAGCCATTTTTATATCTTCAGGACCTAGCACAGTGCCATGCACGTAGCAAGTGTTCAATAAATATGTCTTGAGGGATGCCTGGGTGGCTCCATCGATTAAGCGGGTGCCTTCAGCTCAGGTCATGATTCTAGGGTCCTGGGATGGAGTCTCGCATCAGGCTCCTTGCTCCACAGGGAGCCTGCTTCTCCCTCTGCCTGCTCTGCCTGCTGTTTACACAGTCTCAGGGCAGGCGCACACAGTCTCCTGCTGGAAAACTCACTGTTGTAAGGCAGCTGTTGATGGAAGGCCAGCACTCCGTCCTGACCAGAGTTTCTGGATGGTGGTACTGTTGGCTGTTGAGGAAGGACAAGTCCCCACTTGTATGACCGTTTAGCACACCTGGTCCTCAGACACTGTATATCAGTCATTTCCCCACACCTGCCCTATTATTCTGAAAACCCAAACTGTCCTACACCCGTTGCTAGAAGTCCACTGGGGAAGTGATTTTCTTCTTGGCTGAGAGCCGTTACTAGGAAAACAGCAGAAGTGTCATGTTTCCTCCAACGAAAATTAATGTTTTGCACGTGATCCAGGTTCTCAAGGGGCCCATGGTCATTCTTTACATAGGTCTCTGACAGCCTTTCAACCATGGCTCCGTTCCTCTTTGACGAGTACTCCATTCTCTGGACATGTCCAGTTGTCCCTTATCCCAGATCTAGGGGAGTCAAGAACTAGGGCTGAAGTTCTGCTCTACTTGTAAGTCACACACTATCCTTCTACAGTTTCACAGATGCTGTCAGACACGTGAGCCTCTTGGGCTGAGGCAAGAGATTTTATTACTCATGGCGCTGCAGACAGCACAATTTTACATCCGTGTTGGCTCTCCTTATCCCCCACGCATCGGAGGAGCCACACGGAGGTGTGTTCAAGTATACTGCACTTGTGCCACAGCTGAGGAACCCCAAACTTAGAAAATCCCACTCTTACAAGGGGCTACTAGCAACATGCCCAAACTTTGCCCCAAGAGAAACATTGTATTTATGGTACTGGTCAAAAACAAGTCTGTCCTCTGCCCCAGAGAAAGATAGTTTCTCCGTCTTTCAAGGTTGATTGCTCTACAGACATCTTTGAAAATATAGCCCAGATTCAATGTTGTCACAAGCTTTTGCAGAAAAGTGAGAGAATTATGGAAAAATTGTCTCCCCAAAAGGGTCACAGCCCATTCTGTTTCCTCCCCTTGACGAGGAGAAAGGATGGAGTCACCTTCTCCCTGTATACTCTTAATTCTATTGTTCTGGCACAAATTCAATGTTCTTTCTACAGACATTTCATTTGATTCCCCAAAGCAGTCAGAATGTCTGAAAGGTTTCTTCTTACTATTTTTATTACTTCTGGAACAATTCCACTTCATCTCAAGGTAATGAAGATGTCTCTGACTCACCAGGGGAGAAATCACTTATCAGGAAATGGAGAAAGGAAAAACAGGATTACAATTTTAGAAGATATGTTGCTAGAGTCTGAGTTGTAACTCTCACATCCACAAGTTGTTCCATGTTTAAAACCAAATTCAACTTGAGAATAAATTTTAAAGATCTTACTGGCTTTATTCAGTGAACCATGAATTGAACATCATCTAAAAAATAGGAGCTCCAAAGAGCTGTACACAGTGAAAGACTTTTGTAGCTAGAAGAAGGTGGGGCAAGGAAGTTACCAGCAAAGAGTGGACTGTTTGTGGCAAGATCACCTCCCCTTAGGGATAGCAGAGGTCTATCATGCAGGGAGGTCACCTTGCTAGTGCTGACCAGGTAATTACAGATGGACAGGCTTAAGATTCCACTCCTGGGAAGGGTTCAAACTGTAACTAAGTTAGGTATTAAGTCTTGGTTTTGTGATGTGGGTTTAGCACAAGTGATTCCATTTTGGATCTGTTGTCTCTTTGTCAACAGCATAAAAGCTACCCTTCCACCCCTGCTCCCTGTTCTCTATTCTCTCCAATGTGAATCTACAGACTCACAATTGTTACTCCATATTCCAGGGAACTAACAATGAGACAGGTTGGTCTAAGCCATCTGGGTCTTAGTAGAGAGTTCTTATGAGGTGAACATCTTTCCTGCCCTCGTTCCCTTCTTTTCCCCTAGGAGAGTTAGAACCAGACCCTTGACTTCCTCTTGGTGCAGTTCCCTGACTGCCTGAAGAAATTTAGGGGAGAGTTTCCCTGTAAATTATTTCTGTTGAGAACCTTATCCAACCTACCCTGCGAGCCTCCATGTTTTACACCCAGGTAGAGTCCTGAGGATTCTTCATCAGGAGAAAGGGAGTGTCGTCTAGCTGTGAGGTATTTTTCTCTCAACTGGAAGTCCTGGGGTGGTGGTTCTCATCCTGCCCTCCTACTGTTTCTTATCCTCATCCAGATTGTAACAAAAAGGTACTAATGGGTAAGTGACAGGCTCCTTGTAACTTGTCTTTAAACTTAGCTTTATGTCAAGATGCGGTCCCCATACCTCAATGCTCTTGCTCATTTCCAACACACTTTCAATTCCATCCAATTTAATTCCTAAGTGTGTTTTAAGCGCAGATTACTAGAGTTCACAAAGATGCATGGGGTAGTACTGTTCTCAAGATGCTGGCTGTCAGCAGAGAAACAGTAGTAGTAGCAGCTCGTCGTGGAGACATTGTTATGATACAAGGTAAAATGCAGATCACAGGGGTGTTCAGGAGGTGAAGACCATGTGCCCTATTAATTCCACACAGGGGATTTGGGGTCACACACACCCACGTTCGCATCCTGGCTCTGCTCCTTATTAGACAGAAGACTTTGGCTTGGGGAATAGCAGCGTCCGTTTCCGAGGGTTGCTTCGGGCCATGCGTGGAATAATATGCATAAGCCAGTACCGCTCTGGAGTAAAGGAGCAAGATGGACGGTAATTACATCAGGCCTTTTGGTCCTTTCTCAAAGTTTGTTAAGAAAAGAAGAAAACGTGGGTAGGACTGATCGGTGGAACAAGCAGTCCTGAGACACTTACTTGCGGACTGGGAGGCAGGGACCCCCGAGGAAAAGGGGGTCCGAGGACCCACGAAGACGGGAGCCGAGGGCACCGCCGGCGGAGAGAGACTTAGAGCACAGGCCGGAGCGGACTTTCGCCTTCCGTGGCAGGAGACACAGGAAAGTGAAACACGCGTGTGGCGGTGCAGACGGTTACAGTAAGACAATAATCACTACAGCAAAGTTCAAATTAACTCAAGGAACAAGCATTCAGAATTAGAAGTAGGAATCCTAATGAAGAATTAGGGGAAACGATCTAGATGAAGGAAAATTTTTTTAAGCACTTTTTTCCCTTCCCTTCCCTTTTTTTCTTTTTTTCAACTCCCCAACCATCTTAAATAAGAGGCCTAAGCCCGCGCAGCAGCCGAGGTCCCCGGCACCGGACTCCGCCCAGAAGCTCCCGCTCCCGCCGCCCGGAAGGAAGCCGGACCAGATGCTGCCGCGGAACCAGAGCGCAGCGGCTGCAGCGCCGGCCGGGCCCGTGTCTCCGGAGAACCCCGGGTCCCTGCTCCCGGCGCCCCGGAACGCGATAAAATCCTGCTCTTCCGGTTCCCTGGCCTGGTGTTTGGTGTTGTGTATCCAGGCCCCGGAGACATGTCGGGTTTCAGCCCGGAGCTCATCGACTACCTGGAAGGGAAGATCTCCTTCGAGGAGTTCGAGAGGCGGAGAGAAGAGAGGAAAACCCGCGAGAAGAAAGTGAGGCGCCGCGAGGCCAGGATTCTTCTTACTGTCTTGTCGCCCTGATACTCGCAGATGCGGGGGCCCCGGTGCCTCGTTCGCTGGGATGGGGCGGCCGGAACGCCCCGCGGCTTCTTACCCAAACCCTGATGCTCGCCTCTCCTCCCTGTGCTGCGCTCCTCTGTAAAGATTTCCGCCGCAAAGTCTTGTCTTGTGGTGACCTCGTCTCTCTCGCCCCTCCTCCCTCACCCCGTCACGTTCGGCTCGAGTCCTAGCTTTGCCCCCGAGTGTTTCCTGTGTGTTGGGATGAGCGTCTCACCGCCTTCTGGAGGCCGCGGGTTTCTGAGGCGTCTCGCACTGGTGTGATGTCATCTTCCATAAAACGAGTTTTCTTGTCTGACACCAAAATTTTCACTCACATAATTTTTCATCCTCTGGAATATCTGAACTTCCCTTATCTTCTCACTTATAGGAAATCCGAAGGGAAATAAAAATCATTGCACCCTTTGAAATTGACCGGTGGGTTCTCTCCCAATTCATGCAGCTCATAGTGATCCATCTCTTTTCGTTTAAAAAGTTAGGATGCAGTGTGTAGATTCGTGAAATCATCAAGGTATTTTAAATTATTTTTTAAAGATTTTTATTTGTCAGAGAGAGAGAGCGCACAAGCTGGGGCAGTGGCAGAGGAGGAAGCAGGCTCACTGCTGAACCAGGATCCGAGGAGGGACTCGTCCCAAGATCCTGGGATCATGACCTGAGCCAAAGGCAGACGCGCAACCCACTGAGCCACCCAGGCATCTCTTAGATTGTTTTTTATAAGTGACTGATGCAGGGGCGCCTGGGTGGCTCAGTGGGTTAAGCCTCTGCCTTTGGCTCAGGTCATGATCTCAGGGTCCTGGGATCGAGCCCCACATCGGGCTCTCTGTTCAGCAGGGAGCCTGCTTCCCCCTCTCTCTCTGCCTGCCTCTCTGCCTACTTTGATCGTGCTATCAAATAAATAAAATCTTTAAAAAAAAAAGTGACTGATGCAGACAGTCATGGGGGATGAGATCGAAGTACTCTGAAATGCTTTGACTATTCAAATGTGAATTCCACATACTGTATGTGTTTGTGGAGCTCAAGTTTTATAGAAAGAGAAAATGAGGGAAATGCCCCATTCCCACCTGGAGAGAACTAGATCTGCATTTTTTTTTTGAATCATTAATTTTCAATCACAGAGTCTTCAGGAAAAAGGAAAGTTACCAGCAGAAGAAAATCCAAATGACTCTGAAGTTCCGTCATCATCAGGAATTGATTCCACCAAATCGCGGGACAAAGATATCAATGAAGGTATGTTAAAATCATCTGTCACCTGCATTAAATATTGAGGGTACCTAACAATTTAATAAAAACAGTGCTTTTTTGTTGCAGTGGTATTCTGTTGATGACCTTGTTTATCAGTAGCATAGTGCATGTTGTGTAGTAACGTGCTCAATAAAGATTTGTGGAGTTACTGAATATGGTGGTGGTTAGTTTTGTGGGTTATTTTTGTAGAAAAGAGTTTATTTTTTAAGATTTATTTATTTTATTTTCTATTTTAAGATTTTATTTATTTATTTGACTGGGATCACAAGTAGGCAGAGAGGCAGGCAGAAAGGCAGGGCAGAGGGGAGCAGGCTCCCTGCTGAGCAGAGCCCGATTCGAGGCTCGATCCCAGGACCCTGAGATCATGACCAGAGCTGAAGGCAGAGTCTTAACCCACTGAGCCACCCAGGCGCCCGAAGATTTATTTATTTTAGAGCAAGCATGGGGGCATGTCAGTCAGGGGGAGGGGCAGAAGGAAAGAGAGAATCCTCAGGCAGATTTCTCCAATGAGCACAGAATTCCATGCCACCCAACCCAGGACCCTGAAATCTCGACCTGAGCCAAAATCAAGAGTCAGTTGCTTAACCGGCTGAGCCACACAGGTGCCTTGTGGAAAAGCGTTTCAAATTGGCATCAGTATTTGGGAGCCTTTTTAGAGTTACTGTTTTTTAAATTGGCTCTTTCAGTTAATTACTTCCAGACTGTTGTACTTCTACTCAAAGTGGCTTCCAAACCACTGTTTTAGTTACAGGAGATAAGAGAAATCCAGTGGAAGTCCTGACGGCTGCCCAGCCGGGTCCTCACACACAGTGTGGACGTCTTGGTAGCTGCCTCATTCTAGGATCCAGTCCTCAGCTCTGCATGGCCACATACTAGATTTGGTTAGTCCCAAACTAAGTAAAGTCATCAGAATCTCACTGAAGAACTAGTATGCAAATTCACTGACTTCCAGTGATTCATACACCTTCCTAGTGATCAGAATACTGATGATAGTTCACAGTATCCTTCTTCCCGTGACAAGGTAAGTGGGACACTGAAGTATCAGTTATAATGCAGCTTTGTGTGGAGTGTCTGATGGAGAACTAACCACACTGAACTTTCTTGTTCTAGGGAGTAGAAGTAGAGGCTTTTTTCCTTTTTTCTTTTTCTGTAAACAACCTTCTTTCCACAGAGAATACATATTAATAAGATAGATAGAAAACAAGCTTTATTCCTGCCTCCTTTGACCCAAGTGGAGAAGAGCAAAAAGAAGAGCAAATTGGGGTTACAGTTTCTTATCTTGTCAGGCAAGTGGGGTGGGAAAGAGGACTGAAGTTGTTCTAGTAACTTGTGGGTCTTTCCCTTTATCTGCTTGGGGGAGGAATAGCTCTTCCAACATCTGGTCTTTGATGTGTAACTGTAGTGGCAGGCACTATTGCGTGCCTCCCAGTCCTGGTTGACTAAAGCTGCCCCTGAGCAGTGACCATGAGGCCCGCTCTAAAAAAAGTGATTAATTGAGTCAGTTTTTATTCATCAGGAGCAGTAGGCATACGTGTATTAGATTTCCTCAGCTCAGATAAGCCGATCCGTCCTTTCAAGATAGAAAGCTCCCCATTTCCCAGGAAGGAATCATTCCAGAGCTCTACCAGGCCCCTTGGTGAGTGTGAACATATATTCAGAATAAAAGAAGTGTCAGTTTTGAACAAGTTTGACAAGTCTGCTAATTGGAATATATGGCCCCTGGAATTGTCTTTCTTTTCTCTTACACATTACTGAATATCACTGTTAAATTCTTGCTCTTGAGTACCTTTCCTACACACCATGCAAATAGGGCCTTCTTTTAATTTCGTTTTCAGTTCATGACTGCTGATAGAGAAACTACAGTTAATTTTTGTATATTGACCTTGAATCCAGGAACCTGGCTTAACTCGTGTGTTCTGGCAGTGTGTACGTACATGCTTTTGGGTCTTCTATGCACCTAATCACATCATTTGTGAATAATGACAGTTTTATTTCTTCCTTCCCATCTTTTGCCTTTTCTCTTTATTTTACGTTATTCAGGACCTCCAGCAAAAGGTTGAAAGGAGTGGTGATGGCATCTTTGTCTCATTTCTAGTAACTGAATAATGCACCATTAATTGTGTCTGTGGAAGTTTTTTGTAGATACTGTTTATCAAACTAAAGATATTTCCTTCCATTTCTAGTTAACTAAGAATTTTTATTAGGAATGAGTATTAGATTTTATCAAATGCTTCTCCTTATCAAGATGATCCTGTGATTTTTTTTTTTTCCTTTCTGTTACTGGAATAAATTTTATTGATTGGCAGTGCTATAACATACATTTCTTTGTATATTTATTTTGTATGTTCAGAATTCTTAAGATGATTTTTATGATTTCATGAGAATGGCTGTTTGTTGCTCAGAATATGCGGGTTTTTAAATAATTTTGTCTTCACTTAAACATGAACTATCACATTTATCCAACATCCTTAATATGTCTTTCTTCAGGAGAAATGTCAGATGGAGTCAGTAAGTCAGTTCACAAGGTCTTTGCTTCCATGCTTGGAGAGAATGAAGACGACGAGGAAGAAGAGGAAGAAGAGGAGGAGGAGGAAGAAGAAACACCTGAGCAGCCCACTGCGGGTGACGTGTTTGTGCTGGAGATGGTCCTCAATCGTGAGACCAAGAAAATGATGAAAGTAAATACTTTAGTATTTATACATGGAATGAAAATGTGACATAGTAATTGAAAAAGAAATCTTTAAATTATACATACATTTAGAAAGAATTCAAACTGTGAGGAAGGAGATACGAGACACCTGTTACTGGTTTCTTAGGTTTAATCTTAGAGATTTTTAAAAATGTAAAACCTTAATTATGCATGTGTCAGAATGTACTGTGGTTTTGCTATTAAAAGGTCCCTATTGTATCTTGATATATAGTTTTTAAAGATTTTTTTTTTAAGATTTTATTTATTTGACAGACAGAGATCATAAGTAGGCAGAGGTGGGGGGGAAGCAGGCTCCCTGCCGAGCAGAGAGCCTGATGTGGGGCTTGATCCCAGGACCCCAAGACCATGACCTGAGCTGAAGGCAGAGGCTTTAACCCACTGAGCCACCCAGGCGCCCCATAGTTTTTAGAGATTTATTTATCAGAGCGTGTGCTTGCTCTAGAGCAGGGCTGGAGGAGTTGGGGAGTGGGGAGAGGATCCTGAGCGGACTCCTCACTGAGCACAGAGCCCCACACAGGGCTCCCTTTCATGACCAACCCTGAGAACATGACCTGACCCAGACACTTAACTGACTTAACCATCCAGGTACCCCAATATAACTTGATATTTTTTTTAACCAGGTTTATTCTAAGTAGATAAATTTGAAGGAAGGAGGATCTTCAGTAGGTTATATTAATAAAAGAAGCTTCCTGGCACGTCAATCCGTTTTGCAGCATTAGGTTCTACATTTGTTATTATTCTAATTCGTAATTAGTGATTCCTGACCGCATTGGATTTTGCTTTTTTCATATATTTTTACTGTGCTTTGAACTTTCTACTGTAGGAAGTTTGTTTTTGTTTTTTGTTTTAGTTTTCTCAATTACTCCTTTTTGGAGAATGTTTTAGACTAATTTCCCGAGATTAATTTTAGACTTCTTCCTGAAGTGCAGACTTTCATGTTAATGAGTCAGTATTATAGTCACTTACTCCTTAGTTTTCAATGTAGAATGTTGAGAAGTTTTAAAGGGAAATTTCATTTTCATTATCTTCTGCATTTATCAATTTGGTTGGAATTGAAATCCAAAAATTACTATAGTTTAGCTAAATGTCGTTTAATTCTTATACAGGAGAAAAGGCCTCGAAGTAAACTTCCCAGAGCTCTGAGGGGTCTCATGGGTGAAGCCAACATTCGCTTTGCTCGAGGAGAACGTGAGGAGGCGATATTGATGTGCATGGAAATCATAAGACAAGGTGATTTTTGTGGGGACCATTGATAATAGCAGTTTAATAGTGTGACTTTTAAAACAGATGGAGGACCACTTCACTGTACTGCTTGGAAATTACATTCAGAAGCTTGGAGGTGATTGTTGTACCAGCAGTATGCCACTTTCACATTGAGTAGAAGTCATTACCAAGAAAATGAAAACCCGAGTATGACTCAATGAAATATTAATATTTATTGAACTCTACCAGGCTTCTTTTTTGGTTTTGTTTGTTTTTTAATGTTTCATTTTGGGGTTTTAGACTTCTGTAGCATTAGTCATTTTTAAATATGGCAAGCCCATGTTAAAACCACTTAAAAAGTGTTCTTTTTTTTTTTCTTTCACTTTCCAGATTAGGCAGAGCTAGGTTATTTTAATCTACTTTTTGGTAAAAGATACAATTTATACTTACCATCTTTCTTTAATCTGCAAATCTTGGGCATATTGAAGGATATCTTCATAAGTGACTTTGTGACTAATCACTTAAATTTATTATTTTGGTTTCCTGATGTGTTGCCAAATAATGCCCTACATAGTGACTTAGATAGTTGTAATACAGTGAACTCTTAATTTATCTTTTCAGTATTTTGGCATTTCCTTTTATCTGGATAAGGGTCCTTTTAGATGTCTTTTTTCCCTTTGTTAATTTTACTTTTCTCATCATGGTAAATGTACTCTTTAATCCCCACTCCCTGCTTCCCCCATCCCCCCACCTCCTTCCCCTGTGGCAACCATGTTTGTTTTCTACAGTCAAGAGTCTGTTCTTGGTTTGTCTCTCTCTTTTCTTTCTTTGCTTATGTTTTGTTTTGTTTGTTTTGTTTCTTAAATTCAACATATGAATGAAATCATAATGGTATTTGTCTTTCTCTGACTTTTTTCGCTTAGCATTATGCTCTCTTGCTCTATCCATGTTGTAAATGGCAAGATTTCATTCTTTTTAATGGCTGAATAATATTCCATTATATATTTATCTTAGGTCTTCTTTATCCATTCACCTAGCAATGGACACTTGGGTTGCTTCTTTAGTTTGGGTAGTAAAAATAATGCTGCTATAAACATTGGGATGTTTTTGTATTTTTTGGGTAAATACCCAGTAGTACAATTTACTGGGTCATAGGGTAGTTCTGTTTTTTTTTAATTTTTTTATGTTAAACTGTCTTCCCCAGTGGCTGCACCAGTTTGCATACCTACCAACAGTACATGAGGGTTCCTTTTTCTCCACAACCTTGCCAACCCTTGTTTCTTGTGTTTCCGATTTTAGCCATTCTGACAGGTGTGAGGTGATACCTCATTGAGTTTTTTGTTTTCTCTTTCCCTGATGAGGAGTGATGTTGAGCATCTTTTTATGTGTCTGTGGCCATCTGGAAGTCTTCTTTGGAGAAATGCCTATTTGTGCCTTCCCCTCATTTTTAAATTGGATTATTTGTTTTTTTGGTATTGAGTTGTATCAGTTCTCTGTATGTTTCAGATACTAACCCTTTCCTGGATATGTCATTTGCAGATATCTTCTCCTGTTCACTAGGTTGCCTTTTATTTAGTTTTGTTGTTTCCTTTGCAGTGCAGAAACTTTTTATTTTGATGTAGTTCCAGTAGTTTGTTTTTACTTTTATTTTCCTTGACTTAGGAGACAGTAGTTTGTTTTTACTTTTATTTTCCTTGCCTTAGGAGACATATATAGTTTTTAAAGATTTTTTTTTAAGATTTTATTTATTTGACAGACAGAGATCATAAGTAGGCAGAGGCAGGCAGAGGTGGGGGGGGAAGCAGGCTCCCCGCCGAGCAGAGATCCCGATGCGGGGCTTGATCCCAGGACCCCAAGACCATGACCTGAGCTGAAGGTAGAGGCTTTAACCCAACTGAGCCACCCAGGCGCCCCAAAGCATCTTTAAATGTTTGATAGGATTTGCCTGTGAGGCTTTCTGGTCCTTGACTTTTGTTTTTTTGGAGTTTTTGGTTACTGCTTCAATTTCATTGCTGCTAATTGGTCTGTTCAAATTTTCTGTTTCTTCCTGCTTCAGTTTTGGTAGGTTGTATGTTTCAAGGAATTTATCCATTTCCTCTAAGTTGTCCAGTTTATAGGTTTTCTAATCTGTTACAGTTGTTTATATTTCTGTGGTGTTGGTTGTTACTTCTCCTCTTTCATTTATGACTTTATTTGCATCCTCTTTTCTTTTTTTTTTGATGAGCCTTACTAAAGGTTTATCAATTTTGATCCTTTTAAAGAACTAGCTTCTATTCTGTACTATTTATCTGTTCCATTGGGTTTTTTTTTTTGTTTTGTTTTGTTTTTTAGTTTCTATATCATTTATTTCTGCTCTAATCTTTTTTTAAAGATTTTATTGTTAAATAATCTCTGCACCCACTGTGGGGCTCGAACTCACAGCCCTGAGGTCGGTAATTGCATGCTCTACCCACTGAGCCAGCCAGGTGCCCCTCTGTTCTACTCTTTATTATTTCCTTCCTTTTGCTGGGTGTGGGTTTTATTTGTTCTTTTTTGGCTCCTTTAGGTATAAGGTTAGGTTATTTATTTGAGATTTTCCTGCTTCTGAAAGGCTGGCCTGTATTGCTATAAACTTCCCTCTTAAAACCACTTTTGCTGCATCCCAAAGATTTTGGACCACTGTAGTTTATTTTCATTTGTTTCCATGTAGTTTTTTATTTCTTCTTTGATTTCTTGATTGATCCATTCATTGTTTAGTAGCATGTTAATTAACCTCATGTATTTATACTCCTTCCAGATTTTTTCTTATGGTTGATTTCTAGTTTCATAGCATTGTGGTCAGAAAAGCAAGGTGGTATGACTGATTTATTTGAATTTGTTGAGACTTGTTTTGTGGCCCAATATCTGATCTGCTCTGGAGAATGTTCCATGTGCACTCGAAAAGAATGTGTATTCTGTTTTAGTATGGAATGTACTGAATATGTCTTTTTAATCCATCTGGTTCAGGGTATCATTCAAAACCACTCTTTCTTTGTAGATTTTCTGCTTGGATGATCTGTCCATTGATGTAAGTGGAGTGTTAAAGTCCTCTACTATTATTGTATTACTGTTACTTCTTTATGTTTGTTATTAACTGTTTTATGTATTTGGGTTCTCCCATGTTAGGCGCATAAATATTTACAGTTGTTTTTTTTTCTTGTTGGATTGGGGGCCCTTTATTATTATATAGTGTCCTCTTTGTCTCTTATTACAATCTTTGTTTTATTTTATATTATTTTATTTTATTTTTATTTTTTTAAAGATTTTGTTTTTTAAAGTAATGCTTATATCCAATTTGGAGCTTGAACTTAAAAGCCCAAGATCATGAGTTGCAGGTTCTACCGACTGAGTCAGGTGCCTCACTGTCTTTGTTTCTTTGTTTTATATTTAGAGAGAGGGAGATCCTGCATGGAGGGGAGGTGCAGAGAGAGAGAAAGAGAGAGTCTTAAGCAGACTCCCCGCTCAGCACAGAGTCTCACGTGGGGCTTGATCCACAACCCTGAGATCATGACCTGAGCTGAAACCAAGAGTTGGACATTTAACTGACTGTACCACCCAGGCGTCCCTCCACAGTCAGTGTTTTAAAGTGTGTTTGTGCAATATAAGTATTGCTCTCCTGGCTTTCGACACCCATTTGCATGATAAATGTTTTTCCATCTCCTCACTTTGAATCTGCAGGTGTCTTTCAATCCGAAATGTGTCTCTTACAGTGAGCATATAGATGGTCTTATTTTTGTAATCCATCTGTCATCCTCTTGTCTTTTGATTAGAATATTTAGTCTATTTACATAATTATCGATAGGTATGTATTTCTTGCTGTTTTGTTACTTGTTTTGGGGTTGTTTCTGTAGATTTGCTCTGATCCTTTCTTTTGCTCTCTTTCATGGTTTGTTGGCTTTCTTTAATGCTATCCTTTGGCACTTGGCCAGCTCACTTGGTAGACCATGCAACTCTTGATGTTGGAGTCATGAGTTCAAGCCCCATGTTGGGTGTAGAGCTTACTTTAAAAACAATTTTTTTTCTTAGACTACTCATTAGGATAATTTGAGGTCACTGCTTTTTCTTTGCTACTCCATCAGAAACAAGCTTAACCAACTTTTCCTTGAGGATATTTTGTTTGGTTCCTACTTTCCAATATTACCTGTTCCTTTATTCCAGTTTGTAATTGTTTATTTTTAACAATTATCTTTGATTTTAAGCCCTTGTGATCTTCGAACTTCATTTCAGAAACATTTCAGAAATGTGGATTAACTGGATTAAGAAATGTGGATTCACTTTGCTATCCTCCGTTTAGGTGCAGGCTAGCTATCCTTAGTCCATTCATCCGTACGCCTGTTGTTGGGTCATGAAGATTAAATAAACACGGATGTGATGGTGTTCTTTGGGATGAACTTGCTGCGTTGTTGAGCCACGTTTAACCTTAGTAAATGAGGATTTTCCCAGGGGGTGCACGGTGGAGAGTAGAGTTTTTCATGAAGTTACGCTTTGCTCAGAGACAGGCCAAAACACTCACCGTGCGTGCACGTGAAGTAAAGCAGATTTAATCTAATGTTTATTCTTAAATCTGCTAAGGAGTTTGTATAATTCTGCTAGAGTATTTTAAAGAGTAAACATTAAGAGAAAAGATCCATAGTTTGAACATGGGATTGACGCCATCTCATGCCTCTTTCTTCAGCCAATAGAATTTGGTTTTTTTTATTCATTATAGCTCCTCTGGCTTATGAACCATTTTCTACTCTTGCTATGATATATGAGGACCAAGGTGACATGGAAAAATCTCTTCAGTTTGAGTTGATTGCTGCACATTTAAATCCTAGTGACACCGAAGAATGGGTTAGATTGGCAGAAATGTCTCTGGAGCAAGACAATATTAAGCAGGCTATTTTTTGCTACACGAAAGGTAAGTAAAATGGTTTTCTTATTTTGTTTGATATAATATATAATAGATATTTTCATAATTGTACTTACTACTCTGGGGTGATGTTAGCTGAAGTATAGTTATTCCTTATATTCTGTCATCCCAGAGGTAAGTATTTGGGGTCTCTCTGCTCTCATGTTTATCAGCAACTTTATGCTGTGATCTAATACAGCACAGAAGTTGGTAGAAGAACAGTACTTTCGATTTCCTGCCGAGATCGTTGTTGGTTCTAAGCTATTCCTTGAGGGTTAACATCACACTAGAGTGACCAAATGAAGATTAATACAGAGATTCAGATTCTGTCTGGTCTTAGACTAAACCTAGTTGAGAGTTGCTGTGAAAGTAGATTTGTTCCAGAATAACCCCCTTAGGTCTATTAGAGAATTAGAGTGTTTATTAAATTTTCTGAAAAAGGGATTGGTCATACCTAGGTATCATGAACCCCTTTTTGTGGTAAATCTGTAATTCTTTTTTTTCTTTTTAGCTCTTAAATATGAACCTACTAATGTCCGTTATTTGTGGGAGCGATCAAGCCTTTATGAACAGATGGGAGATCATAAGATGGCAATGGATGGTTATAGGCGTATTTTAAATCTTTTATCTCCATCTGATGGAGAACGTTTTATGCAGTTGGCTAGAGATATGGCAAAGTAAGTTTGGAGTATATTTAGATTCTCCTGTTAATCATCTTATTTTACAAATCAACACATATTTGAAGTAAATATATTTTTATTTTTTATTGAGGTTCAAAGAGTGTTTTATTTAATATATTTTTGTACTTTTCTGTTTTCAAGTCAGCTGTGTGGTTACTTAGAAAAATTTGCATATACAGTTGCCTTCAAGTGTTCAGAAGCTTAATAATGGGGCATGTTCTAAAAGGATGATTAGGTTGCCAGTTTTCCATAACTTAGTTGAAGTTATGTACATTTGCGGTTATATTATTTTAAATTGTTGTAAATGTGCTAATGAAATGTTTGTGATATGGGTTTTTTTTTTAATAATCATTTATCTTTAGTCAGTACTAGAAAACATTTTAAGACAAAAAATGTTCCTTGTAGTTGACACATGCTACTGGCTGTGGTATATAATTTATCCTAAAATATTGTGTACAACTGCATTTACTTCTCCAATATGCTATACATCAAAGCAGAGCAAGAACCATTTGGCTAGATAATGTCTTGTCATAAGCTCTCTATCTAGGGATATCAGTTCTATAGTATTTACGCCTAGGATCAACCATCTTTGTCTGGGTGTCTTGGGGTTAACCCCGTTAACCTTGTGGCCATTGTCATGAAGATGCTTAGCTGTGAAATCACTCCCTGTTATCACAAGGATGGGTTATGTAAGAGTACTAGAAGGATGTTTTAAGTAATGTGTTGAAGCAGGGCAACCCTAAGTTGATCCTCTGATGTATGTAATGAGCATTGAGGAACTTTCCAGGTTATACGCTATTAGTCCCATCTCTAGCTGTAATGTAATTAGCCCCCTAAGCCTCTGTTTTATGAACTATTACTTGATCTGTGATAGTAAATTTGTTTTCCATTTATATTATTTATAATGTTTTTTTGGGAAAGGGTGAGGATGAATAGTTTTGCCACTGCCATAGAGGTCCTTCCTACATGGAATTATGTTACCATAACTTCAGTTTATTAGGATTTCTCTCAGATGCTACTTTTCTATCAGAAATATTTATTAAATGCTGAGCAGTGTATAAAACATCAGGAGATCCTTTTTTTTTTAAGATTTTATTTATTTATTTGACAGAGATTACAAGTAAGCAGAGAGGCAGGCAGAGAGAGAGGAGGAAGCGGGCTCCCCGCTGAGCAGAGAGCCTGATGCGGGGGTCGATCTCAGGACCCTGAGATCATGACCTGAGCCGAAGGCGGAGGCTTTAACCCACTGAGCCACCAGGCGCCCCCCCCCTTTTTTTTTTTAAGATTTTATTTATTTGAGATCCATTTTTTAAAAAATATTTTATTTATTTATTTGACAGAGATCACAAGTAGGCAGAGAGGCAGGCAGAGAGAGGGGGAAGCAGGCTCCCCGCTGAGCAGAGAGCCCGATGTGGGGCTTGATCCCAGGACCCTGAGACCACGACCCGAGCCGAAGGCAGAGGCTTAACCCACTGAGCCACCCAGGTGCCCCTGAGACCCATTTTTGAATGAGTTTTAATTTTCCTTTCCCTGTGGAGTTTACATTTTAGTTGAGGGAGACAATAAACAAAAACAACCAAATATATAATAAGTCAGATTGGATAAGGAATATGAATAAAATGAAGCAGAAAAGGGAGAGGAAGCTGATGTATAGGGGTATGTTATTTTAAATAGGGTGATTAGAGAAGGACTCAGTTCCCTATGTTATGAT
Organism: Mellivora capensis; assembly: GCA_004024625.1. Lineage (NCBI taxonomy): Eukaryota > Metazoa > Chordata > Mammalia > Carnivora > Mustelidae > Mellivora > Mellivora capensis. Next base: position 50,892 of record PISX010001659.1, on the reverse strand, counting down.
CGTAATGACCTGAAAGTAAACTGAAGGAAGTATGGGAGCAGATATTTAGGGAAGAGTGTCACAGGCAAAGTAAGTAGCAAGTGCAGAAGTATGCTCTAGGAACAAGCTGAAGGTTTAAGGGAACATAGCAGGAACGGAGATCAGAGAGGCATCAGGAAAGGTCACTTGGCTCTTTCAGACCATTGTAAGTGCTTTGGGTTTTACCCTGAACGAGTTTGGAAGTCATTGGAAGGTTTTGAGAAGAGTAGGTGTAATTTGACTTAAACTTTAAATCAGGGGGCACCTGGGTGTCTCAGCCATTAAGCATCTTCCTTTGGCTCAGGTCATGTGGGATTGAGCCCTGTTCGGGCTGCCTGCTCAGGAGGAAGCCTGCTTCTCCCTCTTCTACTTTCCCTGCTTGTGTTCCCTCTCTCGCTATCTCTGTCTCTGTCTCTCTCTCTGTCAATTAAATAAATAAATACAATTAAAATAAAACAAAACAAAACAACCCTTTAAATCAGTTCTGTTATTTTGAGGATAGTGTGAGGAGTGGTAAGGGCAGAAGCAGAGAGACCAGTTAGGAAATTATTGCAACAACCTATGGAAGGGATGATAGTTGTTTGTTCCAGGATAAAAGTGCAGGAGGTGGTGAGAAGTATTCAGATTCTGGATGTATTTTGAAGGCTGAGCTCTCAGGATTTTCTGATATGAAATGGTGTATGTGTGGGTTGGGGTGAGAGAGAGACACACACACAGACAGATAAGGGAAGCGTTCTGAGGACTAAACCCTGAAGTCCTGCAGTGTTTAAAAATCAGGAAGATGAGGAGGAAACAGCAGGGAGACTGAAAGTAAATGGACAGTGAAGTAGGAGGAAATGAAGAGAGCGTGATATTCTAGAAATATTGAAGAAAGCACTTCAAGGAGGAGGGATGATCATCTTTGTGAAGTAGTCTGGGTAGAGCGTGTGAAATGAGGACTGAGTGTTGACATTGGAGATGGGCTGGGAGTTCCTGGGGGATAGGCAGCTCTTTGGAGAAATTTATAAGAGGATCAGAGGAATGGGGAGATAATTAGTATGTGTTGTAGGGGTAAGGGATAATTTTTAAGTTGGGAAAAATTACGGTGTATTTGTATTCGGTTCGTATAATCCGCAGTTGAGAAACACATTGAAGATTAATGAGAGAAGGGACGATTGCTTGAGTGAAGTCCTTGAGTAGGTTGGAGGGAATGGGATCTAGTGGGGGTTTGCCCTTGTAAGTGGAGAAGGTAGAAGTTGCGGCCCGGGGTATGTGTAAGTAGGACGACAGGTTGGGAATATGTGAGGTGTTAAAATCTGGTTCTCCTTGCAAACTAAAAAGCAAGGTTGTCAGCTGAGAGTGAGGATCAGAGCGTTTTGGAGGTTTGAAGAGAAAGGAGATGAGAAGTAGTTGTTGGGTCCTTGGAGCCTTGCTGCAGCATTTGCATCTCCTGGGACATTGTAAATGTAGAATCTCTGCTCTATCCCAGCTCTACTGAACCATAATATGCCTTTGTACAAGACCCCCACTTACTTTGCATGCATGTTCAGATTTGCAGAGTACTGGGCAAGGTAACTGGTGACGTTGCTCATCAGCACTGTGGGCCCGCTGGAGGCTTCTGGTCGTTGATTTAGAGCGAGTGCAGTCGGCGTGGGCGGCTCGAGAGGTAGGCATATGTGAGTTAACAGGGGTTGGGGTTTTATCACGATTTTATCAGAAGGGAGAGAGGGCAGGAGAAGTGGGGAGATGTGCAAGGGAGTAGTTATAATGTTGGTCTGTGGAGAAGGAGGAAAGTGAAACAGGTAGACGAGTGCTTTGTAGATTTCACTGAGGTGGAAGAGTTCTTGGACTAAGGTGATGGGGAAGGAGCTGGAGTGACAGGAGGTAGCTCGTGGAGAGTGAGATGCTTGGCATGAAGACATCGTCATCCTGGTGTTTGCTGGTTTTTTCTGCATCAGCTGTGATTATGATTTTAGAGAAAAGTTTTTCTCTTCCCCAATTTTAAGAAAATGAAAATCATAGGTAATAGATGGTCTAAGCAGAGATAAGAGTTTTGTAATCTGAATTAAATAGATATTCATCCATTTTGTCATTTATTTTTTTAGGAGTTATTATGAAGCCAATGATGTTACTTCAGCTATTAACATAATTGAAGAAGCTTTCTCAAAACATCAGGGCCTTGTCTCCATGGAAGATATTAACATAGCAGCCGAACTGTACATTTCTAACAAGCATTATGACAAAGCTTTGGAGGTAGGAAAATGTAATAGGTTTCTCTTAGATTTTGGACACATTTCTGCATTTTAGAAATTCTTACAAATTGACAATTCCTCACTTTAGTTATATATATTAAGCTACTTATATACTAAATTATTTGTTTAAAGTCTGTAGTGAAACAGATTTCTAGATGCTGTGGTAATTCCAAATGAAATATAACATATAGTTATATGATAAAATCTCTCACCGTTATCCCAGATGCCAGAAATGTCTGTACTTGGGAGCAGGACTCAGCAGCCAGACGAATTGCTGTGATTCAGTTCCCAAGCTGTTGGGAAAAGTAGTTTGGTTTGATATGGATGGATTCTATGTCTTTATTTAAGCATTAGTTCATATGATATAAAAATGTTAATATAACACAGTGGTTGCTTATTTTAAAGAGAATACTGTTGCTTTTTGTAGTCCATTTATATGTTATAAGGATTATTTGAACTAACTATACAAATCTTTGTATTGTGAGAAGGTTTTCTATGTGTGACTCTTGTATCATTTCCTTTTTTTCTCTATTCTTTTAGGTAATTACAGATTTTTCTGGAATTGTGCTGGAAAAAAATACAGAAGAAGGACCTTCCGAGGAGGATAAAGGTTGTAGTTTTCTCTGCATAGGGTAGTGCACATAATCCTCTCTGGTTTATAATGTGGCATTTTGAAACTGATAGTTGATGTTCTCATAGCAGGTTTTCCCAGATGCATTTTTTTCCTCATAGAGATTTCGTATCTTTTTCTTGTGAATATTTACTCACAAGAAATCTGCTTGAAAAATTCTTCAGTCCCTTTTTATTTCTCAGTACGTCCATTTGAACATGGCATTTCTCATTTTCTGGGGTCTTTTTAGTGGTGTGAAAAAAGAATGGATTACCGAACAGCATATCAGAAACCTTTAGATCTAAAGCAATTTAATTTTCAAAAAAGGCAAAATACTCTCATTAAAAAATTTCTACTTCAAACTTAAGCATTCATATAAAAAGTAGAAACCAATATGATTGCTGTCCCTTGTTTGAAAACTTAAAATACGCAGTTAGGGGTCTAGTTGGAGAGTCATACCTGACGTGTGGCTTGCAGTGTTGCCTTCAGTTCTCTTCCTCATCCCTGCTCTTTTCTTTGTATCACACCCATTAACTGTTCTGTGAAAATACTAGTATGCAAGACCCTATCCGAGCCTGTAGCAAAATTGAACTCTGTGGGCAGAGTAACATCCCTGTTCTTGTATGAAAATTCCTGTGTAATCCCTTCCTTCTACCTCTACCCCATGAGGCTTTTGGTGGTGGGGGGAAGGGGGAAGGCACTTGTTACTTGAGTACTGCCCGCTTCAGAATAGCTCCCTCCCTGCCTGTCATGGTGCCTACAAATTCCATCATCATATAATCCTTTGGGTTAAGGCATAAGTATGCAAAATCAAAAAGCCTTTTATTTAAATGATCCGTCCTAATGGAAAGTAGTAATTCATTTTTACAAATCAGTTGCTGTGCTAATTCATAGAGAACAAGGCCCAAGATGAGATATGGGACAGACAAATATTGAAGAGGAAAGTTGTTGGGGTACGAAAAGCCCAGTTTTTGAAAAGAGTTTCTTATAGGGTCCTATGCTAGGTGTTTGGGGAATATGCAGATGAAAATGATACTTCCTCCCCACAGGGAGGGAAAGTGGCGTTCAAATGAAGTGTATACAGTTTGATTATAGGAGGAGTAGTGTGATAATTTCTGTAGTAAACCTGACATTGTGGGAAAATAGAGAAGAACAATATACTAAGATCGGAGAAGGTTTCTAGAAGCGTAATTTAAGTAAACACCAAGGCAGAAGTGCACTTCAGACTGAGAGGTTACGGGGTATGAGAGCACTACTTGGTACAGATGGGATTAGATAGGGTGCTTTGGCTGAGGATCTCGAGTGTTACGGGTGCTGTGAATGAGTAGATCGGGGTACTGCTCTAGTACAGTGGAGGAGGAATTGCAGTGCCATGAAAGCAGGAATTAGGGCATCTGAAAAACTGCCAGTTTTGATAGTTTTCTTGGACCTGATCTATCCTAGAGCTAAGTCTCAAATTGTTTTGCAGCTGTGTTTTCTGTTTAGGATCTTTCATCCCAAAAGTTATATTCCTGTTGAAAATTATTGCTGTCCATTGTTTTGAAAATATTAAGAAAAAAGTTATGTTCGGGTTTTAATTATAGATATATTAGTCCTTTTGTTGTTTAATATATTTTGCTGTGTTTCATTGATCTACCCCTCCTTCCTTCTTGCCTTACTGACAGACTGAAGGAAGTATAAAAACCTAGCAACAGAGTTGGTCAAATTAGAATTGACTATGGAATCCTTTGTCCTGAATGAAGTAATTGCGATCTTTCATAGAAGGTGTAGTCGCTTCATTTGTCCTACGTCCTAAGCTTGCATATAGAACTGCTTTTTGTCTGTCTGTCTAATCCAAAGCTGGTGAGAATGTTACCTGCAGTCTACCTGACGGTGTGCCCATAGATATCACGGTGAAGTTGATGGTCTGCCTCGTACATCTCAACATCCTCGAACCACTTAATGTAGGTAATATTAAGATCTGCACTTCAGATACTTCGGATCAAATCTGCATTATTTTCTTTGACAGGAAATTGTAAGAAATTGTAAGTTTACCCCAAATTTCACATTTTTCAATAACGAGGAAGTCACCATAAGCGTAAATCATTTGTGTGTGAATATCTTATAAAAGCTGAACAAGGCTTGCAGTAATTTTTCTTTTTAAATGAGAGCAATCCAGATATCAGACTTGGAGATTGGGCTTTTTAGACAGTTGGTAAATTCTGACAGCTCTTCTCTTCTGCCAACTTTGGACTGAATAAAAAAAAGCTATTGGGCATTTACTTGGCAGACCTTAGGATAAGGTATTGAAAACAGTATACAGATCCCTGCCGTCATGGAGCTTTTGTTCTAATGGGATGAAATAGATCATAAAATAAGAATGTAAAATATGGGATGTGAGTTGGAGATAAATACTCTGGAAGAAAGTCAAACAGAAGAGAGAGAATATTGGGGTAGGAGGACTTGCAGTTGTAAATGGGGGGGTCAGGAAAGACCTCTCTGAAAAGGTGACATTTGATTAATGACAGAAGTATCAGCAAACACAGGCCCTGAGGCTTGGGTGTGTTTAACTTGGCAGAGGAAGAGCACAGTAGGTCAGTGTTAGCTTAGCTCCTACCCTGCCTGCTTATAACAGGCTTCAGAAGTAATGTGTTAAATAGGTGAATGATGGCAGGATGAGGTCTTTTTAATAGAGATACAGAAATGAATAGGAAAATGATTATTTAAAGCTGTTTTGATTAAGCCTTGCTCCTTTTAGGCTTGCCTCGGATAACTGATAGGTAGGTAAAAAGAGAAATATACATGGATACGCATATTCGTAATGAAAGTTTGACTTCGGCCTTTTATTTTGGGATGTAGCCTCTCTTGACAACACTGGTGGAACAGAATCCTGAAGATATGGGGGACCTCTATCTAGATGTTGCTGAAGCGTTTTTGGATGTCGGTGAATATGGTTCCGCACTTCCCCTCCTTAGTGCACTGGTTTGCTCTGAAAGATACAACCTCGCGGTAGTTTGGCTCCGGCATGCAGGTACGACTCCGTGCGAGGGAGAAGTGCGGTCACGTAGCCGGGCAGGAGCTTACTCTCCCAACATGCTAATAAATACTTAAAAATATTAATGTCTTAGTGAAAGTGGAAGTTTCTGGTTTCAGGGCAGTTTTTGAAAGTCAGGTTTTTTTTGTTTGCTTATTTTTTTTTTAAAAGATTTTATTTATTTATTTGACTAGCGAGATCACAAGCAGGCAGAGAGGCAGGCAGAGAGAGAGGAGGAGGAAGCAGGCTCCCTGCCGAGCAGAGAGCCCGATGCGGGGCTCGATCCCAGGACCCTGGGATCATGACCTGAGCCGAAGGCAGAGGCTTTAACCCACTGAGCCACCCAGGCGCCCCAAGTTTGCTTATTTTTTGAGTATAGTTGACATAGAGTGTTACGTTAGTCTCAGGTGTGCAACGTAGTGACTCAGTAGTCCTACAGGTGTCAGTATGTCAATTGTCCTGGCTTGCCACTACCTGATTTCCCCCACACCGATGCTTTGGGAGAGTGATTCATTTAATGGTACCAGCATGAAGTAGGACTAACCTGTCCATGTTAAATACCTTGTTACGTGTCTTTTACCTGTCATAACCATAGGCTCCGATTTCTAGTAATAGATTGTCAGACTTGGGGTGCAGTCTAATTTTCAAGAGTTTTAATGAGTTTATATTAAATACGTTATTTTGAGAAAAAAGTTAATGTATTTTGAGTGTTCTTTGAATTGCAGATATGCTCAAGATTGGGTTTTATGTATCTTCATTTTATTGCATCTAAATTTATAATAATCTGAAGTAAAGTAGAAAAAATAACTTAAGAAAAACAACTGAATTTCTTAAATGTACAAAAGCCAAAAAATACTCTAGTAGGATTTTATATTGAATCCACATAAAAGATGCATTAAAATTTGAGTAGTCTTTGTCTAGAATACTACATGATGGCAGAAAGTTCTAATAGTTTTTAAAATATTACCTAATGGTCGAAGGTCCTCTATAGCTAGGGAAGCATTGATTGACAATTTGGGTTATTTTGAGACATATCACAGATAGGAAATTGCAAAAAACACCTCGAGATAACTCTTTACTGTTTGGATGACTGAACATGAATACAGATGTGATACCATCATAAAAACTACAGTATTTGTGGTATTTGAATTGTGAAGACATGAGTGAGGAGTTGGGAGTTTTTATTGCCTGTTGTCAAAGCTTAACCTGAGGATGATACTCGACAGAGAGTTGAGAAATTGGAGATTTAAGAAAGCAATTGGAGGCAAAAGTACCATTTTAGGAGGTAATTGCAGTGAAAAAGGAATGAGATAAAAAAAAATCCTAGATTAGTGTTGTCACTGTTACAGTGGCAAGTTCAACTGATGGGACTTAATGATTAATTGACTTAAAATTTGAGGAACAGAGCCCAGTAATCCCCTTCTGAGAGCTTACCCTGAGGAAATAATTGAGTATGACAGGAGATAGTTTATATTGGGGATCATAGAACCTAGATGCCTGGCAAGTAACAAAGTGAGTGAAGTCAGCAAGAGGCTCAGGGTTGTGGGGAGAACTGGAGAATCCTCTCTGAAGGATGCTGCTGCTGTTTCTCAAATCCTTATTTTTCAAAAGAATCCAGTAACTTGGGAATTCATAAAAATCCCAGTTTTAAAAAATGTAGAACGTGTATTGTTTTTAACAGCACTATAGCTTAAAAAAACACATCCGTGGGCTAAATTGGTTTGCCAGTTTTTAAACTACGGCTTATATACATGAAAATGTTTACCGCAGTGTTATTTATTAGAGTAAACATTTGGAAATAACCCAAATATCGGATAATATGGTAAAATAGATAATCAGTTGAATGTTATAAACATTCAGAATGGCAAGGAAGATGTGGGAAATGTTGAAAGCTTAATGCTAAGTGAATAAAGCAGAAGTCCAAAGTGTGTATCTATGTTGTTTGTATCCTTGTAGCTATTTGGATTTGGTTAGAGAAATCGATAGATTGATCAGTCAATAGATGGAGATTAGATGGGTTAGTTGTTTTAAAGTACTAGAAATAAGCATTTCATTTTTGTTACAGTTATTTTTTTACTGCTGTAAAGTTTTTTTTTTAATGGAAAAATAATCTTGGCAAGCTTACAGATCTGTAGATCATATTTATGCTTTATTTTAACATCATCTTAGAATGTTTAAAGGCCTTGGGCTATATGGAACGTGCTGCGGAAAGCTATGGCAAAGTGGTTGATCTGGCCCCCCTTCATTTGGATGCAAGAATTTCACTTTCCACCCTTCAGCAGCAGCTGGGTCGTCCTGAGAAAGCTCTGGAAGCTCTGGAACCCATGTATGATCCAGATACTTTAGCACAAGATGCAAATGCTGCGCAGCAGGTAGGCTCTGTCACATAAAAGGAAGTTTTTCTTGGTAGATTATATTTTTGAACTTTCTCCTCCATTAAAGATGTCTCTACAGCATATATCCAAAAAATTTATTTTAGTATATTAAATTCAACATTTTAAAAAAATATTTTATTTATTTATTTGACAGAGAGAGACACAGGGAGAGAGGAAACACAAGCAGGGGAAGTGAGAGAGGGAGAAGCAGGCCTCCAGCTGAGTGGGGAGCCCAGTTCGGGGCTCGATCCCAGGATCCTGGGATCATGACCAAAGCTGAAGGCAGATGTCCAGTGGCTGAGCCACCCAGGCGCCCCACAGCATTTTTGAAAAGTGATTTTGAATCTTAAGTTTCAGCCTCTTATTAGACATAAATTACAGTACCTAATATATTGGATATTTAAGTTGTGGAAGGTCATAAAGCAAATGTTCTTAAGGTTTGATTTCTAAAATAAAACTTTTCTGTGCAAACAAAACAACTTGCAGAAAGGAATCTTGTCACATTCATTATCATGTGCTCATTTATTTAGGAACTGAAGTTACTGCTTCATCGTTCTACTCTACTGTTTTCTCAAGGCAAAATGTGTGGTTATGTGGATACCTTACTTACCATGTTAGCCATGCTTTTAAAGGTAGGTAATGGTCTTTCTGTACATTAGCACTGTTGACCTTTTAAATGTTTCAAATTTGATTTAAACGTAGATTATAGCTGTTAAACTTTTTTTTTTAAGATTTTATTTATTTATTTGACAGAGATCACAAGTAGGCAGAGAGGCCGGCAAAGAGAGAGGGAGGAAGCAGGCTCCCTGCTGAGCAGAGAGCCTGAGGTGGGGCTTGATCCCAGGACCCTGAGATCATGACCTGAGCGGAAGGCAGAGGCTTAACCCACTGAGCCACCCAGGCGCCCCACTATAGCTGTTAAACTTTTGAAAATGAAAGTTAGATATAGACAGAAGACTTAGAAGTTAATTGTATGTACAGTTGACCTTTGAACAACATGGGAATTAGGGACACCAACCCTAACGCACTTGGAAATCCATGTATAACTTTTGACTTCCTAAAAACTTAACTACTGATAGCCTACAGTTAAATGGAAGCCTTACTGATAATGTGAACAGCTGATTAACATATATTTTGTAGGTTGTATATATCATATATACATACAATAAAGGAAGCTGGAGAAGAAATGTTTAAAAATGTTAAGAAAATTCGGAGGAAGAGAAAATACATTTACAGTACTATACTATAAAAAATTCATGTATAAATGAATCTGTGCAGCTCAAACCTGTGTTGTTTAAGGGTCGACTGTAATTGAAACTTCTACACGAAAGCGTAAACTTAACTGTGGAGTAAGTGAAATAAAATCTTTGCTAGTACCTATCTAGAAAAGTGAGAAGAACCATAGAATAATCAGATACTGGCCTTCTAGACACCACCATGTGCCAGAATTATTTGCTTTGCAAAAATGTTTTTCACATGTGACATTTCTGAGTCTAGTGTTTTTGTTGGGAAGTAGTTTGTGTCTGTGTTTGTGCATAAGAATTTATGTAACTTCTTTTTCCCTACTAAGATGTGATCTACATTCCTCTGGTAGGAAGAAAAAAATCTATTCATTCTCTTTTAGGTGTTTAAATGCACAATAATTTGGACTTCTTTTTCCTACTAAAGATTATAGGCATACCTGCAATTCTTGTGTCCCACAGATTTTCTTTTTCTTTCCTTTATTTCCTTTTAAGATCTTATTTATTTCAAAGAGAGAAAAAGCAAGCGTGTGAACAGAGGGAGAGAGACTCTGCATAGAGGACACACTCAGTGTGGGACTCAGTTCCAGGACTGAGATCATGACCCAGAGCCGAAGTCAAGACGCTTAACTGGCTGAGCCACCCAGTCGCACCACCCCCACAATAGATTTTCTTTAAAAAGTTATATGACCTGAGCTCCTGGCTGGCTCAGTTGCTAGAGCTTGCAACTCTTGATCTTGGGGTTGTGAGTTTGAGGCCTGCATTAGGTATAGAGATTACTTAGAAATAAAATATTAAAAAGAAATAATATGACTAAAAAATCTCAAATTATTATCTTTAATTCAGGTAGCAATGAATAGAGCCCAAGTTTGTTTGATATCTAGTTCCAAATCTGGAGAGAGGCATCTGTACCTTATTAAAGTGTCAAGAGACAAAATATCAGACAACAGTGACCAAGAGACAGCAAACTGTGATGCAAAAGGTAATTCTTTGATTTGCTTTATTACATAAAATACTCTGAAGTATCACCTGGTAGTAATCGAATTGAAAATATAGCCTTTTCAAATAAAATAAAATTTTCTAATCCAGATTCCTTAAGTATAATAAACTCATTTGATGTTAAGAAAGAAAAGGAAGGTGATGTAAATACTTTAACTTTTGAAAATTGAAAGGAAAACATCTGCTTGGATCTTCCTGTGAAAAAACTAAATGGAACTTTTGACTTTTTAAGAAGAAAATATACCTTATTTTAAGAAATCTGTGAAGATGAGATGGCAGTATAAATTGCTATATTTGTCCAGTGACTTCAGTTACATGTTTCATTCTCTGTTAAATTCATTTTTGACAAATGTAGTAATAGCCATAGAAACTCTGAAAATAAATTGCTTTGACCCAGTCTCAAGTAATACGACTTCAAAAGGCATCTGTTTTTAGCTGGTAATGCATCAAGTACGTTTGGGTGAGGTTATTACTCAGAAAACTTGAAAAAAGTTTAAATTGGAATTAATCAGTCTGTCAGAAAATTATTCATTGTTAATTAAGTCAGTAGACCTTGTTAAATAATTGATACAGGCATGGCAGTGTGCCATGGGATAGGATTTAGAATCCAGAAGAGCTAAATCGGTACAAGCACATTATAAGGAGCTAACATTAAGGTTTTGCAGGGGAGGAGAGTCAGAAGATAATAATGTAGTCGTAAATGCCTCAGAGCCCTGCCGTCTCAACAGTTCACCCAAAGGTAGACTCTGCTTCATGCATTCAAGACTATTTCCTTAATATACCTTTCCAAGGTATATTTTTCTGTATCTGTGATCCTTCCTGGTTTTCTCTTTCAGTATTTTCTCCTTTCAGGTCTATTGTTCGTTTTTCTTAGGCTCATAAGGGTTTTTTTGTTAGTTCATTTCCTCATGGTGGGCATCACGTTACACTGGTGTGTACCAGGATAGGATGCAAGGCCTCTTTATGTTACATGCATCTTTGTATCCTGATGTTTTCACTCAGCATTTTCTCACAGATGTTTTCTCATGTTGCTCTTTTTTCATAGCTGTTACCATTAAGGAATGTGTAATATTCCATTGATAGTTCCATATTTTAATTATTCCCTTATTATGTTTTTATATATGGTTGCTTCTGATAATTTTCTTTTTAGATGGTACTGTAGTGAGCATCATGATGCCTATATCCATATTTTTGACTACTTGTATAGGATAGAGTCTCAGAATTCTGGGTTAAAGACTAAAAAATTATGTGGCTTTCAGTATTTCTCAAGAATTAGAAATTTAATTTAGAAATTTCTTACAGACAAATAAGGCAAGGTTTTTAAGGGAAGGAAATTTTGAGGCAGAGAAAAGAAAATTAAGATTATAAAAAGATCAAGAACAATCTGAATCTCAAATTATGAATTTCAATTGCTTTGTTAAACAAACATTTGAATGCTTTGTATGTGTAGAATCCTGTATCTGACCTCAGTCATGGAATAAACACTTGTTCTGCCCTAGGGGACCATATATCCTAGCTAGCCCCGAGATATAAATGACGTAGCTGGACTTTGTAGAGGACAAATCCAAAGTAAGAATAATCTGGGATTGCCGATTGTTAAGCAGAGCAGAAAGGGTGGTGGTGAAGTAGTGTAAACAAGCAACTATCTACTTCTCATATTATCAGACGAGTGTTGGCAAGAATTCAGGCCCATAGGATTGTGGTTATTAAATTTAACCTTGAAATTGATCATATGAAATTTTCTAATACTGCTATCTCTGAAAATACAGTGTCCTCACTGATTTTCACTGGTATCATTTTAGCAATATTTGCTGTGCTCACGAGTGTCCTGACCAAAGATGACTGGTGGAACCTTCTGCTGAAGGCCATATATTGCTTGTGTGACCTGTCCCGATTTCAGGAGGCTGAGCTCCTTGTGGATTCTTCATTGGAATATTACTCATTTTATGATGACAAGCAGAAACGCAAAGAACTAGAATACTTTGGTCTTTCTGCTGCAATACTGGACAAAAATTTCAGAAAGGCATACAACTATATCAGGTAATTTTCTAATAGTTTATTTTAGATTCTTTGAAAGAGTATGTGTATTCACTTTGGCTTAGTCTCTTATGCTCAAGAATTAATAAGTTGTTTTATTTTAACCAGTTGTTTTATTTTAACCAGTGAGCTCTTGTTGCTCATTGGTTAATTCGGTTCATTGGTGATTCTCAGGCGCATCCCCTCTCATATAGCCTCTTGTGCCTTAATCTCCCCATTTATAAAATGATATCATAATACTACCACCTGGTAGGATTATTGTGAGGGTTAAGTGGATAATTATATATAAAGGCCTTTTAACAATGTCTGGCACACATTACTATTAGCTATTATTCCCTGTTCATTGTACTGCAGCTCTAGGGGCAGGGAGAGAAACAGTGAAACTGAAACTATTTGATTTTTTCTTATTGTGTTGAAAAGAACAAACAAGATGTAGAAATACTAACTTAAGCAGCATTTTCTGGGAAAAATCTTTGTGTAAATGTTTCTGCTTAAATACATTGAGACAATCCGATTTTTCTTGGAAGATGTTGCTGCACTGAAGGATTTCATTCTTAGAAATAGAAGTTTTTCTTTTACACAATTTTTTACCCTCACCATCTTTCTGCAATTTTAGGGTAATGGTAATGGAAAATGTCAATAAACCTCAGCTCTGGAACATTTTCAATCAGGTTACCATGCACTCCCAAGAAGTACGACATCATCGCTTCTGTCTTCGCCTAATGCTGAAAAACCCAGATAATCATGCCCTGTGTGTCTTAAATGGACACAACGCATTTGTATCTGGTAGTTTTAAGCATGCGCTTGGTAAGTATCCCGGACATGACTTTGTCAAGTGTGGACGAAGTGGTGGTTAACAGGTAGGCCTCTGGAGTGGGACTACCTGTGTTGAAATCGCACTCAGTTTCTTCATCTCTGAAATGAAGGTAATATTTGGACCTACCTTATAAATTATTGTCAAAATTAAATGTGTTAATATAAAGTATTTTTTAGATTCCTGGCCCATATAGTAAGTAGTTGTTAGCAACAATGATAATATTAATACTTATTTTCCTTACAAAGCTTTGGTTTCAAAAAGCTGAAGTAAGTCATAATTCATTTTAAAGGTCAATAGTTCTCCTGCTGAGGCTTGATTTTTTTTTTTTAATTTTGAAGATTTTTAAAAAAAATTTATGAGAGAGAGAGAGTGCACACAAGCAGGGGGAGCAGCAGAGAGAGGGAGAGGCAGGCTGCCTTCAGAGCAGATAACCCGATGTGGGACTCAATCCCGGGACCCTGGGATCATGATCTGAGCCAAAGGCAGATGCTTAACTGACTGAGCCACCCAGGTGCCCCTCCTCCTCCTTTTTTTTTTTTTTTTTTAAAGAGGGAGCATGTACAAGTGGGGGAGGGGAGGAGAAGGCGGGAGAATCTTAGGAAGGCTCCACACCCAGCATGGAGCCCAACACAGGGCTCTATCTCATGACCTGAGCCAAAATCAAGAAGCAGAAGCTTAACCAACTGAGCTGCCCAAGTGCCCCGGGTTGTTTTTAAAATAATTTTCATTCATTATGGATACTTTGGCACCTGATTTTAATTTGCTGTAGTACAAAAAAGAATTTAAGATTTGCTGATAGTTCCTCTAGGAGACAAGTTTTTATGTCAAGATTTATTTACATGGTGCCTGCTAACTCTAATTAAGCTTGGAAAATTAATCACTTGAAATCTTCTGTAATAATGAATCAGAAGCAAGTAAGTAGAAAAATATCTGGCCAAATGTTTAAACTTAAAATGAGGCACGTGTTTCTTGCTGGCTAAATCCTAATGTTGCCAGGTTCACTTCTGGATAAACTGGGATGTTGGCTGTTTAATACTTTCAGTGTTTCTTCATGGAGGGCCAGTATTTTTATAATCGTTCAGCCAGTGACCTTGCACATCGGATGTTGAAACTCCTTTACTGTGTGAGGAATTGTTTAATGTTAAGAAATATAAAATAAGAGATTTATATGTTGTCTTATATTTAGGACCTTTTACAGAGGTAAAAATAGAAAGTCCAATTGGCAGTCTACCATCTGTGCTGCTAAAGAGATTCTGGGGTGCAGTTCCTTCTGGCATAGAAGCTGGAAGGAATGGAGGTTTTTATCTATGTATGACAAATTCTAGATCATCCCTTTAGAAGAAAAATCGGCTTAAAAATTTTCTTCAATTCCCCTATCTCATATGGTTAAACTTTTGACACGAAATAATTGTATATATAGAATACATGGAAACACAGAAAACATTTTTTTCTCAGGAAGCAACACCCATAATCTAAAAAACAAAACAGAACTATTTTTCTTTTTCTCACTTCCATTATCCATCATATTTGAATTTATAAAAAACAGATCAATTAATTTTACAGAAGAATTTGCCAAAAGACACCTTCTCTTGTTTCTTTAAAAATAGATTTAGGATCATAAAATAGGTTTATGATCACAATTAATAAATTGTTTATTTTGGAAATATTACTCTACATGGAAGTGTCTAGCTGTGCCTAGAAGAAAGTTACTTTTAGTTGCTCACGTTTGGGACGCCTGGGTGGCTCAGTTGGTTAAGCGGCTGCCTTCAGCTCAGGTCATGATCCCAGTGTCCTGGGATCGAGTCCCACATCGGGCTCCTTGCTTGGCAGGGAGCCTGCTTCTCCCTCTGCCTCTGCCTGCCACTCTGTCTGCCACTCTGTCTGCCTGTGCTCGCTCGCTCTCTGACAAATAAATAAATTAAAAAAAAAAAATTTTAGTTGCTCACGTTTAATCTTTGCAGTCAGGATACATTTATAGGTGTAAATCCTCCAAATTGTACTATATTTTATGCATTGTTTTAAAATTCAAAGTAATGTGTATCTGGTTGATATTTTAGAAAACATACCTTGCGTATGTTAAAAATCACTACTGTTTAGCCATAAAATACATATATGGTTCCTTGGAATGTATTTAAGATTTGCTGATAGTTCCTCTAGGAGACAAGTCTTTATGTCAAGATTTATTTACATGGTGCCTGCTAATTCTAATTAAGCTCGGAAAATTAATCACTTGAAACTTCTGTAATAATGAATCAGAAGCAAGTAGGTAGAAAAATATCTGGCCGAATGTTTAAACTTAAAATGAGGCACGTGTCTCTTGCTGGCTAAAACCCCAACCATGCTTGTGTCACACCATTTGACATCACTTTCTTTTTTCAGGACAATATGTGCAAGCCTTTCGCACCCATCCCCATGAACCTCTCTACAGCCTCTGTATAGGCCTGACATTTATTCACATGGCGTCTCAGAAGTATGTCTTAAGAAGACATGCTCTCACTGTGCAGGTAATTCATTTGGCTTTCTCATTTCTTGGTTTTATATTCTTAAAAAATGAATATACTTAATGCTTTTATTGTCCTGCTTCAAAAATAATACCTGCTTAGTGTACATGATGAGAGTTCCCAACACCTGTCTCTGTGTTCAGCACTCATGGACTCAACACGTAGTGGTGCTCCTGGCTAAGACTCACGTAGCCGTTTACAGCCAGATCATACAGAAAGAAGACAGCAGAATCTGGAGGCTTCCATAAACTCTAGAGCCCCTGAGGCCTCCAGCCTTCTAGGTCCTGAAGACTGATTTATTGTAAATCCATTTAAAATACATATATAAAAATATATACAATAACGTGTGAGTATGTGGCTGTGTGACTGTTTCCTTACATCATCACCAACAGATTGCTCTTTTAAAGCTTTCTGGTTCTTAACAGAAATTTGAAATTAGTCTTTTCATATTCTTGTTTACTTTTTTATGTAGCTCGTGTTCTCTAATAAGAACATAAATTCCAGGGATGCCTGTGTGGCTCAGTTGGTTAAGCATCCGACTCTTGATTTCAGCTTGATTTCTGACTCTTGATTTCAGTGGAGCCTGCTTAAGACTCTCTCCCTCCCTCTGTCCTCCTCCACAAGGTGCAGGTTCTTTCACCAAAAAAAAAAAAAAAAAGTATAAATTCCAAAAGATGAGGGAGTCATCTGTTTTGTTCACCACTGTATCTTTAAAACGTTTGTGTTGTTTTTATGTTTGTATGTTTGATGCATTTTATTTATTTATTTTCTTTTCACCACTGGATGTATTTATTTACAGAAAGGGTTATATGCTTGATGCATTTTACTTTTTTAAGATTTTATTTATTTATTGGACAGACAGAGATCACAAGTAGGCAGAGAGGCAGGCAGAGAGAGAGAGGAGGAAGCAGACTCCCCGCTGAGCAGAGAGCCGGACGCGGGGCTCAATCCCAGGACTCTGGGATCATGACCTGAGCCGAAGGCAGAGGCTTTAACCCACTGAGCCACCCAGGCACCCGCTTGATGCATTTTAAAGACTTTTTTTTTTTAAGTAGTGTCGAAGGAAAGAATATGTTGGCTTGAATGGAGTAGCAGGATTGAGTAAGAATTTTTTGTTTTTTAAAAGTAAAATGGTTAAAAGAAAGCCTAAATTCAAATGATGATAATTGTTGAAGCTGGGTATTGGGGTGCATTATAATGTTCTCTTTACTTTTGTATGTTCGAAAATTTTCATAATAAAAAGTAAAAACAAAAAGCCCAGAAATTTTCCTTTTCTTGGGTATTTATTTGTGATACTTGTCCACTTCTTGCTCTGTGCTTTTTTCTCTCTTAACGGATACTTTTGTTGTATTAAGTATGTAGGATTGCGTATAAATTAAACAAATATGTAATGAACGTGCACTATGCTGGAAATGGGCAGAAGCAGTGAGTATACAGGCCGGAATTCCTTGCCCTCATGAAGCTTATATTCTGGTAAATACTGATAGGAAATTTTTATGGATTGACTCATTATTAAATAGTTAAAATATGTCGTTTTTTGGCCTGGTAAGGAAAAAATTTTATATACTTCAAAGTAATTTAGAAGCTAAATTTCAAAACACTTTTAAACAGCAGTTTTTAATTTATTGGGGATAGAGATCAAGCAATAAGAGATGGGTGTATGGGAGTTTGTTGTCCTAATCTTTGTACTTTTGTGTGTTTTAAACATTTCCATTAAAAAAGTTTCCAAAAACAAGTTTTTTTGTTTAAGATTTTATTTATTTGATAGAGAGATCACAAGTAAGCAGAGAGACAGGCAAAGAGAGAAGGGGAAGCAGGCTCCCCACTGAGCAGAGAGCCTGATGTGGGGCTCGATCCCAGGACCCTGAGACCATGACCTGAGCCAAAGGCAGAGGCTTAACCCACTGAGCCACCCAGGCTCCCCCCCAAACAAGTTTTATTGTAAATACCATGATTCTTAAATTGTTTTCTCATGAATCTATTTCTTCCTGCTATGTGACCAGTTTGTTTCCCTTTAGAGTACTTAAAAACAAATTTCATGTTTTACTAAAATCTTTTATGATTTCTTCTATCTGTATTTAATATTTTATAGACAGTGTGTACTTGGGCCCTTTAGTGAAAAATGTGATAAAAATATTTGAAATGTTAAGTCAAGCAGAGAGAGTCAATTATCATATGGTTTCACTTATTTGCGGAGCATAACAAATAACACGGAGGACATGGGGAGATGGAGAGGAGAAGGGAGTTGAGGGAAATTGGGGGGGAGATGAACCATGAGAGACTATGGACTCTGAAAAATAACCTGAGGGTTTTGAAGGGGCGAGGGGTGGGAGGTTGGGGGAGCCTGGTGGTGGGTATTATGGAGGGCACGCATTGCATGGAGCGCTGGGTGTGGTGTAAAACTATGAATTCTGTTACGCTGAAAAGAAATTTAAAAAATATATATTAAAAAAATGAAAAAAAACCAAAAACAAAAACAAAAAAATATTTGAAATGTAACATTCTTAATGTTAAAACTCTTTTGTTTCTATTTCATTAAAATTTTTGTCATATTTTTGTAGTTTTTACTTTTGATGATTCGTAGTACCTAAGAGATACCTAGTTTTTAAATCACTATTTACTGGGTGTTTCAGGGGTCTCCTAAATTTGCTAAAAATTTCTTAAAATGTAGCAGGTAACTCAAATCCTATTATTGTTTCAAAAGACTTGCAAGTTTATTTAGGTTGCAGCAGTTCATTTGGGATTATTTACTATTCTTCCTCAGATTTTTGCGATTTGTTACTTTTTAAGATTTGATATTTGAGACTAATAGTTTGTCTGCTTTACTTAACTGAGAACCATAATTTTCAGTATCATAGAGGTCATATTCATATACATAAGTAGGTGCTTTTGTTATTCAAAAAGTGAATTTTTTTAAGTGAACATAATTATTTTTGTCCATAAAATGTTTTAATTCTAAAGAATTCATTAGTTTTTATTATTTGTTTATGAAGAAAAATTTGTGACCATTTATTTGAAAGCAGATTACCCAGGGAATATTGCATTTTATATTCTGTATTCACAGATAATATATTTGTTTAATTACTTAACATAGGACACTTGTACTTTTGCAGTTTGTAACTTTCTGTGGCTGGTAACTGGAAGCTACATGAAAGGTGGAAATTAATACAGGAAGAGGTAAAGAAGCAAGTTGCTTTTGGACACTGTAACACACATGGAGTCTGCATTATTCTAGCTGCACTCTGAAATAACCAGTTTTTCCGTAGAGTCTGAGTCAGAAGCTTTCAGGGGGAAAAAAAATGATTTTATTTATTTATTTATTTATTTATTTTTGGTTAAGAAGTTAATAAGAGAGGCAACTTACAAAAAGGTACTATTTACTCAGAAAGCTGCTGCTCCCTGAGAAGAAACCTTTCTAAAATTATTTTAAGGGCTTAGATTTTATATTTTGCTCAAGGTTTTAGACATCTTGATTCAAAAAGTTTATTGGCCTCTAACGTCACAAAAGCCAACTTGGAACTGTCAAAAAAAAAATCCCATGTTCTTAGAGATTATGGATCTTTGACAGTCGTGACATTCGTCTTTGTTTTCTGTGAATATTTTATCCTTAGCTTAAAAAAAAATCTTTTATACCTTCAGAAGAGCTTTTGACTGCACTGTGATATGGAACTACACTATAGACGTATGTTCTTTGAGGATGGGACTCTTTTTTTTTTTTAATTGAATTTTGTGCAGAGTATATCTGGCACATATATTGGTTCAAATACATATTTGTCCAGTAATTACAATGCTGAATTGTTTTATCTTTTTGGTAGGGCTTTTCTTTTCTTAATCGATACCTCAGTATACGTGGACCTTGCCAGGAATCATTCTACAATTTGGGCCGTGGCCTTCACCAGCTGGGGCTGATTCATCTTGC
The DNA here is from genome assembly GCA_004024625.1 of Mellivora capensis. NCBI lineage: Eukaryota > Metazoa > Chordata > Mammalia > Carnivora > Mustelidae > Mellivora > Mellivora capensis. Next base: position 31,131 of record PISX010001659.1, on the reverse strand, counting down.
AATCCACTATTATCAGAAGGCCCTGGAACTCCCTCCATTTGTGGTAGAGGTATTTTATGATTTACTTCTGTTTTTTTTGTTGTTGTTTTGTTTTTTACGACTTTATTCATTTATTAGAGAAAGCTCATGAGCAGGGGGAGGGAGGGAAAAGAAGGGAGAGAATCTCAAGCAGACTTCTTGCTAAGCACAGAGTCTGATGTGGGGCCTGATCTCATGACCCTGAGACCATGACCTGAGCCAAAATCAAGAGTTGGGTGCTTAACCAGTTGAGCCACCCACCAGGGGCCGCCCCTGTAGGAGTGACTTTAAAACTGATGAGTCCTTCATTTCATCTGTTGATTAGTATGGTTAGCTCATGTCATAGTTGACAGTGAAATTGTGTACTAGAATGCATTTTTTCTTTATTGAATGTATTTATGTAATTGTGTTCAGCAACAAGTAGCTCTTCATCATTCTGGCCTTGTGACCTGATCAGCAACCATGTGGGTACACACAGCTTGTGGTTATGACCATCTCGGTTACCTTAAGGTAGCCCCTGTGGTTTACAGGTATGAGCTGATAGACACAAAGCCTGAGTATTGAGTAATAGAGCCATTGTTCATTTTCAAGTTCAAGTATAACTAACGTATTTCTTTATAAAGATGGAAGACCAGTATAAATATAGTTTTGTTTAAGGTAAGATAATACAGGGTAAAGTGTTGCTAATACTAGGATAATCTGTGTTTAAGTCTCATTCCCATTTACATTTTGGAAGAAAAATACTGTTTTCATCCTCACATGCCCTCACAACTGTTTTGTATTACCCTTGTTCAATGTTAGTCATTAAACAAGTGAATACATACTTTTATAGTTATGCTGATGAAATATACACACTTTTGTGTTATTTCATAAATACCTTTAGGTATTGCTCCTTAAGCTTTATAGGTATCATTTTTCGTTGTTTGTATGTTATTTTTACAGTTGACCCCAAAATTTTGTATTGGGGAAGATTTAGAAACATAGATCTAACCTACTTCATTGAGTTCATTGCTTTGCTATTTAAGTAGAAAAAAAGGTAATAACACCCCTAGGGTAATTATTATTATTAAATTGGTATGTGTCTTCTTATACCTATCCTTTAAATGCCTTTCTGTTATGTAGTACAGGTATTTTTTCCCCACCTAGTCATTTGTGTTATAATATTTTCTTTTTTAGATGAGTAAGTTTTACATTTTTTAATGAATTCATATCTATTAAGCTTTTCCTTTATAGTTACTACTTTGCTATTATACTTAGAAGGGCCTTTCCTACCCAAGATTATATTATTATATTATTTAGCCATAATTTTTTCTTTTGTGGTTTCATTTTTTTAATCTTAAATTCTTAATTCATCTGGAGTTTATTCTGCGATTGTTTCTGGGTGAAACTTTTTTCTTTCTTTTTGTCTTTTTTAAAGATTTTATTTATTTGATAGAGATCACATGTAGGCAGAGAGAGGAGGAAGCAGGCTCCCTGCCTAGCAGAGAGCCTGACACGGGACTCAATCCCAGGACCCTGAGATCATGACCTGAGCTGAAGGCAGAGGCTTAACCCACTGAGCCACCCAGGCGCCCCCGAGATTTTTTTAACTTATTGGTTAGACATTTTTAATTATTAATATAGTTATTACAGCGATTAACTGAATCAGCATTACCTAATAAAAATTTAGATCCAAAGTATATGCGTAGTTTTTTATGTTTTTTATAGTATCATGAATTTTAGTATTTAAATACTAAAATTTTATTTGTCATAAAATTGTCCTGGTTGTCGGTTTGAAATATAACTCATTCATGTATTTTTCCTCCTAGGGTATAGAAGTTGACCAGTTAGACTTACGAAGAGATATTGCCTACAACTTGTCTCTCATTTATCAGAGCAGTGGGAATATTGGAATGGCTCAAAAGCTTTTGTATACCTATTGCTGTGTATAAAGTACCTCAACTGAGAGAGAAGCATCAGTGTATGTGTGGACCACTGTTCTCTGAGGGCTTAGGATTAACCCTCAACTGGAAATGACAATTTCAGAATTATCCGTGTATTTAACTTTTAATATGTGATAATGATCTTTTGATATGCAAAATTATCATTCCTTTAAGAATTTGTACATTCTTGTGTCATTTTCTTTTTAGTAAAATTGTCCCCAAAGGTGAAATGGAGAATGTTAGCCTTTAAGCCAGCTTGGGGTTGACTCTGCTAAGTTTTTACTCATACCATTTATTCATCCGTGCGTTCAGTACTATATATTAAAACACCTGTGTACCAGGCCCTGTGATGGGTCCTTGGAATACAGTAGTAGGGCAGACGTGACCTCTCAGTACGGTTCTTTAACTACAGAACTTGAGTATACATTCATTTGAAAGAGATGTTTGCTGCGTTTTCCGCCGACATTCTCATTGTTGAGTCGTCCTCGTATTTGTGCTCTGCTGCTGTTGCACGGGCAGTTTCTAAAATACAATAGAAAAGGACATTGCTCATTGAAGGAAAGACCAGCTGGGACTCTTTCTCATATCAGCATAATTATGTGATTCACTTGGCTCCTATGAAAATGATTTGGAACGGTTATGTAGTAGGAAGATACATAATCTTGTTAATCTTTCACTTGTCACCTATATGTATCTTAGTTGTATAGATCGAGACCTGGGAGACTGGCATAATTCAAAACATCCTGTTCCGAGGCAGATTAAAAACATGCATTACCAGTGTTGGTGGCTTTCTGACCAAAAAATAGCAAAGAGAGGACTGCATTCAATAATGTGACCTAGTTTGCATTTCAAGATCACTAGGAATGTAGGAAGACTAGGGAATTGTATATATGGAATAAAGTAGTGCTGTGATAAACTACAAGAACTAATTTTTTTTATTAAATATGGTATGTTTTTGAATCTAAGATAACAGTACTTTTAAGATACACTATTGGTTTTCTAACATTAGGGGGAAAATGTTGTAATAAATGTGCATATGGATTATAAGGCCTAGTCTAATTGTGGGAGGGAAACAAGAGACTTAAGATCAAAGAAATACAGTGAGGGTTTTTTAGGAATTCTTAATTGCTCTTTATCCTGTATACGCAACTTTGTAGTTGAAAAGCAAACTTTGTATATATTAACTAGATGTATTATGCACTCTGCGTGTATTTGTGTATATACTTTAAATAAATTTTATTTTTATAATTAAAAAGTTAATTCTTTCACATGCTTATATACTTTATTTCCTGCCATTTGCAGGTAATAATAAAGCTAACTGATAGTTTGTAAGTTAGACTTATATCTTTGAATCCTATGGAATTGGGTATTCTGTGTTCTGAGGTTTTCTTTTGAATTAAACTTAGTGGGCTATTGGGGTGCCTGGGTGGCTCAGTTGGTTGGGTGTGTGCTTTCAGCTCAGGTCATGATCCCAGGGTCCTGGGATCAAGCCCCATGTGGGGCTCCCTGTTCAGCAGAGAGCCTGTTTCTCCCTCTCTCGCCTGCTTGTGCTATCTTTTGCTCTCTCTCTCTCTCTTGCTCTCAAATAAATAAAACCTTCAAAAAAAAAAAAAAAAAACTTCACTGGGCTATGACTCCACTTGAAGTGCTTAACAGCCTTGTAGGAAACAATAACTCTCCCTAGCAGTCTTTTTTTTTTTTTTTAAATAAATGTTGATTGAAACTTGATCTTTCATTCGTTTTAATGATTTGTGAGCCAGTCCGCAGAGGTGGAAAGGCAGAGACAGCAAGAGAAGTAGGCTCCCCACTGAGCAAGGAGCAGGACTTGAATCCAGGATCCTGGGATCATGACCTGAACTGAAGGCAGGTGCCCAACCGACTGAGCCACCCAGGCATCCCTTTCTAGCAGTCTTTTTTTTTTTTTTTTTTAAGATTTTATTTGTCAGAGAGAGCGAGGGAGCACAGGCAGACAGAGTGGCAGGCAGAGGCAGAGGCAGAGGGAGAAGCAGGTTCCCCGCCAAGCAAGGAGCCCGATGTGGGACTCGATCCCAGGATGCTGGGATCATGACCTGAGCCGAAGGCAGCCGCTTAACCAACTGAGCCACCCAGGCGTCCCCCTTTCTAGCAGTCTTAAGAAAAAAGGTTGACGTTGCATGAATTTGTTTAGCATTTAAAATCAGGGGCACCTGGGTGGCTCAGTGGGTTAAGCCTCTGCCTTCCGCTCAGGTCATGATCTCAGGGTCCTGAGATCAAGCCCTGCGTCGGGCTCTCTGCTCAGCAGGCAGCCTGCTTCCTCTCTCTCTCTCTCTGCCTGCCTTTCTGCCTACTGTGGTCTCTGTCAAATAAATAAAATCTTAAAAAAATCATAGCTACCATTTGCTGAGTGTTTACTGTGCTACCATATGCCAAGTACAGTGCTGGATACTCTAGATACGTTATTTCTGCTCCTCTTAGAGAATCACCTGCAAGGTAGGTGTTCTTGCTGATCACCTCCATCTTATATATGAGAAATTAAATGTCATTTTCAAGATCACTGGCAAGTTCGTTCACAGGAACATACTTAATCCAATTCAGAGTAACAACAACATAGAAGTTGAGCATAAGTTTATTTTAGAAAGAAAAAGGAGAACGGCTGTTATTTTTTCTGTTCCCTAGGCCGTCAGCCTATTAAAAAAGCCCCTGCAGTAAACATCTTTGGAGGTGTCTTTTAAAAAGCTGATACTCATTAGCAGGCATCCTCACTCCAGCCACGGGATCCTGACAGCCACTTTATACAGTAAGATCTTTTTCTACTGGTCCCTGTTGATTCAGCGGAGTGTCTCCTAAACCAAGCTGACCAATCAAGAGTTTGCTCAGAGCTTCCCTGGGAATTTTAGAATTGAGATGGAGTTTTTCTGTAGGTTTGGAACATAAGGACAATTACTGCTTTCCCTGTGGGCCAACTAGCAGTTAGCCCCTTTTGTTGAGCAAGAAAAATAGAACCGAGGCATTAAGCAAAACTGAGATGGAGAGGAGACTCAGTGGTTCCTAGAGATTTTCCAGTTTCCATTCCCATCCTTTCTAAAGCTGTGTTCTTACCCTTGTATTCTTTGTATAAGATATACCCAATTCTGTAATTCCACTTTAAAACTCATACTAGCTGGGGACGCCTGGGTGGCTCAGTTGGTTAAGCGGCTGCCTTCAGCTCAGGTCATGATCCCAGCGTCCTGGGATCGAGTCCCACATCAGGCTCCTTGCTGGGCGGGGAGCCTGCTTCTCCCTCTGCCTCTGCCTGCCACTCTGTCTGCCTGTGCTCGCTCTCTCGCTGTCTCTCTCTGACAAATAAAATCTTAAAAAAAAAAAAACTCATACTAGCTGGAGTTTTTCTGTTATTTACACCAAAAATAGTCCTGATACATTGTCATTCCATTTTTGTTTTCACTTAGCCTTCATGCCTTTTGGTTATTTTCACAAGAAAGAAGGGGTAGAGAGCAAACAAGGACAATGTCCCAGGGTTTTCAGTAGTGCCAAGTCTAATCCACAATAAAGAGGCTTTTACAAACTTCAGAGCAAGAACAGTAGGAATGTGCCTACTGTCTGGTGGGGGTAAAGTCGACAGTGAGACCACAGCATTGTCCAGTTACTAGGCATGTGGTAGTCAACAGCACAAGCAGCACAGTACGCGAACAGAATCAGGCAGAAAGCCTGGGAAAGGCGGAATTAAATCCTGAGGCTGTGGTACGGGCGAACTGTAAATGTGTCATCTCCGGGTCCATAGTCTCAAATCCAGTTGATGTTCTGAAACTGCAAATTACAATTTCTGAGGCATCCTAAAGAAGAGAATGACCGCATGAACTGAGTATTCGAAGTGGGGAAAAGGTGGCTTCTGGGAACCACTCGAGGGTGACGCTCCCGACACGGTTCTGGTGGACTTGCGCACGGCGAAGGGGTGTTCCTAGGAGACCCCCTGCTTTCCTTGGAAGGGGACCTGGCAGCCAGAGGCCTGCTGCGGGGTCAGCGTATCTGCGTTTCAGCGGACGACCTGAGGAAGCCTCTGCCCTACGCCTGTGGATTAAACGGGAAAGGCGGCTGGTCGGTCCGCGCTGGCGCGAAGACGGCGGCTGCCCGAATCCCCTGCTGGCGGCGCCGGCGGCCCAGGCTGGGCTCTGGCCTGGCCCGAAGCTGAGGCGTAGCTTAAGGCTGCGAACAGCTGAAGGCCGCGAACTAACCACATCCCGGTTTACAGAGACACCGCAGAGGTTTCACGACCAAAAACCTGCCCGAACCCCCAAGCAAAGCAGAGATGAGAGGCAGATGACAAAATAATTCTAGAAGCTCAAACGCAAGTGGACAATTAGCAAGTAACTTAGTAAACCAGAGAATGAAAGCTCAGAGCCCGCAGGCGGTGTGGGAGGCCGCGGGAAGCCGGTTCAAGCCCGAGAAGCTCCCGCGTGAGGGACACCGCAGGTCCCTCCACGGGCAGAGGAAAGTGGGTAAGAAAGGGGCGAGGTCTTCCCAGTTACCCTCGTCCTCTAGAGCACGTGACTCCTTCACCCCCTTCCCGACAGGTCGCCGGGGAGCGGCCGGGGGCGGCTTCATCGGGGGCTCCGGACTCAGGGGCACCAGGCGAGCTGAGGGCGGTGGGACTCTGGAAGCGGAGGGTCTTACCCCGTCCTATCCAACTCCCGGACACCAGCGGCCAAGGGACGTCCTCCGAGCGGGGGACGAGGGCTCCGCCCGGAGGACAACCCTGCCCGAGAAAACACACCTGCAGAGACCGACAGCTGGAGGTCCCCCGGGGAGCAGCGTGGTCCCGGCGCTGGGGAGCCTGCCGACCGGCCAAGCCCGCCACCCCTGCGGGCCCCCGGCAGCCTGCGCCCCGCGGAGCGGACATGGGCAGCAGCCTCTCTAACGGCGGATCCTGACGAGCAAACAGCTGGGGGGGGGGGCGGCTCAAAACAAATTACGCAGGAGGTAGAGATATAAAGAAAATGTAATTAACATCCCCAGATGAGAAAATATTGTATAGTGGAAAGCAGAATGTGTAACAAGAAATATTGAAAATTAAGAGCCTTATGACAGCAAACACGTAACTGCTGAAATTAATCCAAGGGAAAGGTTGGGAGTATTGAATTTTAAAAAGAAAAAGATGGAAAATTTAAGACACAAGAAAATTTCAGACATTTAGAAGTACTTTGTGGCACTTACCATAGCTTATAAAATCATTTCTATTTCAAGGTGTTTGCTTGGTTCTAAGTAATTCTAGTAGGAGGAACAAACGCAATGATTTTTTTTTTTTTTTACTAGTTTTGGCTTTTTTAAGGCGGCTCTATGCCCAGTGTGGGCCTCCAGCTCAACCCCGAGATCAAATGCTGGACGCTCTATCCACCGAGGCCGCCGGGCGCCCCTGCCATGACTTCTGAATATGCCGTCGAGGGCGGTGCATTTCTATAAACTTAGAAGTAGACGTCATCACTTCATTGTCTTAATACAGCTATGCCAGCTTTTAACATTTTCCTCCAAAAAGCTTGTATCTTTTACTTGGAGAGAAAAAAGTCAATTTCCTCTAAGTTTTGGCAGTCACTCCCGAAACTGTCCCTCTGCCTGCCCTCGGTCACACGGGAGGGCAGTGGAGCCCCAACGTGTGTTGCTCACTGCGCATTCTCTTGCCTCGAGCAAAAACGGGTCGGGCAGATGTCGGGGTAACCCCGCCACGCGCAGAGTCTCTAACGCCACCGGAAGGCTGTACCCGCCGTCTACCCTGCTTGCAGGCTCCCGGGGATTAGCAGCACCGCTCGGCACTTCAGGAGAGTCCGGTGTCGCGCTCCGCAGAAGGAGCTCAAACACGTGCAGAGGAGAGAGGACGCCGAGACGCAGGTTCCTGCGTGCAAGGGGCCGGGGGAGGCAGTTCGGATGCCGCCGGCTCCAGGAGCCCACACCCGCCTCCTCGAGCTGGTGCTGGCCCAGAGCCCCCGCGCTCCCACAGACGAGAGCAGTATCGCCGCCATCACTTGCTTGGCCGAACCCGGTCTGTCCTGTTGGGACAGAGACGCGCTGTGAGTTCGCGGTGTGAGTAAGGCCGACGCTGCCTCCGCGTCGGGTATTCGGTTCGCTGGGCAGGGAGAGACGTGCGCTCTGCCCCGCCGCGGGAGCCGTCGCTGCGCCGCGGGAGCCGTCGCTGCGCCGCGTCGTCAGGCTTCGCTCGGGAGGCTGTGAAGCCGGGAGCCGCCGGAGCCCTACGTAAGGGCCGTTTCCTCCAAGCGCCCACGCCGGAGGCACGCCCGACGCACGCCCGACGCACGCCCGACGCACGCCCGACGCACGCGTCGCCGAGTCGCTCTCGGGGCGCAGATTCAAGCCAGCTTCGGGGCGGGTGAAGGACGGGTCACACCGGCTGTTTCCGGAGAGGCTCAAAACCTCAAAGTACCCTGAGCCCCGCAGCGGTGTTAGCAAGATGGGGTTTTCCTCTCTCGCTCGCTCTCATCCCTCCCCCGTTTCCTAGGGGGCTTCTGACGAGCCTCCGACCGGAGCAGACCCGCTCGGCTGAGCCGTGTTGAAGTCCCGCCTGGTCCGTCACTATTAACAACTAAAGTCTGTTCGTCTTGTGGGTGACTCACGTGGAAAGACGTGAGGTTTGCCGGAGGGCGCGAGGGACGCGTTGGAAATGCTGTCACCCTTGCGGGCAAAACGAGCTCTGCGCGGGCCTGTCGGCCTGGAGTCGGAGCCCGGGTTGTGGGGCCAGCACGGCCGTGAGTGCGCCGCGGGGCTCTCGCAGGCGGTTTGCGGGCTGCGCGGGGACGCCCGTGTCCCCGTCCAGACCTGTTCCTTCCCCAGCTGCGAGGTGGGAAGTGGTTGTTGCATTTGCCTGCTTGTGAGGTTGAAACCTGCCTCCGCACGGGCTTCCAGACCTTTCCGAGCTTTTCCTTCTTGGAGTTGCTTTTGTTATATCCTTTGCCCGTATTAGAAAATGCTGGGCCCTGTTTTTCCTACTGAACTGTAGGCACGCCTCATTTAATCTGGAAGCAAGTCTTTGTCACTTGGTTTTCACCGTTTTTATGGTGTCTCTTTGTAAAACTCAGCTTGCTTTCTTGGCCGATATGAAACTTCAAAAGAAAGTATTTAGGAAAGTAAGAAGGATCCTGGGAGGCCCAGTGGTTCTCAGGACGATCACAGGGGAAGGCAGAAGGGCCGCATCTCCGCCTGCACCCACAGAGTCGGGATCAGAGTAGGACGGGTAAGGTAGTCTGCGTGGGACGCTCACAAGTTCTGGGAGCGGAGAGGCGGCTGGACTTCTCGGACACCGGGAGGCCCCGGTGGATTCTGAAGGATTCGCAGGGCTCTCCTTTGAGACCAGGTACGGAGGCAGAGCGGGCACCTGGTTGGGTCGCTCCACTCCCTGAGGGCTTCACGCAGACTTCCGGCTTGGCGGTGCAGCACGCGTGATCCTAGTTTCACCGCGAAGCCGGAAGCCGCCTGTAGGTCGAGTCGGGAAGCTCTGTGTTGCGGTCGGCAGTGCAGGCGGGTGGGGTCGGTACGTCCTGACGGCTGTGGGCCCGCTTCAGGTCTCTCGAAAGGCACTCCTATTTTTCATTAAAAAAAAAAAAAAAAAAAAAAAGGTATTATTTCAGGGACGCCTGGCTGGCTCAAATGGTAGAGCATGCAACTCGATCTCGGCATTGTGAGTTCGAGCCCCACATTGGGTGTGGCGATTACTTAAAAATAAAATCTTTAAAAATTACGCATTATTTCAAATACCAAGCTTTATTTGTTAGTGCGTCTTGTGTCCTGTTTCTGTAATCTTTGCTTACCTCCAGATCATGCTGGTGTTCTTCTTTGTGTCTTGGTTTTTTATCCAATTCATTAGAACAACAACAAACCCCAAAACAGTTAACTAATTTTGGCCACCCTCTGGAAACCAAAAAATCTGTTACTACTGCCCCTGGAAACCAAAAATCTGTTCTCTAAGAGTCTCTTTCTTTGTTTTGTTTTTTAGATTCCACAGGTGGGAGAAATCATACAGTGTCTGTCTTATTTTCTTCTGTCTTATTTCACTTAGTGTAATGCCTTCAAGGTCTATCATTGTCACCAAAGACAAGCTCTTAATCTTTTTGAGGGCTGAATAATATTTTTGTATGTGTAAATCTCACGTTTTCTTTATCCATGTATTGATGGACACTGAGGTTGTTTCCATATCTTGGCTATTATAAATAATGCTTCAATAAATATACAGGTGTTCTTGTTTTCTTTAGGTAAATATGCAGAAATGGAATTCCTGGATCATATGGTATTTCCATTTTTAGTTTTTTGAGGAATCTCCATACTATTTTCCGTAGTGGCTGCACTAGTTTCCATTCCCACAGACAATGCACAAGGGGTCCCCTTTCCCCACATCCTCACCAGCATTCGTTATTTCTTTTTTGATTCCAGTCATCGGACAGGTGTGATAGCTCATGGTGGTTTTGGTTTGCATTTTCCTGACCCTTAGTGGGATGTTAAGCATTTCTTCATTTACCTATTCGCCATCTATCTGGCGTCTTTGGAAAAATGTCTATTCAGAAATTTTTTAATGAGGTTTTTGTTTTTGTTTACTGTTGAGTTAGTTCTCAGTTCTTTTTATATCTTGCATATTAACCCTTTCTCAGATATATGATTTGCAAACATTCTGTAGGTCACCTTTTCATTCTGTTGATGGTTTCCTTGGCTGTACAGAAACTTTTTTTCTTTTTGAAAGAGTGAGCAAGCGGTGGCGGGGTAGAAGGAGAGAGAGAATCTTAAGCAGACTCCATGCTGAGCGTGGAACCTGATGCAGGGCTCAATTCCAGAACCCTGAGATCATGATTAGAGCATGGAACATCAAGAGTCTGATGTTTAACCAACTGAGCCACCCAGGCTCTTTAGTTTGACATAATCCTACTTGTTTATTTTTGCTTTTGTTGCCTTTGCTTCTGGTGTCAGATTGAAAAAAAATCATCACCAAGAGACTGATATCAAGGAGCTTACCCCCTATGTTTTCTTCCAGAAATTTTATGGTTTCAGGTCTTACATGCAAGTGTTAATCTTTGTGTATGGTGTAAAGTCCAGTTTCATTCTTTTGCATGTGGCTGTTTAATTTTCCCAGCACTAATTATTGAAGAGACTGTGTTTTCCACATTGTACATTCTTGTCACCTCTGTAAAATAACCATATATGCCTGGGTTTATTTCTGGACTCTGCATTCCGTTCCATTGATCTCTAGGTCTGGTTTTATGGCAACACCATACTGTCTAATTAGTCTAGCTTTGTAATCTAGTTTGAAATCAGGGACCATGATGCCCCCAGCTTTGCTTTTCTAATAGCTTTTGGCTATTAGAGGTCTTTTGTGGTTCTATGCAAATTTTAGTATTGTATGTCTTTCTGTGAAAAATGCCATTGGAATTTGAGAGGGATTGAGTTGGGTGTGTAGATTGCTTTGGGTAGTAGGGACAATTTAACAGTATTGATTCTTCTAATCCATGGACATGAAATATCTTTCCATTTGTTTGTGCTCTCTCAATTTCTTTCATCAGCATCTTACAGTTTTTAGTATACAGGGCTTTCACTTCCTTGGTTAAGTTTATTCCTAGGTATTTTATTATTTTTGATGCACATGTAAACAGGATCATTTTCTTAATTTCTCTTCCTGATATTTATAAATTAATTTTTTTAATCCAACTTGACGGAATGCGTTTATTAGTTCTAATGATTTCCAGTGGAATCTTTAGAGTCTCTATGTATAATAGCATGTCATCTACAAATAGTGAGCTTTAACCCCTTCCTTTTCAATTTGGATATCTTTTATTCTTGCCTATTGCTCTGGCTAGGACTTCTAATATTATGTTGGTCAAAAGTAGCAAAAATAGGTATCCTGTCTGTTCCTGATCTTAAATTAAGGAAAAGCTTTCAGCTTTTTGCTGTTGAGTATGTTAGTTGTGGACTTGTCATATGTGGCCTTTACTATGTTGAGATGCATTCCCTCTATACCTTCTTGAGAGTTTTTTTAATCATAAGTGAAAGTTGAATTTTGTCAAATTTTTTTTCTGCATGTTTTGAGATGATCATAAGATTCTTTTGTTTAAATATTTTTTTAAAATTTCTTTTCAGGGTAACAGAATTCATAGTCTGATCATAAGATTCTTAACCTCAATTTCTCAATGTGATGTATCACACTGACTTATTTGCAGATATTGAACCATCCGTGCATCCCTGGAATGGGATGGATCTCACTTGATCATGGTATATGATCCCTTTAATGTATTGTTGAATTCAGTTTGCTAATATTTTGTTGAGGATTTTTGTACCTTTGTTCAGCGGGGATACTGGCCTGTAATTTTCTGGTGGCATCCTTGTCTGGTTTGGTATCAGAGTAATGCTGGTCCTGCAAAACGAGTTTGGGAGAGTTCCTTCCTCTTTTTTTGAGGACTTTAAAAAGAATTAGTATTAATATTTTGAATGTTTGGTAGAATTCACCAGTGAAGCCATCTGACCCTGGACTTCTCTTTGTTGAAAGGGACTCAATTACGGATTCAATCTCCTTACTAGTATTGACCTACTCAGATTTTTTTTTTTAAATTTTATTTATTTATTTAACAGACAGAGATCACAAGTAGGCAGAGAGGCAGGCAGAGAGAGAGGAGGAAGCAGGCTCTCCACGGAGCAGAGAGCCCGATGCGGGTCTCCATCCCAGGACCCTGGGATCATGACCTGAGCCGAAGGCAGAGGCTTTAACCCACTGAGCCACCCAGGCGCCCCTCAGAATTTTTTTTTAATGATTTAGGTTTGGTAGGGTATATGTTCCTGGAATTTATTCATTTCTTTTAGGTTATCTAATTTGTTGGCATTTAATTATTCATAGTAGTAGTAGCTCTGCTTCATTTCTGAAATTATTTTTTTTTAAGTCTTCTCTATCTTTCCAAAGAACCAGCTCTTAGTTTCATTGATCTTTTTCATTGGTCCTTTTAAAAATCTGTTTCATTTATTTTTGCTCTGATTTTTGATATATTTTCTTCCTTCTATGAACTTTGGGTTTGGTTTGTTCTTTTACTAATTTTTTTTAAATTAATTTATTTAAATATTTTTTATTATATTCAATTAGTTAACATATAGTAGTACATCATTAGTTTTTGATGTAGTGTTCAACAATTCCTTAGTTGCATATAACACCCAGAACTCATTTACTACCCTTCACCTGGTTACCTCATCCCCCTAATCCCCTTCCCTTCTATAACCCTCAGTTTGTTTCCCAGAGTCCAGAGTCTCTCATGGTCTGTCTCCCTCTCTGATTTCTTCCTACTCTGTTTTCCCTCCTTTCCCCTATGGTCCTCTGTGCTGTTCCTTACGTTCTACATATGAGTGAAACCATATGATAATTGTTTTTCTCTGCTTGACTTATTTCAGTTAGCCTAATCCCCTCCAGTGCCATCCATGTCAATGCAATTGAGCTAGAAAAAGCTTTTTGAAGTATAATGTTCTTTTGAGATTTTGTTTCATCAGGTAAGCATTTGTTGTGAACTTCCTTTTTAGAACTGCTTTTGCTGCATCCCATAAATTCTGGTGTGTTATATTTTTATTTTCATTTTTCTCAAGGTACTCTATTTCTATTTCTATGTTGACTCATTGGTTGTTCTATAGTATTTTGACTAATCTCTATGTATTTGTGAACTTTCCAGTTTCCTTCTTGTAATGACTTCTAGTGTCATACTGTTTGGTGGAAAACCTGTTTGATATGGTATCAATCCTCTTAAATAAATTAAGACCTGTTCTGTCGTCTATTCTGGAGAATGTTCCATGTGCACTTTAGAAAAATGTATATTTTGTAGCTTTTGCTTGGAATGTTCTGTAAATATCAAGTTCATTTGCTTTAACATGACATTTGAGGTCAATATTTCCTGATTTCCTGGTAGTTTCTGATATCTGTTGATTTAAGTGTCATAGTAAAGTCCCCTACTATTACTGTAGTAATTTCCTTTTGGTCTCTTAATATATTTTTAAAGATTTTATTTATTTGACAGAGAGCGAGAGTGCACAAGCAGGGGTAGTGGCAGAGGGAGCAGGAGAAGCAGGCTCCTTGATGAACAGGGAGTCTGACTCGGGGCTCAGTCCTAGGACCCTGGGGATCATGACTTGAGCTGAAAGCAGCTTCTTAACCAACTGAGACACCCAGGTGTCCTCCTTGGCAGTTTTTAAAAACTAGTTTTGTTTTTTATTTTTTAAAGATTTTTATGTATTTACTTGACAGAGCGAGAAGGCACAAAGATGGGGAACAGTAGAGAGAGAGGGAGAAGCAGGCTCCTTGCCGAGCAGGGAGCCCAGTGTGGGGCTCCATCCCCAGGACTCTGGGGTCATGACCTGAGCCAAAGGCAGATGCTTAACCAAGTGAGCCACCCAGGTGCCCCTGGCTCTTGATATTTGCTTTGTATAGTTAGTGCTCCTAGATGAGGTCCATAAATATTTCCATATTATATCTTTTTTGCAGGGGAAGCTTGACCCTGTATTTTGTAATGCTTTTGTCTCTTAATACAGTCTGTTTTAAAGTCTATTTTGTCCAGTACACGTATAGCTACCCCAGCTTTTCTTTTGGCTTCCAGTTACATGGACTGTCTTTCTCCATCCCCTCACTTTATGTGTTCTTACAGCTGAGGTATCTTGTAGGCAGCATATAGATGGGTCTTGTTTGTTTTTAATTCAGCTACTCTTATTTTTTTTCTATTGGTGAATTTAGTCCATTTATGTTTAAAGTAATTATTGATAGGTACATCCTTATTTTCATCTTTGTTTTCTGGTTGTTTGGTAGTTCCTTTTTTTTTTTTTTTTTTTTTTTTTTTTTTTTTTTTTTTTTTTTTTTTTTTTTTTTTTTTTTTTTTTTTTTTTTTTTTTTTTTTTTTTTTTTTTTTTTTTTTTTTTTTTTTTTTTTTTTTTTTTTTTTTTTTTTTTTTTTTTTTTTCTTTTTTCTTCTCTTCCTTCCTTTGTGGTTGGATGACTTTTTTTTTGGTGGTATACTTAGATTCCTTTTTCTCATTATCTTTTGTGTATCTAATGTTTTTGTTTTGTGGCTACCATGAGGCTTACCTATATACTTATGTCAGCCTATTTGAAGTTGATAACTAAAGTTTGAACACATTCTAAATCTCTACAATTTTTATCCCCTCACTGCATTTTATGGTTTTGATAACACATTTTATGTTTTTATCCTTTGTTTTTCTCAACTAATTATTGTAAGTTTGGCTATTTTTACTACTTTCTTTTAATTTTCATGTTAGCTTTGTAAGTGATTATTCCTTATTATGTGTGAGTGTGTTGTGTGTATAGGTGGATATAGTAACTTTTTTTAAGTAGGCTCCATGCCCCATGTAGAGCCCAGTGTGTAGATTGAACTCATGACCCTGAGACCTGAGCTGAGATCAAGAAGGGGAACTTAACCAAGTGAGCCACCCAAGCACGCCTATCTTTAACTTTACCAGTGTGAGTTACACTTTCATGTTTTTTGTTGCTAATTAGCACTCCCCCCCTTTTTTTTTTTTTCTCAGTTTAAAGTGGTCTGCCATTTATTGTAAGGCTAATTTAGTGGTGAACTCCTTTAGCTTTTGCTTGTCTGTGAAACGTGATCTTTCCTTCAATTCTGATTAACTTAGCCAGATAGAGTATTCTTGGTTGGACATTTTTTTCTTTTTGTGCTTTGAATATATGTGGCACTCTGTTCTGGCCTGCAAAAATTCCTTCTAAAAAATTTGATAGTTTTATGGGGATTCCCTTGCATATAACAAGATGTTTGTTTGTTTGCTTGCTTTTAAGTTTCTCTCCTTTAACTTTTGACATTTTATTTTATTTAAAGATTTTATTTATTTGGCAGAGAGACACACAGCGAGAGAGGGAACACAAGCAGTGGGAGAGGGAGACGCAGGCTTCCTGATGAGCTGAGAGCCCGATGTGGGGCTCAATCCCAGGACCCTGGGATCATGACCTGAGCCAAAGGCAGAGGCTTAACCAACTGAAGCACCCAGGTGCTCCAACTTTTGACATTTTAATTGTAATATGTGTCTCAGGGTGAGTCTCTTTGGGTTCATCTTATATAGAACTCTTTGGTCTTCTGAATCTGAATGTCTCTTTTCTTGCTCAGGTTAGGAAGTTTTCAGCCATTATTTCTCAAAAAAAGTTTCCTGCGATTTTCTCTCTCTTCTTCTTCTAGGACCTGTATAATATGAATGTTAGTATGTTTGATGTTGTCCCTAAGTCCCTTAAAGCTATCTTTACTTTTTTTCATTTTTTTAAATCTTTGTTTCTCTGAGGGGGTAAGTTGTATTGCCCTATCTTAGAGTTCGCTAATCCTTTTTTTCTGCTCATGTAGTCTGGAGTTGAACACTTTACTTTACTTCCCACTGTGACATGTAATCTAATCATGAGCATGGAATCTATCATTTTCACATGCTGTAGGCATGTCTTCCAGAAGGTGGGACATTTCGGGTCCTATCATAGAATTCTGCCGACCACATTGCTCCATTGTTGCCTTGCTTCGTGCACTGGTTTATAAACGCGATGCTAGTTTCTTTTGCTTTGTAAATTATTTGATCTTTTTGGACAATATTTTGCCTTTGAAATCATAGTTTTATTAGAGTATGTTGTGAAGTTGATTTTTTTCCAGTTACCTGATGAGTTCTTTCAATAAAAAATATTCAGATATACTTTTTCTATTTTTAGAAAGTGTTCTTGGGCTATAGTTTTATTTTTACTTTTTTTTAGAGGTGGGGGAAGGGCAAAGGGAAAGGGAAAGAATCTTCAGCAGGCTCCACAACCAGCACAGAACCTGGCGTGGGACTGGATTTCACAATGCTGAGGTCACGACCTGAGCTGAAATCAAGTGTTGGACACTTACCTGACTGAGCCACTAAGGTGCCCCTGGGGTTTAGTTCTAATTATTATTTCTGACCTACTGTTTTTTCTTCCTCAGGGACCCCAGTAACACAAATATTATTCCTTCTTTGCCCATCTTCCATTCCATTACTTTTTCTCTATTCTTTACTTTTTTTAAAAAACATTTAATTATTTAAGTATTCTTGACACCCAGTGTGGGACTCAAACTCACAATCGCAAGATCAAGAGTTGTATGCTCCACCGACTGAGCCAGTGAGGCAAACCCTGACCTTTCTTACTTCGTGATGCCATTTTCATTGCCTTGTTTTCCTGCCTTTCTTCGGTGACGCTTACTTTGATCTGAATCCATTCTCCCTTGGGCATCTTTTAACTAATTCCTCATTTCTCAGATAATTTGATCTTTTCCATTGTCCTAAGTGCCAACCAGTCTTTTTATTTCTCTGGTTTTTGTCCATTTCTGTCCTTAGTTTTTAAAACTAGTTTCACAGTGGTTCACCTATCCTGAAAAGTTCATCTGAAACAAGTTTGTTTGGATGGTTCACTTTGAAGTTCCTTCTCCTTCATAAAGGTTTTTACTGGGGGCAATTTTCCTCTGTTGAGATGGAGGGAATTTCATTCCTGACTTTCTGCAGGACTCTTTTAAGGACTTAATTTCTCTCTTGTTCATGTGCCTGGTATGGGGTTGTTCTGCAGTATTTCTAACTTATGGAGCCCTCGTGTGGCCATATGGAAAAGTCCAGGTGCTTTTCAGGGTGTTGTTTGATGGGGAGGTTTTTGTGTTGTGGGGTTGAATGTCCTTCAATTCTGTCTCTCTTCTTTTTTTAACTGACCCTAACACTTCGTTTCCCTTAACAGCCTTATTTCTAGTGGGGGGTTCTCTCTTTTGCCTTTTCCTCCTCCTCTGCAGACACGCATTTTGTGGAGTGCCGCTTAAGATCATGCCTTTAAATCCAGTGTACTTGGAAGTTCCCTTCTTGTAGTTAACACTCTGATCTGCCTGGACACTTTTTTCAGTACTGCCAGGTTTAGGGGGCATTTAGCCCTTGTGGAGTCAGTGACAAATCCACCTCAGCCCCCTTCACTCATTTCCTTTCTCTACCTTGATCTGCCTTTGTCTGCTCCAAGCCTTGTAGTGAGGTGGGCAGGAGTGTGAGAGCGCACACAAATGGGATTTGGTGATTTTTCTCAATTTACTTATTTTTAAAGATTTGACATTGTCTGTCTGTAAGTTATACTAAGTGTGGTTTTATGTAGAATTCACTTTTTCTTTCTTGTTTCTTATTGCTTGTGAAGGAAACTGGAGGAGGTAGGTAGCTAAGCAGCTGTCGCAAAGTCTCTATATGTTATTAAGGAATCAGTTTTAAAAGCTCAGAGAGAACTTGACAGCCAGTGTCTGTCTCTTATAAATGCTTTGGAGGAAACGGTGTGTCAATATGAAAGGAACCTAGCACCTACTCAGAGCTCTGGGGCTGCGTTAATGAAGTTCAGTACTGACCATGTTGGTGTATTTTCTCAGTTTACAATCTTTTGACTATTGTGATAGACGTCTGTGGTATTGATCTGATTTACCTCCAGTTCCCCTTTCTTCTAGGAACATAGCTGAGATTTCCTTTGGGGAACTATTCTCAGTTTCAGATGGACACATCTCCCCTCTAGACCTAGCCAGTTAGTATACAATCTATCTTTGAAGTTACAGTGATTGAGTGTGGGCGTGTCATCAGCCCATCCAGTGAGATGCAGTCTTGGATTTATTAGAGCTATAAGAAATCTCTGCTGCGGTTGGTATGCAGGAAATGTTCCAGTCTGTTCTAGTCTTCTCTATCTTGTACATTGTTTCTGACCACTTCTAAAACGGGTTGTATTAGCAAATGGCGTAGGGTCCCTACTGCCCAAACAAGTCAAAGGTGGAGAACATCTGATGATGCAGAGCAGTGTGAACCCAAAGTCATCGGGCTCAATGAGATAAGGCTGATCAGAGATGAGAGTCCAGAGTAAATGCTCTTGAGGAGATGCCAGATACCATCCAACAGTCAAATTTCTTAGACATTTTGCTCAACTTTCAAATAGTACCCTGAGGTAGACCCAAGAGCTGAAGTAAAAGCCTTGTCTTCTTTTTGTAACTGGATCTAATCCAAACTAGGGAATTTAATAAGAAAAAGCCATGAAATGTGAAACTATTTTAGAAAACCAGTAATCTGTAGCTAGATGATTCTGAGAGTCTTAGAGTAAACCAGCTCTGGCTGTCTGTATAAACCAACAGACCCCTGAGAGCAAACTGAGGCTCAAAGATCTGTTAAGAATGGTAAGTCTGTCAGTAAAGAGACTGGGAGAAATTGCAACCAAAAAGCTCACTGGGCTAATAAAAACTGAAATCTAATGATGCCACTACTCTGGGGGAGATGAGCTCACAATTCCTTGTCTTTCCTCTAAACTCCCAAGTGGAAGAGAACAGCTCTAGTTACTAGTGTTAGCTACAACTAATCCTACTACTCTGGAACATCAGATCCTTCTGGCTGAAATTTTAAAGTCTAAGCAGGGTGCCTGGGTGGCTCAGCTGGTTAGGCATCTGACTCTTGATTTCATCTCAAGTCATGATCTCAGGGCCCTGTCCTGGATATGGAGCCTCCCTTAAGATTTTCTCTCTCCCTCTACCCCCCCCGCCCCCCCCAAAAAAAAGTTGTCAGAAAAGCAAAATGACTTACAGTATGAGAGAGTGGTTTTGTCTTAAAATGACTTTGTAACAAAAGATGGGATGAATTTGAAAATGTGTAGTAATTATACAAGTTCGAGAGGAAGTGAACATTATTTGCTTTGGTTTTTTAAAACCACTCTTGAAAATGAGAACTTACAGCAATTCTGAGCCCTTTCCTGAGTCTCAGCCTATATCTAATAATTTGGGATCACTGGTCAGAATCCAGATTGATTCTTCCTAGATTTTCATGAATCTTTTTGTACTAACATGAAAAGGTGGGTAGGTATTAAAGCAGCAGACATAATAGTATTGCCTATCCCTTAATTCAGTAGCCACAGCTTAGTTTCCTTTCTTCAGAACTACAGTTGTCAAAAAATTAAAGCATCTTCAGATCTTATATTAGAATCCCCTATAAGTCTGATGTTGCATGTGGTATGTCTCTATTGCTAAAGCAAACTACCCATCATCTTTCTACCACTTGATATTACGAATTTCAATTTCTTTCTCCTATTATCATCCATTGTTGTAATAGTCTTTGAACATATACCTAGAGTAACTGTTTTAATGTCTTTGTCACTCCTAATATCTATGTTAGTTCTGGGTCAGATTATCTTGTTTATGCCTGATAAATTTTGGATTGAATATTGCTAATGGTGATTTTTTTTTTTTACCTCAATGGGAGCTATATATTTTTGTATTCTTCTAAATATTCTTAAGCTGTTTTGGAATGCAGTTACTTGGAAATGGGTCATTTGGGGTCTTGTTTTTAAGATTTGTTAGGTAGGAGCAGAGCAGTGTTCACTGTAGAGCTGACTAGTCTCTACATCTGAGACCGATACTCTTTAGTATTACTTCCCCCCCCACCCCTTGTCCTGTAAATCATGAGGTTTGATTCTAGCTGGTGGGAACTGGTACTGTGTGTGGGCGTTGCTAACTTGGACCCTTTCGGATGATTCTTTCTCCAGCTTTGGGTGGTTTCCCCCTGTGCCTGTGCTGACTCTACTCAGCTGGATACTCAGAAGACCTTTGGGACCTCTCTGAAGCTCTCCAGCCGTGCAGCTCTCTCCTCTCTGGGACTCGGTCCTGGTCTCCAGCAGTCACGTCTCCCTGGGCTCTGGCTCCTTAACTCAGGGAGCCCACCTTGATTTCTCCTCCTTGTGACGCAGCATGAATATTCTGAAGGCTGTAAGCTGGGCCAATAGTAGGCTTCACCTCACTCGTTCCCTTTCTCTCAGGGATCACTGTTCTTTGTTGCATGATGTCTGGTGTCCTAAAAATGACTGTTTGACAGTTTCCAATGAAAGCAGAGGCCCAAAATGGAAGCTAGCATACTATACAATAGTATAGTTACTATATTATATATAGTTATGTATGTTATATATAGTATAGCTAGTATACTATACAATAGACGCCTACAGAGGTACTATAGAAACACGTTAGCAAATTCATCCCTCTAAACAGGCAGTTCTAACTATAAATGTTAACTCTTCTCCCAAGCTAATGTTTAGTACAGCCAACCTAAAAAGTGGTAAAAAAGGTATGTTATACTGACTTCATCAGTAATGATACTCTTTGAGGACAGTACAAAAGTGATCTTTGTTCTGGATGAAGAAGATAAGCATATTGTTGGGTAGTAATAGTCAATGTCATGACAACACTTAGAAATGGTAGATTTATAACGCATTAAAGTTGGTCATCTCTCCTGGGCAGTAACTGGGACCTTTTTTCCTATGAAGAATTCATGACTCAGGTCAACTGCTCTTTAGGACTCTTGGTTAGACTATTTCAAGACTGACGCCCTGGTACCCTCAGCTGACTGTATCTCCTTTTAAGAGTCCACAAGGATGGATCCTGTGGGGGTGAGACAACTCAAGGAGGCTTTTACCAGCCTGCCAATCGATGAGCCCTCACCTCTGAATGGACACACTCCAGTAAGCTTGCCCCTGAATGCCAACTAATAGTCTCACCCCCCCTTACCGATACTTCTACAGTGGATATCGAGCCTCCTAAATCTCTGAAAGCCTTGAAATCCTTGAACTCCCTGTTTCCCCAAAACCCTGTATAAGACTCTGCCTGACCCACACAGCTCTTCCTTACCAGAGTGAGCATTAAACTCAGCTTTATCTTTTTATATCAGATGACTGGGGGGCTCTTCAACCTCTGAGAGTCTTATATTTGATGTTCTCTCCAGTTTCACAATTGCTCACTTGATTTAGGTCCTGATGGCATCAGTAGCTGCCATGGTTTAAGCATCCATTAAGCTAGGTATTATGGTGATCCAGACTTACTGTGTATAATCCACCACTCCGTGTCTGAAATAAGAAAAATCTCAATTTATTGCTTACTCTAGTAAAGAAGGGCTACGTTAGTCAGGCATAGTTTCCTGGAGCAGAGCAGACTGCCATACACAAGAGTTTGCTTTGTCAATGTCCAAGGAAGCTGTAAATACAATGTCTGTTGTAAGAATAGACATAGGGGTGCCTGGCTGGCTCAGTTGGTGGTGTGTGTGACTCTTGAACTTGGGGTGATGAGTCCAAGTCCCACACTGAGCGTAGAACTTACTTAATAAAATACAGACTAGAGATACCATCTTATTAAAGATGTGTTGGTAATTACCTAGCTTAAAAGGGTATATGTTTGTATGACTGGAAAAGTTTTTACCACTTTCTAAGTGATTCCAGTTCCAGGGATTATCAACTGACTTTAGGATATTTTGTTTCAAAGAAATATCCTAGTCTCTCATTTGGTTGCCATATCATCTAGTACCTCACTGAGTGCTTTTTGATAGAATGTACTTAGAAAAACAGCCAAGTATCATGCAACAGTATCTCTTATCATACAACAAATTAATATAAATTTATTGGGTGGAAAATGGGGGAAAAAGACAAATAAGATGGGGTGGTTCTGTACTGATATCATCAAGTTCATAATATGAGAAACTCAAGTCCAAAATCTTCAGCCCACATCAAAGACTTCACGTTCTGATGACTGTGGAAAAGGCCAGCCCCGGATGCTGGGCTCAGGAAATCATGGCGGGGTAGCTCTAGATGAAGCAGCGCCTCTGTCAAGGACATCACTTTCTCTCAAGTTCAGAATGACACTTCTTGGGCACAAGTTTAAGATTCTGTTTATTCTCCCATCGGTGTAGAGCAGACTGGCTGGATGCGACATCATGCCTGTTGCCGTGGTCCTGTTGGAAACAGAACAGACCTAACACTGCTCCAAACTACCTGCAGTGCTGAGGACCTGTATTGTCCCCATGAATATAATCTACTCATCAAGGTGAGTGGTTCTAATCTAGACAGTTTGGGAGATGGGCAACTTTTAAGGAAGAAATTTAGTTTGTTTTTCTTGCAGTTTAGAGAAACCTAAAGATTAATGGGGAGAGTAGCGGGATGAAGAGAGAAGTTCTGCGGTGAGAAATCTGAGAAGGGACAAATCCAGAATTGCTGAGGACACCATGTCTAAGCACCCTACCTCTTCCAGCCACCTGTCTTCTCGGGGAAGCCTCTGCAAACGGTTTTTTGTCAGCTCAAGTTGGAGGCCATCAAACCTACACTTAAACCAGCGATGAGCTTCTTCCAGGTTAGCTGTTATCTGAACATAAAAGTCTTATCAGTAAAAATCACAATGAAGAAAGCTCTAAATTTTCTGTGTATTAGTTCCAGAGACTTTTTTTTTTTTTTTACCCAGATGTTAAAGGACCCAGATTCTGAGTGCAATGTCCTTGCAGCCTGTTTGTATAGCACACCTCCAGACGGGGGCAGTGACTTCTGAAGGCAGAGCTGAACGCGCGCAAGCCTGCTGCTTCCCTGCATTTACTGATACTTCCTGGATGTGAATGAAAGGAAGAGGACCCAGGAGGAAAAAAAGAATGAAAAGAACAAGATGGCTCTGCCAAGGAATATCGTAGTTCAGACTGCAGTTTGAATTTTTGAGTTCTGTTCTCTAAGATTAAATCGTTCTCCAAAGTCCCTATACTAGATCTTTCTTTTGGGCTTTACGAAAGTAATTGAATTAGTAAAAGAGTGGACTAGCTTAGTGTAAATTGCATTCTTTTTATTTCCTTTATCATTAAAATGTTTTATGCTTTGGCTCCTAAGCACAAACTTCCAAACTACCTTTGTTAGACCTAAACGGTCCTTCTAGCAATCTGCCTTTGCAGATGATCTGAAATCAATATTCGTTTATTTGACAGATATTTACTGAGTACCTATATGTGCCTGGCACTTCTGTATGTATCTGGGTTACTTCAGTATTTTAAGGTAAAGCTGATAGGCTTTTAGGTTATATAAAAGTTGCTTCAAAAGAGCTCCAGAACATATCTTCTAGAATAAAAAGTAAAATGACTGATTTTGAAGTCATAAAGAGAGAGGTATATTCTCTCTTGCCTGGGAGAAGGCAAGTCCTTGAAAGCAGGGGCGTCCTTGGGCTCAGTTCACCCTGCGTCCCTTCAACTAGCCCAGTGCCCACCATAGGACAGATCCACAGTAAATGTGGGTGACTAGGTATTTGTCCCAGATTAGCCAGGTCCTTGTGTGGGTACAAAATAATGAGGTAAGAAAATAGACCTTCCCTTGGCATTTAAGCTTTAGAAAGCTGCAAAGCCTACTTTCCAAGGCGCTCCTAATGCCAGCTATACTCTTACCGCCCCCCACCCCCCAACACAACCCCACCTTTCTCCAGCACTCTTTACCAGGGATGGAGGGAAAGATGCTAGAAATGGCCCCGTACATCATGTCGCCTTTTGCACGGTGAATGAGAAGGGAGGTACTATTTAGTGAAACTTACTGAGTCATCTACAGCATAACAGATTAGTAAGTCTTACTATCCTGACTTTTCGAGATGTGGTAATTGACAAGTTAAAGTAAATGTAACTTCCACAAGGGCACAGCAAGGGTCACAGCTGGCGTTCAAACTCATGAGTCCATATTCCTTTTGATATACCACTCTGATAGTCCATATGACTCGTATCCATATGATTCACATTCCGCATGAGCCTGTATTCCTTTTGATACACCACTCTGATAGTCCTATTGTCCTGTCACTGAATGGCTATAAAAAGGACAAATCATGACCAACTGATGATTTCATCACTCTGATACCTGTTTTCTTAACTGGATATTAGGACTGGTTGTGTCACACAACGAATTTCACCTTTCCACCTCTAAAAAATGTATGATTTTAAATATCTTCAAAAAGGTCAATTTAAGATTAGAGAAGGCAAATTCACAAATTCAAAGGGCCCCTGAGTAGTACCCGGCTGGCTCAGTCAGAAGAGCAAGCACCTCTTAATCTCAGGGTTGTGATTCTGAGCCCCATGTTGGGTGGAGAGATTAAATTAAAAAAATAAAACTTAAAAAAAAATAGGGCCTACTTTACATTTCTAGTTATTGACTGAACAAAGAGCTTGCCTTTCTATCAGTGGTGTCAAGCAGTAGTGCATTAAAATCTACCCACACGCTGGTCTTCCTTCTTACATTTAGGGGTAGAGACTTGGGCTTGGCTTAGTCAGTATTTCAGTATTCTTTTATCAGGAGGCAGAATCCCAGTCTAAAAAATTATTCTTCATAGTAGACATTAGACTTAGTTATTGGTTCTTGCCTGTGCTCTCCTGGAACTATGTCCATGAAGACATGGAACTATGTCCATGTCTTCATGGACATAGTTCTTTTTACCTTGACTGGTCTTGTCTGTGGCTTACCTGTTCTGATTCTACACTGGCTTCTTTCAGTTTATGCTCTGTTGCCTCTTTACATTTCCTTAGGTGTCTGATCGTTTCTTCCAATTCCTGAAAATGTGATACGAAGATTTTTTACAAACTCCCAATATGCCATATGGAACAAAAAGCTTCCATATTGTAACAAACGGGCAACCAAATTATGAAAGCGTGATGGGGTTATACTTTGTAACTTCAGGTGCTACCAAAGTGTAGGATACACGCTGGTGCTGTCAGCAGTACACCTGATGCATACCCGGATTTTGATGTTATGTATCCTCCTGAAGAGGAAGCGATTAATATCTCTTTCCAGAGCCCAAGGAATGCTTTTTCACGGCAGACAGTGTCTGCTAGAAGGCAAGAGCCTGACGGTCTCTTGAAGTCCCTACTCAGTGACAGAATGTGGCACTCTTCTGGAGGCTGGGTACAGCTGCAAGTCCCATCACAGCAGTGGGCGATCTGAGCTTCCGAGAAGAACCAAGGGGTAGAAAGTTCCTAAAAGACTATGAAATTCAGTTCAGAAATCTTAGGAACCAGTATTTTGCACACGTGAGCTTCAGCTGTTATGAATACTTCGTAAACTGAAAACTGGGAACACGTGCCACATTCAAAGCTACAGTCTTCTTCCTCTCGCAGGTTTATGTTTCTTCTATAGAATCTAGAAAACCTAGGTGCTCTGCTGCTGGGTTTCCGTACACGCCATGTGCTGCTCGTCACTGAGAGGACCGGAGGAAGCGTCTCACCTGGCACCGCCTCTCCAGGTCCTGCCTTATTTTCCGCTCCGCCTCGAGGCGCAGCTCTTGCTGCTTGTTCCGTGCCGAGGTCTCGTACTGGCTCTTGGCCAACAGCTGCATCTCCTTCTGGAGGTTGGTCATTTCAGACACGAACTTCTGGATGCTCAGTGACTGGTGGGGCACAGAGAGGGAAGCAGTTGGTGAACAGGTCTGAGTCTGAGATTTTATGTGACTGGTAAAAACATCGGAGTTTGTGAAAATCTACCTGTTCATAATTTTTTTTCTGATACTGATCCTTAATTAGCTCCATTTGCCTCAATTCTGTTTCTATTTGCTGAAAGTAAATGTGGAAATAACATAGAAAGATGATCAGTAGAAAAACTGGCTTGCTCTTTTCGCCTATAGGGTGACAGAAAGAATCCCACATGAGACCCACAGTTACCGGCTCCCGCTGGGCCCTCCTTCCCGTCTGACCCACTGACCCTAAAGCAGCAAAGTCCTGTGCAGTCACTGGGGAGGGGGCAGATGGGGAGTCAGAAAGGGACTTGGCAGCTAAACAGAAACCACACATTTACACAGCAGTATCTCTGCTGGAAAGAGAGTAACCGCCCCCCCTCCAGGCGTCTGCCCATGCCCCAGGTACAGCTGTCATCCCCAGAGAACACGGGTGCTGTCAGGACTCTGGGACCGTCTTCACCGGACCCCACCACCTGCCTGGATCCTCTCGGATACTAAGGAAGTGAGGGGAGAATGAGCGCTCCTCATACAACCTTCATCCTCTCTACATTCTGAGTATTATTCGCCTTAGTCGACAAGTGGAGCTTAATTTGGGCCTTTTGATTCTTTATTTTCTCCTTGCTACTGTTCACGACCTTCTCAAGCTCCGTCAGTTTCTGTCGCAGCTCTCGGTTGGTCCGGGTTACCTCCACCGATCTGAAGTTGGCTTCATCGAGGGCCTTCTTCAGCTGTGGAACACAAAGGGAAAATTCGATCATTTTAAGCTTCCATTCAGGAAGAGAAGCTGATGATTAGGTCCGTCTCTGTGTTTAGTTCCCTTTGGACCTTTCTTTTAAAGACGAGGGTAAGCGAGCAATGATAATGATGTCTGCTGAGGAACGGTGGTGCAAAACTCTAAGTGGTTTTCATCTTTTTTTTTTCATAATTTTTAACATTAAACACAATCTTTCCTAGAACAGATATAGACAATGTAAATACATGTCATCATTTGCTTTTAAAGAGCATGACTTTGGGGACGCCTGGGTGGCTCAGTTGGTTGGACGACTGCCTTCAGCTCAGGTCATGATCCCGGAGACCCGGGATCGAGTCCCGCATCAGGCTCCCAGCTCCACGGGGAGTCTACTTCTCCCTCTGACCGTCTCCTCGCTCATGCTCTCTCACTGCCTCTCTCTCAAATAAATAAATAAAATCTTT
Organism: Mellivora capensis; assembly: GCA_004024625.1. Taxonomy (NCBI): domain Eukaryota; kingdom Metazoa; phylum Chordata; class Mammalia; order Carnivora; family Mustelidae; genus Mellivora; species Mellivora capensis. The sequence continues at coordinate 3,753 of PISX010001659.1, read as the reverse complement.
AAAAAAAAAAAAGAGCATGACTTTGGAGTCCAGTCTAAGTTCACATCTCAGCTGTAGCACTTAGTCGCTGAGTAATTTTGGATAGTTAATTTCCCTGACCTCAGGGTCATCAGTGGCAAAGCACACAAATGGCCCATCTCTGGGGACTCCGAGTTGAACAAGATAAGGCAGAGAAAGAAGGGGAGCCTGGCACACTTGTTCAGCTTTCAGCTTTTCTCTTCCCTCCTGCTGCTTGTGACCTCATGTCTGGAGAACTGAAAATTATAAGGTAATTTATATAAATACTTGCCTGTTACTACCACTGCCTAGATTTTTATAATACTGTGTTCAGTTTTAAAGATTTTAATAAGCTTGTCTAGTGGAAAAATGGCATAGAGATTACTGTTAAAAAACAAGACAACAGCCCTCAAATGGAGTCCCTTATGCTAAGCCCCACATCACCAAACCAAGACTGAGTTAGTTTTGGCTTTCCTAGAAATAAACCCTTAAATGAGTCCTTCAGGACTTGCCTGATCAGCACTAGCTGGGTGGTCTGCCTGATCCCACCACCTTCTAAAGCAAAGAAACTAAACTTTCAAAAAGCACCTCGAGTTACTGGGTAGTACAACTTGTTCCTGCTCCATTCTGCCTAAAAAGCCTTCATTTTGTACTGTTCCTTGGAGATCTCTGCTAGAGTGGATAATGCCCAATTTGAATCAATTTTTGTTCAAATAAACTCTTAAAAGATAAACTAAAGCATATTAAATATTTAATAGTTCTGGTGTCAGAAGAAAAAAAGGAAGGAGAGCAACGATAGCCAGGAGCAACGAGCAAGCAGCTGTGGGTACTCATGGTGCTCCCTGCTTCCTCGATGCTTCTGGACGTCGCACTAAGTTCCTCCTAGAGCCTCACTCGGCAGCTCCTGTGTTAGCAGCTATCAGACTTTGAGCCTTTCTTTTTCCGGACTGGGTCCAGAAACTGACTAGAGTTGTACTGTTTCTGATCTAAAATCAAACTGAGGCCAGAGTTGGAGTGGGTCCAGTGTGAGGCCTCAGGTGAATACAACTTTAAGGCTGAACGGACAGAGAATTTTGAATTACAGTGGCTACCAGGGAGAACTTTCAACCTAAATAAGTTTATCCATGTGTAAGGTACTCTAGAGGAGCAAGGCCAAGTACTTATAAAGGGCAGAAGGAAAATTATTATTTTGTATCCTCTGTGGTGACTAGAGTAAGACCTACTGGAAATGCCCACTTGCCCAGAGCCTACAGCTAGGATCTGGAAAACTAGCAGAAGCCAGCAAAAGGTGACAATTCTGAGGAAAGTTGGCTCTCTCAGATGTCTATGGATGGTGCATGGTTGAGAGAGGAAGATAAAATTTCACGTCTGTCCCTATCAGATTCACACTGATAAGGAAAAGATAGGCTTAAGATAATTCTTTGTCAGGTATATACTTATATATACTTAATACTTTGTCAGGTATATACTTAAATCAAGTATACAAGAAAAGAAATTCAGCTCTAGAACAATTCAAAGCCCGCCTATCTTTTTTACCAATCCCCCAAACCCCTAATTCATCTAAGGCTTGCAGATACTGTAAAAGATCTGGATTTAGGTAACGAAATCCTCCTCGGTACAACAAATATTTTTTATCTGTGACTTTTTGTTTTTTTCAGCTTAACAGTATTCATTGTTTTTGCACCACACCCAGTGCTCCATGCAATCCGTGCCCTCCTTAATACCCACCACCTGGCTCCCCTAACCTCCCCCCCCCGCCCCCGCCGCCCCTTCAAAACTCCTCTTCTGTGACTTTTGAGATGTATGAATTCTACTTGGTGTTCTCCAGGAATGAAGATGATTCTTAGGAGGAAAAGAAAAAAAAAAAAGGAAAGAAAGGATATTTTGAAAAGTAGACCCATGAAAAATCTTAAAAGTCTCCTCCACCAATAGGCATTAAAAGCTTTAGCCCGAAACAGGTAGTCTTAACTTTATTCCATTTGCCAAAATCACAGTTTGGATCCACCTGTACCTTCATAGTGCGTTTTGCATTACTGTACCTGTCTTAAAACTAAAGTTGTAAAATGGAGCTTGTTAGACCTGTTTGTGTCTGTATGTTTATGTCTTTGTACGCATGTTTTAGAGACTCTTTTTCCTACCTTTGAAAGGTATTGCCAAAATGAATTTGTAAAGAGCTCTATTTAATTGGTTTAAAGACAAACAAGTATTTAAACATATCAAGTTCACAAGATCTAGGATAATCATCCACAAATAGAACAACAAACATGCTACCTTTTACTTAAAATAACCATGTCTTCAGAATTATCAGCATTAGTTGTAATGCTTATTTTACTGCGTTTATTAAAAGTCAGATAAGCTCATCTATCTCTGTGATAGAATTTGTCAGCAAGAAAGATCATGGTTAGCTGTTTAATGTCTCATGAAATTTTCATGAGTAATCTAAACATAATTGTTAGAGATGTAGGATAAAATTTTCCAGTTTTGGGTAAAATTACCAAATTTTTTGTTAATGAGAAACCTTGAAATTACCCTAAAATAAATGATGGACACATTGAATATCTAGATCATTTCCAAATAAAATACCAAAACATTAATTACTAAACATAGGCTTATCCACTTTCAGCTTCCTTTTACAGAGAAACTAAAGCTATTTGGGTTAATAAACATGTTTTGTGCTAAATTAGAAAGTTTACTAGGAGGAAGAATATACTTCTAGAAATTAAGAAATGTATCCATAAACTTGCCAGCCCACAGAATGTTAGTGTAACACACTCCACAATTGGTTATATCTTAGTTTTCCCTAGGAATAAGGATTCTAAGGGTTAGGGATTCTAGTCAATATGTATAATTAAAATTACTTCAAAGTAATAAGGGTGAAAGGAAACTATGAAAAGTAGTAAGGAAAGTAAAATGACTGCTCCAGATGGAGAAAAAGGAAAAGACATAGAACAAAGTCTTACTGGGTAAAAGAAAGAGTCGGTTTGTGGAAAAGGAGTCTTGAGAAAGGAATTTTGTGTGTGGTCAAGGAGGCTAAGTTAATTCAAGTTTTTAAAGAATGAATTCGGTACAAAATTAGAATTTGGTTTTCTCCTCATTAAATGTAAGACTGAGCTTTCTTAGACTATTGGTCTGTTCTTGATAAGAGGCTGTGGAAGGTTTTTGTGTTTGTTTTAATCTTTTAGGTAATCTCCCTGAAAAACAAGAATTTTACATCTTAACAAAACTGTGGTTGACATTGTCTTTTACTAGGTTTTTGATTACTTAACATTGAGAAGATTGGGTTTTCTTAAAAGCTAACTTTTGTTCACAACTATATAACTTTCTGTATTTGCCTTTGAAACTTCTACTGTCACTTTGTTTAAAAAATATTTCATAATAATTTGTGGTCTTAGTCAAATGTTCAAATGCTTTGACAACATCCCCAAATCAAATTCTAAACGGAGCCTTTTTGATCTCAAAGTAACTTTGAGATTTCCCAGAGAATCCCTGAAAAATCTCAAAGGATTTTTGTCTCACCATGTAAAAGAGACATGTTAAAACTGATTAGGTGTATTTGGTGTGCTCAGTTGCAGGGGGAGCACTGCCAAATTAGTGATGACGAACCTTGTGTTTGTACAATGTGTGTTATGAATAGGTGTTCTAGTAATTGTAGGAAATTCCTAAAAATCTGCTATGTCCTTTAGTCTGTTATTATCTTAAATTGCTGTGTATCACAGATATAACCCAATATCCTTGTCAATTCTATTATCATGAACT
>PISX010001658.1:0-187049 GCA_004024625.1 Mellivora capensis | reverse complement strand
GTAGTGAAAAGAAGGGCCATCTGTACCCCAATGTTTATAGCAGCAATGGCCACGGTCGCCAAACTGTGGAAAGAACCAAGATGCCCTTCAACAGACGAATGGATAAAGAAGATGTGGTCCATATACACTATGGAGTATTATGCCTCCATCAGAAAGGATGAATACCAGACTTTTGTAGCAACATGGACGGGACTGGAAGCATATGGTTTCACTTATTTGTGGAGCATAACAACACGGAGGACATAGGGAAATGGAGAGGAGAAGGGAGTTGAGGGAAAGTGGGGGGGAGATGAACCATGAGAGACTATGGACTCTGAAAAACAACCTGAGGGTTTTGAAGGGGCGGGGGATGGGAGGTTGGGGGAGCCAGGTGGTGGGTATTGTGGAGGGCACGCATTGCATGGAGCACTGGGTGTGGTGTAAAACTATGAACTCTGTTACGCTGAAAAGAAAAAAAAAAAAAAGAGGGCAGGTAGTAAGTTCCTTAAAACCTCATCTTGTGTTTTAATAATAAGGGCAAAAAAAATTCTAATCATTTTTATTATAGCAATTTATGGGTTTTGCTTGTCTTTTATTTTTACTGAGTTTATGTTCCTTTCAAAAAAGACCTGGAAGTCACAAATGGTGACCAGTGGAAAGGGATAAAATTTGTGCTTTCTTTTGGATAAAATGCTCTTATCTACACCTGTGATCAGTAGACCAACTGAAAACCTAATGTTTATTGACTTCCTCCTACATGTCAAGTAGCATGCAAAATACTAAAAGATGAGGAAAAGTTATTCATTCATTGACTCAGTCATTCATACCACTTATTTTGAGGACCTATTATGCACCTGGCACATGCCAGAGTCAGAGGTTACAAAGATAAACAGCAAATTTAAAAAGATCAACAGAATATCATCCTTATCTTTGAAGTTCTGATAACATCAGTGTTCAACAGAAATATAGTATGAGTCATATATGTTATCCTAAATTTTCTAGTAGACACAATTTAAAAAAGTCAAAGAAAGGGGCACCTGGATGGCTCAGTTGGTTAAGTGTCTGCCTTCAGCTCAGTTCATGATATCAGGGTCTTGGGATTGAGCCCTGTGTCAGGCTCTCTATTCAATGGGGGGCCTACTTTTCCCTCTTTCTCTGTTTGCCTTTCGGCCTACTTGTGATCTTATTCTCTCTGTCAAATAAATTAATTTTTAAAAAGTCAAAGAAATAAGTGAAATAAGTTTTTATAATATATTATATTTAGCTTAGTATGTCTGAAAATACGATCATGTCCACATATCATCAATACAATGAATTATTAATGAGATAGCTTGCATTCCTTTTCTCTTAGTAAATTTGTGAAATCCATATATATTTTATATGTAGAGTATGTCTCATTTCAGATGTTTAATTTTCAATAGTTACAGAGTGAAATGTTTTATACCAATATAATAAAGTTGTATTTAAAGGAAAACAACTTTATGCTGCTTTAATTTTTAAACGTAAGTTTACCAAGAACTTTCAATAAAAGTAACTTCAGTTCCTTAGCCATACTAACCATTTTGCAAGTGCTGAGAGCCACACATGGTGAGTGGCAACTGTTGAACAACACAGGCTAGAGACCAACTGGAAGAGGAAGAGAGATAAGCAAATGATTATTGTAATGTGATAAAGTAGTCAGAAGACTTGTATGGAGTACAGAGAAAGATGCACTAAATGTTTCTTTGTGAGCTTGAAGAACTTCAGAGTTACAGGAAAACGAAGCATACACCAGGAAGGGAATCAATGATTCATGAGAAAGCACAGAAGCGAGAAAGAAAAATGGTAGATGGATTGTCTACATTCTGAAGATTTGTCATCAAAACAGGAAAGCTAGCAAAAAATAAGTTAGGTGTTGAATAGCTATATAAAATTTAAGTATGAACTTGAGAGAGCATCAAAAAATTAAAAACATCTGGATTCATGCTCCAGTTCTGCGACTTCCTGTCTGTGTAATGTTGAGAAAGCATCTGGGCATTTCTGTATCTGTAAAAATAGGAATAATAATCATAGTTACCTTAAAGGACAGTTGTGAGCAATTAACAATATGCATTAAGGTGCCCAAGATATGTGTGTGTGTGTGTGATATCAAAACTCAAATGGGAAAGGTCATGGATGATCAACTGCCTCACTAAGTGTACAAGGACTCATTTCATTTGAGACTCAGAAGAAGGGTTAGAGCTCAGGCTGCAGAGGCAAAGGGGAACTCCCTAGTAGAGCCAGGGGGATACTATTACAGGTGGAATCCACAATCACCAGAGGAAGAGGAATGTGTTCCAGGTATCGCTCTCGAGAGTAACTGATTAGTAACATTTGGGGGAGTAGAGAGGGAAAGAAATTAGAGCAAATCTCTGTCAAAAAAGGAGATGTGGACAGGAGAGATGAGAAAGAGAAAGTAAAGAGTAAGTAAGAGCCAAATACAAAAATTTAACCTTGGACAACACCAAATAATATGAGGAAAGAGGGGAAAAAAATGAAAGGGAATATCTTAGCACAATTTTTACCATGCTCAGCCAGGCCATAAGTAAACTGTCCCATTCTGCTTCTCTGGTTTCTATTGGTGCCAACTCCCCTTGCTCACGTGTTGTCAGTTTTCTTTGGGTAATGGCCTCTCTTCATTTCTGCCTAAAAGACCTGCACTTGCACTTCTCTTTGACTAGAGTACTTTTATCCTTGTTCTTTGTGTATCTGATTCCTTCTCATCTTGGAGGGCTCAGCTCAAGTGTCTCCACCTCTGATCCTCCTTTCTAGGTAGAACATCCCTAATCACACAGTCATTCCCTAACACCTTCACATCTACTGTCTTCAAAGACCTGATCTCCATAGGAATGCATTCTTTTATTGTCACTCATCCCTCACAATCTCCTCCCTGAATGTAAACCCTATGAAGGCAGGGATGTCATGGTTATGTCTCTGCTGGGTGGTAAGGTGTCTCTATTTTTGCAAGATCCTTTTTAAAATCCCTTTGTAATTCTTTCTCTCCCCTCATGATCGGTTTTTATTTCACTCCCTTCCTCTGGACCTTTGGGATGAATTCCTAAATTTATCATTTGTTGTCATACTCACCCTCTGGCTCCAAACTATTTTGGATACAGTGCTTCAAGTGTTCTAGTTCTGGAATCTGGAGAATCAACTTATGGCTCAGTAAGAGAGAAAGAGAGAGAGAGAGAGAAAGAGAAAGAAGCAAAATGAGGATGGGAGGGGGAAAGAGCAATCTAGAATATGTAAGAATATGTAAGAAAATGTAATGAATAACTGTACTATCTGCTAGGAAATAAAGCTTCATGAAAACATAGGTTCAGGTGTTTAGTGAAATGAATCCTAAATGAAGCAAACAAAGCAGATGTTGCTTGAAAATCTTGGAAGGTGGGCTGTTTAGGTCAGGAAAACATCTTGAATGAAATTAGTAAATACCTCTTAAAAAGTGAACTTGGGGAGCCTGGGTGGCTCAGTGGGTTAAAGCCTCTGCCTTCGCCTCGGGTCATGGTCCTGGGGTCCTGGGATCGAGCCCTGCATTTGGCTTTCTGCTCGGCGGGGACCCTGCTCCCCCCCTTCTCTGCCTGTCTCTCTGCCTACTTTTGATCTCTGTCAAATAAATTAAAAAATCTTAAAAAAAAAGTGAACTTGATGTTTCACAAGGAACATCTTTAGCTCTGCTCTTATTCTGACAATGTTTCTCTTTTTTTGATCAATCATGTTTTTTTCTTAGGTTTTCATTTTAATTACACATAAACAGGCTGTGTATCTGGGTCAGCAAAATGGGTCACCGTCCCCTATGATTTCCTTAGTCCTCACACTTGGCAGAATCTCTGTAATGGTATCAACTCTCATTCAAACCAAAGCAGTCCTCAAATGGAGAAATCTAGCCATGATACTCATCTTTTTCTCTAGCAGACATATGCATTGAGCCATTGCTTCAGGAAGCAACCTGGAGATTTAGGAACATGGAATCATAGAATTTGATTCAAAGAAACACAAAATCAGGGGTGCCTGGGTGGCTCAGTGGGTTAAAACCTCTTCCTTCGGCTCAGGTCATGCTCTCAGGGTCTGGGATCGAGCCCCGCATCGGGCTCTCTGCTCGGCAGGGAGCCTGCTTCCCCCTCTCTCTCTGCCTGCCTCTCTGCCTACTTGTGATCTCTGTCTGTCAAATAAATTAAAAAATATATTAAAAAAAAAGAATCACAAAATCAAATGATCCTAGAATTACAGGGTCTTTTGATTAGAGGATACGCTAATCTGGAAATTCCCACCCACTGCCTACATTTGCTCTCCAATATTTGTACTAAATGACAGTCTAACCTCATTCATTACCTCTTAAAGAAACCTGGTGATAAGGAACTCATTATTTCCTGAAGATACCCTTTTCATCTTTGTGGACTTTTACCAAATAAAGAAGACTTTTATATAATGAACTAAAAACTTGACTCTCTCAATCTTTTTCCATTAGTCCCAATTTACTTCTTCAGGACACAGAAACAAAGGCTAATGAATCTTATACTTGTAACCCTTCATTTGAAAATAATAACCATGTTTCCCTAGCTCTTTTCCTGTTATCCAAGATCAACATTCTTATTTCCTCAAATATTTCTTTTTAAAAATCAGTTTCTCCCCCAGTATTGAGAGCTTTGGTAGAGAAAGCATTCTGAGAAAAAAAAAATATGCAGAGCAATAATTAGGGTAGAATTCTTTCTTGGTCACGTAACAGTCTAAAGTAAATGTTCCTGGTTGGCATGTGCATTTCCTCCGTGCAGCGATCTGGGGACCTAGCTTCTTTCTGTCTTGTGACCTACTATCCCACAGCACTATTTTTGATTGAGAAAGAATTCCTGGAGGAAACATACATCTTCTTTAAAGCCTCGATTTTAGGTACACATCATTTCTATTTACAATCTACTAGCTAGAAGACACATATAGCTAGACTCCATTGTAAAAAAAGGCTCAGGAAGATGTAGAAATGGATGTTGGTAAACAGCAGATGGTTGTAGCCATCTGCCACAACCAACATGTGCAATGTTAAGAAAGTTGAATTCCTAATCTCACTTTTTTTGAGGCAGATGCCCATGGACAAAACCTTGCTCATTCTAATCCTTGATCTCCTCGGTTGTTAATAGTATATGTTTTACGGGATTATTGTAAGGATTAAATGAGATAGTGCATTTAATGTTCTTAGCGTTGTCTAGGAAGAAGAAAGTGTTAAATACTTATTAATCATTGCCATTATCTGTTTTCATACTATTACTGCCATATCCCAACTTGGATCCTAGTAGATAACAGACCTCAGTAAATATCTGCTGAGCTAAACTGAACTGAACTTTGCAGTAATTCCCAAGATCAGCTATACCCTTATAAGGAAGTACAAGGGGACTAAGCCTAGTCCTTATTCACTCTGATGCTAACATGCTTCCAGTCTGCTTTCTTTGTGTTCCCACGCCTCTGTGCTGCATTCATCTGTGAGGCTGATTTATACCTTCTCCAGAGACACACTTTCACTAATTGAGGACTGAAGACAAAAATCAAGAGCTGAACTGGAGAAGTTGGCCAGTCTAATAGGTACCACCAGTCTCATTTCTCCAGCCCTGAGTGACTGGCAGTAGCTGCAACATCTTCACAGGCATGGGGCTGGCTGATCGCCCACTGACCATGGTAGCCCAGGGAAACATAATGGGCTTTCCAGTGGCTCTTCTGTTTATCCACAGAAGCTCTATGCAGAACCGCCAATCATCTGACCCAGAGGTCACATAAGCTATCCTGCTTCAAAAGATAACGATGAGGGGACGCCTGGGTGGCTCAGTTGATTAAGCGGCTGCCTTCGGCTCAGGTCATGATTCCAGCATCCTGGGATAGAGTCCCACATCGGGTTCCTTGCTTGGCGGGGAGCCTGCTTCTCCCTCTGCCTCTGCCTGCCACTCTGCCTGTGCTCGCTCGCTCTCTCTCCCTCTCTCTCTGACAAATAAATAAATTAAAAAAATAAAAGATAACGATGAGGCCAATCAGCCCAACTCAAAATGCTATGTGGACAATTTGCTTTCCCAAACAAGACCACTAAATAAAAATCATTATTTCCAGGATAAGCAAAAGCCAATGTGCACAGTGCTCCCTAGGGTGTGATGACAAAGGCTGGATTATTCATTATAATCTATTATTCCAAATAATATCTTCTCTATGGGTTCCATTGCAATTGTTATTCTTGTTAACTCTTCAAACAGTGAATTGATGGCCAAGCTGTCAGGTGAAATGAGGATGGGTTCAATAAAGTATACCTTTCTTCATATTCAGAGTCTCAGGGACATCTGCATACACTAGAGCTGGGTGTCAGAGCAGCCATACCCAAAGGCCAACCTGTCTCTAAATGCTGGAGTGCACAGTGAAGTTGCAACTTCTCCAGTGTCAGTTCTTTAAATAACTTCTGCTCAGATTTTTCTCTATGACCCAATCCCTTGTTTCCTTCACTGCTGGGAAAAAAAAATTCCACTGGAAAATTCATTAGAACTAATTATTTAGTGCTGGGAGACATACCTAAAGCATGAATAGTTATCTCAAGAGCTGAACTGCCTTTTTCCCCAAAGGTTACCAGGGCAAAGATAGCAGATTTGCCCTTAATACTCTTTGAGTACCTAATGTGAGTACCTTCACAATGAGTGCTTCCTCTTCAAGACAGTCTCTTGTCCTCCCCACCCTCCAGCACTTTTCCTCTATCCTCTCCTTGGAGAGAGTGGGAAAGGAATGGATGGCACCCGTAACTATCTTCCTTGAACTACTTTTTCATCTTTCCTCTTGTAAGAAAGGGAGAGAGAAGAGCTGAATAAAGGCCAGAACAAAAATATAAAGCTACTCTTAAATCCAAGAGGCCAACAACTGGAGACGTAGTGGCAAAAATTATTAGAACCTCTATCTTACCTTCAACTTTTCTGTAGCTTGAAACCTACAGTCCTATCAGAGAGGGACAAAGCTTTCAGTGTTGGAAGCTCATATACTTTCTAGGGCCAGAGCTGATGTTTAATGAGTTTAGGATGTCTGCTCTAGGTTACTTGTGAGGTAGTGATGTTCAGAGGCCCAGAGTGTTCAAAAGAGCAGTAATCTCAAGTTCAAGTCTTGACTGTCCACTCAAGAACCACTGATCTTGAAACAAATAATCACCCTTCTGAGGCTACATGTTCACCTATAAAATGTAGTTCATAATAATTAATTCACAGGCTGCCAGTGCACATGGAATGACTTAGTATATGGAAAGGGACATTTGAATTGTATAAAGAGGACTATAAATAGCTAGTGTATGTTTGAGGTGAGGAGTAGGAAAAGCAGCCGCAGACCAGTAACAGCAAGTGTGGAGTGAGGACGGAGAAAGGCAAAGAAAGTGAATAGCTTCTGCACGGAGAAGCCACTACCCCTTCCCAAGCCACAGGATCCAGATCTTTGGCCTTGGCTCTCCAGCCCAAACCATCTCTGCTCGCCCTTAAGGAGGTGAGTCCTAGGTGGAGTGATTACATCAATGAGAATAAAGAGAAACAAAAGAGAGGATGAAGGAGGGGACTACATTTTTTAAAGTCATTTTTAAAAAATATTTTACACATAGTGCCTGAATTGAAAGCAGCCCAACAAAGGTTCTGCTGTGGTGCATCAAATGGAGGGAATCATTACTATATTTGTAACATAGGCACACAGTAGGACCGTAATAAAGTTCCAGTAGACAAAGAGGAGACATGCAGGTATATGCAAAAGTGGAATGTGGTGGGGGGCGGGGGAGGAAATCCCCAAGTTTCTTGCCTTTATTGATGGAAAGAATACAGGCTGTGATAGATAACTGTTTTTTGTCTATTCAAGTCCTTCCAGGTTGTTTAATTTTCTGTGTTTTTATTTTTATATTACCAATTTGTTGACTTTATCTTCTAGTCTTATGGGAAGCTGCCAGGATAGTTGACATACTTGACCTTCAGTTTCTTGAGTTTCCTCAAATGGATATCATTCCTACCTCCCAGGATTCATGGAAAGAACAATCCTGAGTCACCGGGCTCAGTCCAAGGGAAGGTCCTGGTACATGATGGGTCTCTGCCTTATCTCCCAATTCCCTCTGCACTGTCTTGGATATAAAGGGTTTTGCAAGGCAGAACCTACACAGCCATAATACTGTTATATCTAAGGGTTATGGAGCCAGTTTAGCCTATGAGATGGGGAAGTAAAAATAAATCTAAGTGAGAGGTAGGAGATGCATGAGGACCTTCCTAAAGCAGAGAAGTTGCTATTTTAAAAGTAGCTTGGTGGACTCAAACTCAGGGGTCAAAATGACAAAAATAGGAGCAGGATTCTGGATGTGGATCTAATATGATTGCTTTGGAATTACTAGAAAGGTTTTGATGGGAGAAGAAAGGAGAATCGGTACTGATGGAACGTTTACTGTGGACCAGGCACCCTGCTACATGAGCCACATTAAACCTCAGAGCGACCTTGTGAGCTGGGCAAAGATCTGCCTATTTTCCTGATGACAAAACCAAGACTCAGGGAAGTTAAACAATCTTTGAAAAATCACATAGCTAGCAAATGGCAGGATTCGGATATAAAACCCATGTCTGCTGTTAATTGATTTAATGGATGGATATTGAGATATTGTATATTGAGAGATGATATGTGCAAAAGAGTAATTTTGGGGGGTGTTGAGGATTTCACAGTGAGTAAAATAAACATAAGCCTGCCATTCTGAACTTTAGATGCAACAAAAAATGATAAATAATATATGCACTTACTCATAGTCACTGAATTGTACCCTTTAAAACATACCAAACTGGTAATAGAGTTATCTAAAGGGTGCTCTACAACAAGATATTTGGAGGGGGGAGAATATTAATAGCTTTATTTTTATATTAATTTCACTTTATTTTTAAATTTCTAACTTTTGGAGCACCTGGGTGGCTCAGTTGGCTTTGGCTCAGGTCATATGACGATCCTGGGGTCCTGGGGTTGAGCCTTGCATTGGGCTCCTGCTTGGTGGGAGGTCTGCTTCTCCCTTCCCCTCTCCCCCTGCTTGTGCTCTCTCTCGAAGTGTGTCAAACAAACAAACAAACAAACAAATAAATTTTTTTTAAAAATTCAAACTTTTACTTTAAAAATAATTTTAGACATAAAAATGTTGCAGAGTTCCCATAGACCCTTCACCTATCTTCTCCAAATGTTAATTTTCTATATAAGTATGTTAAAATGATCCAACCAGGAAGTTAATGCGGGGACAATAACATTATCTGATCTATAGACTTTATGCAAATGTTACCAATTGTCCCACTAATGTCCTTTTACAGTCCAGGATCCTGCAGTGGACGTCATGTCTTCTTATTACTCTTTCAGTCTGGTCTTTGTCCTTCATGACCTACACTTTAGAAGAGTCCTGGCTATTTTGTAGAACATCCCTCAATTTAGGTCAGTTTGATTTTTCCCCATGATTAAATTTGGGTATGCATGCTTGGTAAAAATACCATCACCAAGGAGATGCATAATGTCGCTGTCTTATTATAAATGGTAATTTAATAAGAACACTTGCATGAGGTTGTATTGCCAGATTTCTTCTCTATAAAGTTAACAATTTCCCCCTTTGTATTTAGTAACTACTTTCTGGGAAGCTATCTTGGGAGTATACAAATAACCTGTTTCTCATCATGCTTTCACCAATTAAATTTATTAAATTCATGAATCTTCCCTGCACCAATTATTACTGCAGGGTTCCCCAAACAGTGATTTTCTATGTCTATTATTTCTCCTGCTTTTATTAATTAAAATTCTGCTATAAGGGTGAGTTTTCACTTCTCCCTCATTTATTTCTTCATTCTCTTAAAAAAATTTGTATCTGTATGAACTCATGGTTATTTAGTCTATGGGAGTTATAACCCAGTACTGTCAGTATTTATTTTATTACACCTATTGATCCTGATTGGACCATTAGGACCTTCAAATTGGCTCCAGTATTCTTTCAAAATGATACCATGATTCATAAAGCATATGCTTACTCTGGTACCACAAAATATGCTGGTAAACTGGAAGGAATGAAGGAAGGAAAGGTAGCAAGGAAGGAAGGAAATGAAAAGAAAAGAAAAGAAGAGAAAAGAAAAAAGAAAGGAAAAGAAAAGAATTGTGAATTTTGTGGTTTGTTTGTTTTCAGATTTCCATCGTGTTAATATTCATGTCCAATTTTAAGCTACAGACAGTTTGCTAATGAGCTCCATCTTGTTCTTCCCTTGCCTCAACTCCACAGTCAGCCTTTTCTCCAAGGAGCTCGGACTATTTTTGTTAGATAATGTTCTTTGGAAACCAGTATGTGGAGGCTAGTTGTGCTAACTGCTGTCGAGTGCCATTTGCACCCAAGCTCACTCAGCGATGGGAGGAAGACCTTAGGAATACATCCCCATCTGCACACATATATATACCTGTTTGTATCACTACCTATGTATATATTAACAATTATGAGGTCATACTGATCTTTTTTATTCTAATTCAACTCCACAGAGTTTATTTTTGCTATATTCCTTTCCATATTTATAAGTTCTTTCTCTGACAGCGAGAAATCTGGTCGTCTCATTATCCACAATATATTTACCTGTTTGGTTGGTCTTAGGATGCACGTAACATTTCAGTATTGTTAACCTGTGTCCTTGGGAAAAGCAATTTACTGCTAATAATACATATACTAGTGAACACTAATATACAATAGTAGCACTACTATAATATATAAATAACCTTTGTTCAGGGTTCTTCTTATCCTTTAGCCTTACAATATACAGTCAAAATACTATTTTCAAAGTATCTTAGGTTAGTTTTTCTCTTCCCCACATACATCAGTGTGGTGATGCTCTTCTGTTGTGATACAGTTAGGTTCATTTGTTACTGTTCACATTCTGTTGGGTTTTCTTCACAGCCTGATTTTAATCACTTAGACATATTTTTGAGTATATAAACATTATCATTGTTTTAGGAGTCAAAAGCTCTTAAAGTATCTTATAGAAAGATATATTCAGAGACTGTATCTCCCACCATTACTTCTTATTGCTACCCACTCTCTCTTTCTACCCTGTTTCTACTTACTCCATGTGGGTACCAATCTTATTGGTTTCTGGTTTATCCTTCTTGTACTTCTTCTGTATATTTGAGTAGGTGCATGTTTATTTTCCTCTATCTCTTTCTTTCTTACAAGAACGGTGGCATACAATGAATTATCTCAGTGTAGAAAAATTTTCTTTATTCTTTTTACAAGTGTAGAGGACTTCATTGGGTGGATGTACTGAAGTTTATCCAGTTGCTCTGCATGATTCTGGGCATTCAGAGGGTTTCCAATATTTTGTGGTTATAAACAATGTTTCAAGGCAAGCCCTTTGGATACACATTTTCCTATTAGAAGTGTAGTTTTATGGAATTCCTAAAAGCAAGTTTGATGAGTCAAAGATATGTAAAAATGTAGTTTTGTGCACTATTGCCAAATTTCGTTCTAAAATGTTTGTATGGTTTGCATTCCCACCTGCAATGAATGAGTTCCTGTTTCCCAACAGCCTTGCCAGTAAAATATATTGTTAAATTTTTGAATTTTTGCCAATCTGGTAGGTGAAAATGGTATCTTAGTGCTTATTATGAGTGGGATTGAACATCTGGTCCTATATTTAAAGACTATTTTTATAGATTTTCTGTGATTTGCCTGCTTATGGTTTTCTCGATTTTTAAAAAATCAGGTTTTTTTGCCCGAAGATTTTAGTGTCTTTTGTAAAGTAGTCGTATTAACTTCTTGTTTGTGGTATATGACTTAACATGGTATAAGACTTCCCCTGCTCTGAAGCTAAGGAGGAATTTATGAATAACTTATATTTTATCTCATACTGTTTTTAAAATCCCACATATTTTTCAATAAGCCATGATCAAACCTTATCTGGAGAGGTACTTACCTGGAGAGGTACAGCAAGTGTTTGTGTCATACCTAAGAATAAACTCTGCAGACTTACCTTTGATGGAGAGCACCCAAGCCCACTAGCTATGAAGCAGTCACCTCCACACTGCAGTCCTTTATAAAAGGGTTGTCAACATGGCCATCTTGCTTTTACACTAGTTTTATTCCATCCCTTTTCATTGGAGCAGCCAGAGCCTCACTTAAATCAGATCATGTCATCCATTGCTCAGATGGCTGTAGGCACCCTGGTCTTGCTTTCCTTGACCTCACCAAGCTACTTCTGTCTCAGAACACTTGCATTGTACACCTTCTGCTTAGCAAGATCTTTCCTCAAGTTATCTATGTGTAGTTCATTCGCTCCATTGGCTCTACCATTTCTTATCTAGGGCCGCTCAGTGAAATCTTCTGTGACCACTCCATTTAATATAGGAATCCATCCCTACTTCCATACTGCTCACCTTGTTTCCCTACTTTTTTTCACTTTTCATTATGTGGCACAGTTTTTATTTTACTTATTTCCTTACTCCATTGCCCATCTTCTTCTAGTAGAAATAAGACTTCATTAGGGTGGGAGTTTTTGCTATTTTCACAGTGTTAACCCTTGAGCCTACTTATGGCAACATGTTGCACAGAGCAGGCATTCGAAAGAGACTTATTGAAAAAAATGCATTAATTAGTATATTAGTTTGCTCTGACTGCATTCTCAATAATATAAGAAGTTTCTAGAGAATGACCAAGGAAACATATTTTTGAAGAGTTGATAATAATGTCTATTATGACTCAGAATCACAGAGTTTATGGCTGAAAGAAGCCTTAGGGACCATATGGGTTCTTGTTGCCTCATTCAAAAGGAGGAACCTGAGCCCACAGAAGTGAAAAGATTTGCCCATCACCCCACAGCCAATCCAGCTCTTGGGAATTGAGTCCAGTGTTTTTCAATCACAAAGATGGGAATCCCATTTATATCTCTGTCTGCACAGAGACTTGGGGGACAAGAAGATCAGATGGTGTGAAGAATTTTCAGTTCATTTGATCCAGGTAGAAAATAAGCACAGTCAAAGAATGTACCTGAAGCACATTTTTTTAAGTCCATTTTTATCATGCTGGTTTTGAACAAACCATGATGAATTTTCTTTTTATTTTATTTAGGAAGTTTGTTCACTATTTCTTGTCTCACAGTGATGTTCAGTCACTATTATTTTTTAATTATTTTTTAAAATATCAAAAAATACCTTATAGAGGACTTTATAGTGAGACAGAGAAATAAGAAATTCCACCACATTTTTGCCACTATTAATGAAAAAAGAGGAGCTAGATACTAGATTTTTAGATTTTTAGACCAACGTTTAATATGTCTCAAAAACCCAAACCATTTCTTCAATTTCCAAAAAAATTATGCCATATCAAACATTTATCTGAAGAATTAATTTTTAGACAATTTGCTATGCAGTTCATTGATGTTGTAGAATATTTACATTGATTCAACAAACTTTTTTTTGTTGTTTGTTTGTTTTTTACTTCTTGGCTTTGAACAAGTAACTTAATTGGTCCTAGTCTGAGTTTTCATATTTTTAAAAGGAGGCTAATAATACCTTGCAGGAGTTGCTAGGAGAATTAACTATTTCAAAATGCTCATAGTTGTCCTTAGTATATAATATTGACCCTTATATAGAAGCCATTATTATAATTCTTATTTTCTTCTTCTTATTTTGTTGTTATTATTGTAAATGGTGGTCTGAAAGTAGAGACTATTTGCAATGGCTTGACTATTTTTAGGGTCTTTACCTCAGGCATTGGGACGACAGGGTTTGTCCTACTCAAGACAGGTCACCCGACCATTTCTCAACCCATATGAAAAGAGAATCACTTAGGATAGTACCTCAAGTTAACGTTCATTCCCCTCCAGGACACTTTCCAATCCCCTGGCAGAAGTAATATCTCCTCTGGGAAGATGGAGGCAACACTTTATCAACAAAAGCTCCTTTTGGAAGGCAGAATTATTGTGTTCTTTACTCTGAGTTTGCAATGCATTGAAACTCTATCTTCATGTCAAAAGCACAGAACTCTGATTTTTGTCCCCTCTGAGCAGAAAAAATTCTTCCCTTAAAATAAGCATTGCTGCTTTATTTCCCACAATTAGAATCTTTTCTTTAACTTAGTTCAACTTAACTTTTTAAATTTTATTATTGTTTAAAACTCA
Source organism: Mellivora capensis (assembly GCA_004024625.1). Lineage (NCBI taxonomy): Eukaryota > Metazoa > Chordata > Mammalia > Carnivora > Mustelidae > Mellivora > Mellivora capensis. Next base: position 172,920 of record PISX010001658.1, on the reverse strand, counting down.
TTTTTTTTTCTTGTTACTGTAACCATACAGTGGTGATCAAGAAGGTTAAGATCTCTGTCTTCAAGAAACTTATAGACCAGTAGTTTTTAAAGGTCCCCTCTCTCTTTTTCTATTATATATTTTACTTAAATATAGGCAAAGACGATGGGAGCTGTTCTACAAATAGTTCCGGTGTTGAAATTTTAAATCCAAAGCCATTATTTGCTTAAAAGATGTATTGGGCAAAAGAAGTTCCAAATATGTTTCATAGAAGATTATTGGAGTAGAGCAAATGTTACATTTCAACATTGGTCAGAGTAAGAAACTTAGTTGCTACATGTGATGTATGTAAAGGTATAATTTACTCTTTGGTTGTCTTTATTGGTTAGACAAACCAGAGAACCATGCACCAAAAAGATCATAAATGGTTTGCAATGATTCAGTAAGCTTTGTCCAACAGAGACACTCATGGACCCAGTTTTTATTAATACATAACTCTAATACTTGGGCAGGCTGCTAAGAAAAGGGCTGCAGAATACATGAGAAAGTCAAGCCCAGAATCATAAACTCTTGAAGTTTATGATTAAGATACCAACTCAGAAGACCTATCCTATCCTAATGCAGGAGCCACACCATCAATATCATCATAGACAGAGAGTTTCCTGAGTCTGCTTGGCATAGCTATTGAGAAAATAAAAATATTGGGGGTGGGAAGGGTGGCATATATGTTTCTGCCCATGGTCCTGAAAATCTTTTTTTGGGGGGGGGGGTCATTCTCATAATCCTGAGATAATATGGCTCAATCTTGCCCCAGTTGTCCTGAATCAACTCAGAAAAAGATAATGACAGGAGGGAAAAGAGAAAGGAGAAAATTAAAATGAGAGAAAAGACAGAGAGAAGGAGGAAGGGACATAACCCTTAAAGAGTGATAGGAGAAAATAAAATGAAAGTCCTTAATTTCTCAATCATGCTCAAATAATTGTAATAACCAAAAAAGAAAGTGTCTTATACTATGATATGTTAAGTGTTGTTATATATTGTGTTTCCTGGGAAACAGTCTGTGAGATAAAGTTAAAGTAAACATGCAGAGTATTTTAAGTCAAGCCATTAGAATCAATACCTGTTGATGGGAAAAGGAAGAAGTAGGATTGGGAAGGGAAGTAGTTGAGCCACAATGCAATCTCAAAAACCTTAGCTAACCCTGTAGGAAGGGCTGAAGCTAGACTGGCCCTCCAGAGTTAGTTCAAATTGGGTCAGGCCTTTAAGTCACCATATCAATCAGTCATTGAGTCTGGGTTGTCCTGGGAAGGTTGCCTGAGGTGGTCTCTAGAACTAAGGCAGTCTTTGGAAGGACTTATAGTTGGGGACAAGTCTCCATTGTTGGGAGATGTGGATGGCCCTTCACAGTGCCCAATGCAGGGGTCCTGGGTCACATTGCTTCTCATCTGTGTTTATGTTTAATACTTCTTAAGTCAACTTATGGCAGTATTGTGTAACTCTTTCTATATATACATTTTACCTCAGTTTGAATCGATATCTTTCTCTTTCTAATTCCCCACCATTCATTCTCATCTGATTAATCCCTTATTCAAATTTCATTCCATCAGCTTTTTTGGAGGCAGCTGCCATGTTTCACCACCAACTCCAAATCCTCAGACCTTTTCTTTTCCCCATGTACCATCTTTGGCTCCAACAAAGTTTTTTGAAATAGCAATAATTTCCAAGTCATTCTTTATCTTATTCACTCTCCTGTAGTTATATTCTTATTAGCAGAAGTCCTTCAAGAAATTATTCCTAGAGCTAACCTCCCTGTGAAACTATGGTCACAGAGCATAATTATGGAAAGAAAAGAAGGAAGATTAATATGAGTATATAAAAATTTAAAAAATTAAAAATATGTAATTTAGAAGTAAAAAAAAAAATCTGGGTTGGCAGAATAAAAAAACAAGGCAAGGAGGAGGGCTTCATAGGTTGTCCATTCTTCTATTCAATTAAGTCCTTCAAAGCTATTCAGTCTGATTTTCACCACTCAGCTTGCCCTATGAGAAGTGGGCCTCTAATATTCTTCCCTAACTTGGTTCTAGACAGCTTGCTCTACTTATATTGCATTCTACCTTGCATCAAGCTACTCCCTTCTAAGCTTCATACTCATGGTCCTCTTGATCCCACCTCACTTTTTTGAATAAATGAATTGGCATTGTTTTTCCAGGAGCAAGCTATGTTTTCCTCACCAGTGCTTTAAATCTTTCCTCTAAAACACATCCAAGTTCCATGAAAGCAGGGACTATATTGTTTTACTCACCACTTTATTGCAGGTACCTAGCATCAAGAAGATGCTCAATGACGGGGTGTCTGGGAGGCTCAGTGGGTTAAAGCCTCTGCCTTCAGCTCAGGTCATGACCCCAGAGTCCTGGGATCGAGCCCCATGTCAGGCTCTCTGCTCAGTGGGGAACCTGTTTCCCCCTCTCTCTCTCTGCCTGCCTCTCTGCTTACTTGTAATCTCTCTCTCTGTCAAATAAATAAAATCTTAAAAAGAAGAAGAAGAAGAATGCTCAATGAGTCTTGGCTGACTGGATGGCACCTCATGAAACTTCTGACAAACATCTGAATCTCCTGGTCTGTATTTGGGACGGTCTGGCTCAGCCCAAGCCATAAACATGTTACTTACTTAAGCTCATGTCATAAGAGAGGCAGGCCAAAATGGTGAGCCACTCTTCCTCTCTGTAGAGAGGAAGCACCAGTTGTCAAAATTCCCAGCTCTGGACAGAAAGCAGTTAACTCTGGGGAAGGGAGAAAGGAGAAGACAATAAGGGAATGGTCTTCATTTTCAGGGGCATCTGCTTCCCAAAATGAAACATTTGGAAGTTTTTTTGAATGCTTGTGAGGGGAGATTTAAAATGGAACATGTGAAGTGAGGTTATTTAAATTCTGATCTAACTGTGTGGCCTATCTTCATGCCTGCATTAAAATTGTTAAGGCTTTGACCATCCACCCCCATCATTTTGTTTGGATTAGCCGAGGGCTCCACTTGTGTGGTACGTTTTGATTTTGTCTGACACAGTGTTCCCATCCCATCCTCCCTCAAGTAGGTCTGGGGAAAAAATGTACTTAGCTGAGAAGTCACAATCTCTGCTTTTTTATGCTTCCAACAGGAAATGGCTTTGCTTTGCCATATTTAGGATAGCTTGGAATGCAGATTCACAGAGTTTTCCTTGAGTTACATTTTACACAGAAAACTCAATGACAGATGCAAAGAAAGAAGTGATCACACAATCCAATCCCAGGACACTTAGAGAGTATGATTAAAGCTTTCCATTTAATAGATGAGAGAATTGATTCCTGCTGAGGGAAAAGGTTTTACTCAAAGCCACACAGTGAAGTACAGATGGTTTAAGAAGCAGGACTGGAATCCAGGTCTCTTGCTTCTAGTAAGCATGAGACAGAAGTTGAGCTATAATATGCCCTAGAGAGCCATGTAGTTATATTCCTTCATTTTTAATTCTGTTGTTCCATTTTCCAATGCAGTGACCAAAAGCAGTTTTCTTCAGTTTTTGTCACCTGGATCTCTGTGTGTTTGGGGGTGGGGGGTGCTGCTCATGGAACAGAATGTGAGCAATACGTGCTCTCCTTAATATCCATCACTGGGTTATGTATGGTGACTAACATAACATTAAAAAAAAAAAAAAAAAGGCTAGACAGATCCTGACTGAGGGAGTTCTATGAGTCCCATAAAAGCAAGAGTAGTAAAAGTAAGATCAACTAGTCTAGTATAAGATGCTCATAGAATATTATTCTCTATAGCCTAGAGGTTTTCTTCTTCTCTTTCTCTTTAACAGAAGAATGAGGACACTTAGGGCAACAGAAATATATTAAAAACCAACTTGTGCCTTACATTCTTTTCACTCTAGGGAAACAACAAAACACAATCCTGCAACAGAGTGGCAAGGGGCAGCATGAACCAAGTTTTTTGTAGGACCTCTACCCAGGAAAGGTATGTGCCCTATATGCTATAGGGAAACAGGTTTAAAATAAATCAGAAGGCAGGCAAGAGTGTGCATTAGCTTCCTCAACTTTGTCAGGCAGTGGAAGGGAAGGAAGGAAAGGTAAGAATCTTTATTAGAAAGGGTATTCTGGATATTCCAGGGTTTGCTTTGATTTCCTACTAAAGGTCACACCCAAGCCTTTGTTCTATCTCAGTCCTACAGACAATTCTATGTAAAGAAGCTTCAACCCCACTACAATTGGAGGAATGGAAAGACCAGAATTTAGTGGGTCTTCTAAGCAGATCAGTATAGTCCCTGTCAATGGTAGCTCTCTGGGCTCCTGCACAAGTTATACTGGGTTAGTCTGGTTAAACAGCAGTATCTATATTAAATACCCTTTAGTTTATTTGAATGCTTTTTTCTTTAAAATGCTTTTGGGACACTAAACAATGTGAATGTTGGGAATTTTATATGTATTATATTTGATCCCAACAATAAGATTTAAATGCAAATATTATCAAAGGATAGTCTATAGAAAAAGACAATAAAGATCCAAAGAGATAAAGTATTTAGCCCAAGTATAAAGCTCACATGGCTGGGTAGCTATCTAGCCTGATGGTTAGGAACATGGACTCTGGAAACAGAATACCATAGGTTCAAATTTTAGCTTTCCTGTTTGATATCTGGGGTATTGGAATAGGCAGCCTCTATGACAATGCTAGTTAATCCCTGCCCTTGGTATTCATAGACTTGTGTAATCCTCTCCCATTGAATAACTTGTTTCTAACCCATAGAATATGGCAACATTTTATAGTTGTCATTTTGGTGATTAGGTTACAAAAGTTGTCATTTCCATCTTCCTAGCAGACTTTATTATTGGCTTTGATGAAGCAAATTCCATTGTGGGAGAGGCCCTTGTGACAAGGAACTAAGGGTGACTTCTGGCCAACAGGCAGTGAAGAGCTGAAGCCTCCAGTCCAATACCCATGAGGAGCCAAATTCTGCCAACAGTCACATGAGTTAACTTGGACACACAATCTTCCCCTGTTGAGCCTTCAGATGAGATCCCTTTCATTCGGGATAACTTGATTGTATGTAGCCTTATAAAAAACTGTGAAGCAGAAGGCCCAGATAAACCATGTCCTGATTCCTTACTCATAGGAAATGTGAGATGATAAATATATGTTGTTTTAAGTCTCTAAATTTTGGGGTAATTTGTTACACTATGATAGACAATGCAGGGATCTTGGACAAGTTGCTTGACCTCCCTTTGGCTCAGTTTCTTACCTTTAAATAGATACAAATAACATGATTTATTTTATAGGGTTACTGGGAGGATCCTGTGAAGTTATATATGTGAAGCCAGACATTTGGGAAATGCCACCTAAGGGTTAAAGAAGCAAAGATGACCAGTCAAACCTGAGTCTGGATGTTGCTCAAGCCCTTCCCGCTATATGCTCTCTTGCACTGTGCCAGTCCATAAGAATCTTATCTTTAATATCTATTCCACAACACGTTTATTTATGGTCTTGTCTGTTGTCTCTTGTTGCATCTCTATATTTACCCTGTTCCCAATTCAGTGTTATCCTCAGTTCCTAAACCCATTCTTACCTAGAACCAAATGGGGATTTGGCTTCTTCCCTTTACCGCCCAGCATCCTTTCTTGGGCTGCTGTTTATTCTTGACCTCTGGCTTCCCATGCCCAGGTTAACTCATATTCAGTTTCACTGGGCCACATTCCTGAGCATGGACCTCTAAGTGCTCTCCTGGACCTCTAGGTTCTCTCCTGGAAAACTGGAAAGAACAATGACTAAGGGGAGGAGCTGTGTCCTCTTGCTCCAGTTCTTCCTCTTCAAGGAAGCCCATTCACCATTTCCTACATCTCAGTGTAGCATGTGCCCTAGGGGTTATAAATCTGCCTCTCAGGGAGAGCACAGCCTTAACTGAAATGAGGGAGATAGAATGATTGGCGTGATGTAGGTAGAATGAGTCTCCCCTCCCATTCCTCAGCTGATGTTCCTTGGTTCTGCCTGTAAATGCTTCAAGCAGAAGCCATGAAAAGGACTAGAATATCATTCCTCCTTGGTTATGACCTTTCGTCCCACTCTGCCCTGACTTCTTTCCCACTGGAAATGCTATTTCTATTTGGGAAAATAATAGCCAACTTCAGAGAGATCTGTCCTGCACATTTTCTGGATATAGACGGAACTTCTGGGGCAAACACCAGTGTGTTTTAGACTTTCCACTGCTTTCCCTCATGTCCTCCTTCTATCTATCAGTCACAGGAACCCTTCCCTTCCCTACTAGCCTTACCCCAGGTACTTGCTTGTTAAGACTTCAAGGCTATAGCCATATATAGCCACTAAGTGTCCCAGATTTTCCAGTCTGATCAACCCTGTTATCATGCATTTTTTTTTCACTTGCTGCCCCTTCACTCTCTCAGCCTTATTTGCTTCATTCATAAATCTGGTTAGAATCCTTATTTTGGAGCATAATAATAACATACATAAAATGCCTAGTACACAGGCACTCAGTGTAGGGATGGTTATTTTCTTAGAGGTCATGCAAAGCTAAATTGCTTATCTTTGTAAAGTCTCACTACGCCTGTATCGATAATTTTTAAAAAAATCTTTTGCCAGGATTATTTATTCTTACAAAGCCAGATATTCTGCAGGATATCGTAATGATGTGAGTGTAGTGGTGGTCAGTGTAATGGGGTCTGAAAGAAGGAAGGTGCACTAGGGACCAGTGTAAGCTGTAAGCTCAGCTCAGCCATGTTCAGCTATGTGACCTTGGAAAGCTCCTTTCTCATTCACTTTGCTCATCTGGACAGTCATGATCACAGACCCCACCTTGCAGGCATTTTGTGTACATGAGTGATCTGTCATATACTAGATACTCAATATATTAACTCCCTTTCCTTCACAAGTGGTCTTTCCAAGATAATCCACTCTTCCTAATTGAAGACGGTCCTTGCCTTGTCCCAGCTGATGAGGGATTGTGAATTGTTAATCCCTTAGGGAGGATTGTGCATCCTCCATAAGAGTTGCTTCAGATTAGGCACCTAATGTGTGACCTCAAATATGCATAACCCATCCCCCATCCCCTCACCACCCCGCCTCGTTTCTCATCTAGAAAAATCTTTCTTCAAAATTCAAAAGGCCAAGGGGTCTTCCGAGGGAAGTCAAATCCCTTTATACGTTGCCAGAGAACTTTCCCACAAAGAGGAAGTTCTACAAATACTTGGATGACATCACCGAGAAAAGGCTCTTGTTCCCCCAGGGCCCAGCCTCTCTGGAAGATGACAAGGGTTAGGGATAGAGAAAGCCCAGGGCCACTTGTCGGATTTGGCAAGCAGCAGCCAACAGCTGGTCAGGCCGGTTAATTAGCCCTGCACTCCTTTCCCGTCCAGCCTTTACTGGCAGAGGCAGAGGCAGAGGCAAGCGGCTCTGGCCTACTTTGCTCTTTCTATTAACAAAGCCCAGTGCCATCAGATTACCTTGGCCCTGAGCCAGGCCTGCTCGCTGGTTGCCTGCCTCTGCGTTGCCATGGTGATGGCTATGCGTCTTTTGCCAAGGCAGCAGCTGGTGGATGGGTAGCGATTACCTGCCAAGCAGATTTACTAGCTCCAAAGTGCAGACCTTTCTGTGATAAGTCAAAGAGGAGGGAGGTTCAAGAAGCAGACAAGGAGGGTGGGGTCTCTGCACTTTTTGACCCATTCCCCCTATTTTCATTTTTGAACAAAAGATGATTATCCTCCTTCGTTTGTCCAGATGCCCATCCACTAAGCACACAGGCCCATCTTGCATCATCTTTTTCTGAGGAGAGGCAGTCAACAGTTTATTCTTTGTCTTTGCTGCGAGAAACATGCTACCCGCCCCCAGCATCCTGCAGCCGGAGCCGCGCCTTCCATAAGGCAGTGCAGGGCTTTGGGGGAGGAATGGGGTTCAGGTAATGGAAAGAGTTTCTGGAAAGAAGAGAAGGTAGTCAGTATCCACCTTGATGGAATCATGAAAAGTTTGTGGGAAACATAGGGCGATGATGGCTTTCACCTAGGAGGAGATTCCCAGGGGATTCTGAGGCCCTTAGTTATGGGATTTTTTTTTTTTCCATCACAAATTTTATGAAGGAAGCATTTATTAAACACCAACTGCATGCAAACTCAGTTTTTACTGAATTTCAAGCACCGGTCCCCTGCTTTCCTCCATATGTAACTAGTATTGGGACCACCCTGAGAGGGTAAGATTTCAAAGTCCAAACAAGGGAAAGTGAGCTGGCACCCCAGGCAGAGAAGATGGGTTGAGCCAGGGACAGAAGCAGGACTGAAGTGGGGAGTCCTTTGCACAGCTCGAGTGTGGGGGCTGTGCATGGGAGAAAGTAGAGCATGGGGAGCCCACTGGGATTTTCTATGTACTAAAGGCATAAGCACTGAGGAATTTGCACGTTCTTCTCCCAGCAGTGAAGTCCTGTTAAAAGTTCTTCAGCTGGGAGTAAAACCACCGGTTATGCTTCAGGAGTGAAACTCACCATCTCACAGAATGAACTGGGTGGCAGGAGGCAAGATATCAAGTAGGTAAGAGGGGAGAAGGGGCTGGTAATAAAGAAGGGGAGGGTTTAAGAATGGTTTCCGCAAGGATTCAATTTCACTGTAATAACAGTTAACACGAATGGGAGGTCTTTTATGCAGGAGCCTCCACAGTCATTGCTCCATGTCTGCCCTTCTCTGGCATGCACTTCTGCTTCAGTCACTATCATTATCGTTATCCCCATGCCATCTCCCTCAGGTTTCCCTCTGCAAATGGCAAAGTCGCCTCTGGGATATTACCGTGATTACACAGTTGGCCAAGTATTGTTTTGTGGTTTTAATTCAAAACGGTCTGCTTCCAGATCTTAGGGTTTTAACCATTTTACCACATTGCATCCCAAATTCCAGTGCAAGTGAGGTGAGATAACATTTCCGAACCCCAACCAGGGGCTGGTTTGCAAACGGTAGTATGAGAACAGCTATAGGTAATACATGAAATGAAGGAGTATAGCTGTGACCGCCAATAAAACTTTCTTAAAAAACAGGCAGCAGGCCAGATTTGGCCTGGGAGGTATAGTCTGCTAACTCCTGAGTAAGATAAAAAATATATAGGAAGGAGGTCACCTTTGGGTATAAAAATGGAAAAGCTCAGGTGGTGAATTATTGCATTCGATTTGGAAGGTTCCCATAGTCTAAGAGACTGAAATTCATATCTAGAAGGAAACATAGAATTCACCAAGTCCAAGAGCTCTAAACCTGGACCAGTGGAAGACCAGTATTCAGGTAGGACTAGGGTGATGGGGGCCAGAGGACTTGTGTCAACATCTTTGGGAGAAGATAGGTGAACTTTGAAAAAGTCTGCTTTCCTAACAAAATCAATGGAGTAAAGTTTAACGTTTGGTTAGAGTTGTATAAAGGACAACTTTATGGGGGCCTCCATGGCTTTTAGAGAATCTAAATTTCCTGGGATTATTTACAGAATTATTAGTAAATATGTGTGTCTGTGATCACTCCCCCACTCTGCCACCACCTAGGGAGAAATAGCATAACTCAGCAGGTAAAGACTCCAGAATTAGACTCAAATAGACCTGGGTGCAGATATGGTTTTTAATTCTGTTTCGCAGATCATGCTGCTTAACATCTCTTAGTTTGCGTGTCTATAAAATGGGACAAAAATAACAACAACAGAGTGGGAGAGACTATTGTTTTGAGAAGTGAATGAGCTGGTAAATATAAATCATTGTGTACACAGCCCCCCAAGTAGGATAAGAATTGTAGCACTCGCAGGGTTTGGTTGAGGCGTTGAGCTCCTGGTCTCTGGAGACAGGCACCCGTATATCACTTCCTTCATTTGCAAATAAAAGCAAGCAAATCCACCTCCTTGAGCTATCCTTAGGATAAAATGGAATGGTATTTGTGAAGGGTTTAAGGAATGCCTGACACCTAATAGGTAATCTTTAAGTTTAAGTCTTATATAAATGGGTAAACTGAGGCTCAAGAGATTAAGTGACTTGTCCAGAGTCACGCTGCTTCTTGGAAATTGTCCAGTCTTTGAAGAATGATAGAAAGAGCAATGTTAAGACTCTGCCCTTCTCTCTACATCTAATTAAAGAAGAAAATGTCTTATTAATGATAAACATTTCTATAGTGCCCCCCCCCCGGTGTCAACAGTATTCTAAATGCTTCCATATAAGTCCATTAATCCTCTCAACAGCCCTAGAAGGTGGGTATTGTTATTAGCCTCATTTCTCATCTGACGAAATAAAGGCACAAAAGTCAAATCACTTTCTCAGGTAGACATAGTCGTAGTTGACAGAGTTGGGATTTGAACACAGGCATCTTGCTGCATGACCTCTCAAATAGCTCATTAGGTTCAGACAGAAGAACAGCAGAGGATGAGGGGAGGCCAGTGTGAAAGCATGGGTGTGTCTCAGCTCCACATATCTGAGAGTTGAGGACAGGGCCTGGAATCTCCAACCAAAAGAACATGGACTAGAGATGTGTCTGATTCATAAAGGTGTCTAATCGTTCAACATTTGTCTAACTTCCATCTCCTCAGTGAAGGCTTGACTGCACCCTCTTTTCCCCCTGGGGAATCACTCTCTTCCTGCTGTGTGTACCCTTGCTCCTTTACCCAGACTGCTGGGATAGCATCCATAGCACATTATTAAGTGTGTTGGATTATCTTCTCTCTCTCTCTCTCTCTTATTTCTAACTCTTGAGGGTGGGAGCTCTATCTTATCTGTCTTTGTATTTGGGGGACCCGGCACAGTACCTGGCTCAGCATAAGCACCTGATCCATTTGTACTGGTTGAATAAACAAATGCACAGAGAAGGGCTGATGGTTCTGTAGGGGGAGGAAGGGGAAAGGTTCACAGGCCATGATAAGACTCAAGGAAAATCCGGGAGTGTGCTGTAATGAATTCCTCCGCAGTCTGATGAAGCTACTGCGTGACTCTCACCCCAGCTGGATGTCAAAATGAAAGCCAACATGAACCCGTGTTCTGCTAAGAATAACACCTACGAGATAGCAATGTTTGAAATAAGCCTGTCTCTGGAAAGGTTCCTGAGCCCTGTAATTTTACTTTTATAGTCATGGCCCCAGCATGTTTGACTTTTCAAATCCCCTCACTGAGATCTAAGCGTCTGTTTATAAAAGCCATATCTTAAACTCGTTCCTGTGTGAGGTACAAGTGGGATTTGTACTCCTCTATATAAATTGGTTCCCTGGAGTGACATTGCATTCTGCTCCTTGCAGGGCTTCTCTCTTTGGTGGAATGGGAAGAGAAAGCAAACAGCACAATATGAAGTTGGTCATAAATGTCTCATGGGAACCAGAGCCCTCTAACAATAAAAATAACAATAACAACAGTAACAGTAATGGCCCAAAGCAGCTGTCATGCAAGAGGCAAGAGCAAATGGAGACTTAGCAGAAGGAACTAGATTAGTAACAGAGGAGCACTGGATAGTTTAAGTGTGATGTTCTAGAGAGTAGATGGGAGCCAGGGACACTGGAAACAGGGTTAGAAAGCAAAGGCACAGGTTATAACACAAAACAAAAGGACTCAGGACCTATTTTAGGATCCAGGAAGGGCTACCAGGAAGTCAAGTTTACTGAATTCCAGTGTGGTCTGGTTAAGATATTTAAAACCACACCAGAGCTCTGTCACCACAAAAAAGAAAAAAAAAAAAGTTATGGTGGCTTTATAATGTATTAACTTGGCTAGGCTAAACTAAGTTTCCCAAAAATTCTTTTCTAGAAGATTTCTGGTTAGTGGGGGCCCAACAAAGATTCTTGCACAAGATTTGAAGGATGCTGGCACCATATGACAGATTATACAGGATGTCCCTTACTTAATGCCTCACCTTGTCAGCATGAGGCAGCGTTGGACTGACAACTACTCTGGCTTCCCTTGGTTCGTGCCAAGCTTATCCATCTCCTGGACCAGGTTTGTGTGCGTTTAGCTCTGTAATGAAAAGTGATAGCATTTTCTGCAGGACATCTGCACCATCAAGGTCAGACGCAATGAGAGCTCTTTTAGTCTCTCTCTTGAGAGTCGAATCTCTGGATTTCAACTAGTGTTTTGGTTTCCAGCTTGCCCTTGCTCTCTCCCACTTCATCTCTATTTTCCCTCTCCAATATCTGCCTTGTGGGCGTCAAGGTCTAGTGTTAGATACAAAGACAATAGCCTTGCAGACATTCTTTTACCAGCTCCACAACTGGGCAAGGTCAGATCCCTTATTATGGACATATTTACACTATCTAGTGGTTCCGCTTTTCTGACTGAAAACATCTTCAGTGACTGACACACATTTTCAATAGAATGGAAGGAGCATAAGCTTTGAACCTGATAAAGAGATCAGAGCTCACATCTCACTTTTGTCCTTCCTTGTTTTTAATCTTTGATGTAGGTGTTGATTTTGGTGAGCTTCATGCTTCCCATCTGTAACATGAGAACAACACCTACCTCATAGGATCCTTGTAAGGAATAAATAAAATAAATATGCATTGCACCTAGCTCACAATAGACAGTCAATTACTATGGGCGAGAGAGTACTTTGTTCTTTATTGACTCAGGGTAGAATCTCTTCTCTCCCACTCATCCGAAGCAGCTTTATTACAGAAAATGGTACCTGACATGTACTCTGTGGTGAATTAGTAATGACTGGTCATGGATGCCCACTTCCAGACAGTGATGGAGATGGAGCTAGTTTGATTCAGGCCATGCTTGCTTCCTTCCAAGTGAGTCACTGTGAATGATTTCCTCTTCACTGCAGGGGGATAAATGTCTCACCCAGAATGAGCTGAGCACATGTGGCACTGTTCCTAATCCCCAAATATTTCCATATGGCCCATGGGCTTCCAATTCCCCACCTCTGACTGTCCCATCTCTTCTTGCTTCTCTTGGTTATGGTGGTGCTAGGGGCCAGAGTTGCTAAAGAGGAGGATGAAGGCTTTGTCAGATAGTTTCATAAGTCACTGATGAGCCCCTATCTGAGCCCATCAGTGGTCTCTCAGCATCCAGGCAGCCAAGGGTATCAGCGTCCTCACATGAGAAGCTGTTTTGGGACATAGACAGCTTCCTTTAGCCAGTAATATGATGGCTGCAGTGAGAATTAGATTTCTGATATCAGTCCATTGATCAAAAATCTCTTTGGGGCACCTGGGTGGCTTAGTCAGTTGAGCCTCCGACTCTTGATTTCAACTCAGGTCATGATCTCAGGGTCATGGGATTAAGCCTCTCATTGGCCTCTGTCCTCAGTAAGGAGTCTGCTTGAGATTCTCTCCCTCTGTCCTTACCACTCTGTGTGTGTGCATGGGTGTGTGCACACACACAAGCTCTTTCTCTCTCACAAATAGACAAATAAATCTTAAAAAAACCCAACTCTTATATTTCCTTAGTAAGACAGAAGGTACAGAGTATGAGTCTAGAGAATCCTAAGTATCCTTCACATTACTATTATTGTAATAATACTATTATTACAATTATCCTTCTATTACTTAAGAAAGTAGTAGAGGGGCTTGGTGGGTTAAGCCTCTGCCTTCAACTCAGGTCATGATCTCAGGGTCCTGGGATCGAGCCCCACATCGGGCTCTCTGCTCAGCAGGGAACCTGCTTCCCCCCCACCACCACCACTTTGCCTCTCTGCCTACTTGCAATTTCTGTCTGTCAAGAAAGAAAGAAAGAAAGAAAGAAAGAAAGAAACCTTTTAAAAAAAGGTAATAGAAAAAGCATCAGGTTGACGGGCAGAAGAAGCAATTCTTGTCCTTATCTGTCACCCATGGTGGAGGGAACTGTGGAAAGCCACACATTTCCTTTGAGCATCCTGTTTGTTCTCCATAGCACTATCTCAAAGGTCCAATCTTAAATCTGAATATTCATATTCCAGCACAGATTCATGGGAAAAGGACTACATTATCAAGGAATAAATACTTCTGAATATTTATGGTATGCCAGGCACTTTGCAAGATTCTACAGGATAAACAAAAAGATGTAATTCCCATCTTCGAAAGGTAGACAAGGATTAAAAACTCAAAAAGTTATTAGGTAACATCAAGGTAACAATAGAAAAGATGTCAAAGGCAGAACATGATTAGGTTCCTTGTGACTCGTACAGGAACTATGTGCTGAAGAAGAGCAAAGACATCAAAAGAAAAAGCCAGGGACGTGACTCACACTGGTCCATGGGTTCAAGCAGAATGTTCGTCCTTGCTGAAGTATATGATCGGGAAGGAAAATTAAAGGGAAGAAAGAGGACCAGGGAAGGAAACTGGATTCTCTGCTTCAAACTAGATGATTAGTTATGGGCAAAGACTATAGACTTCTCAAAGCCTTAGTTTTCTCATCTGCCACATGGGGTTATGAGGTCAGTCTATCATAGAGCAGACCAGCCTGGCTATTTAACTAGGTGACGTTCCCTGCTGATCTGACCAACACTGAGCAAATCGAAGTTTCTGCCTGTCAGCCAATTGCATTTACTAAATACCAGCAATGGATATGTTGATGCTTTGGAAAGCAGAGTGAGAGAAAACAACATAAGCATTAACTATAAGATGTTTCCCTTTAAAAGGTTGACAGTTATATTGGGAAGGTGTGATTGGCAGTCAAGAATCTGTTTCGACCGTAGTACCTGAAACAATGTTGTGTAGACACGTTTTGCCTGTGACAAACTAAAGCCAAATGAAGGTAGGTAATCTGGTTTGAATGACCAAGCCAATATACAATCAGAGCATTTCAGCTCAAATTCCCATACCCCTGGAAGAGCACAACACTGAAAATTTATGCAAGGAGAGGAAAACATGTGAAAATTTTCACGAAAATCTTTTCTCACAAAGCCAAATACTCAGTGTCTTTTTTTTTTCCTTTCTGCAAATTTGCAAAATGATAAAAAAAAAAAAACCTTCTCAGGCTGTTGGGAACAGATTGTCCTTTTGGCCCAAGTGGAATGGAGTAAGACTCTGCTGAGTAAGAAGCATGTCTGAAGCACACAGACATGGTATTTTCATTGCAACTTCAGTGGTTTCAATAGAATTACTGAGGCTTTTTATAAATTATTGTTTTGACCTTGTAAATCTGGAAATCTGTTTTCAATCAAGTGGGATCATTGTCTCTTGCAGTGCAATATTTCAAAAGGAAAAGTTGGTCTATTTGACCAAGATGTGGACAGCTCAGCATCTTTTTCTTCATGGAGCCTTAGCAAGTTGCTTTATTAGGCAAGAAGTCTGATTTGTCCTAAGGTATTGGACATAGATATTTTAACCTGTCAAGAAAACTGACTTTTGGCATTTTAGAATAGAGAAAGAGGCCACAGATTCCCCAGACCTGGCTACTTGACATTAAGTAAGATTGTTAGGATTACCATAACTGTCTCTTATTTTGGAAAACACTTGTGGTTTAAAAAGAGCTTCTGGTTTTGTTACCCTAATGACATTGTTTTTCTGTTTCTTATTTCACATGAAGCTACCTGGCAATACTTTCCAGGCCTGGATTCCCAACTGGATGCCTGTTGAGAATAGGGGTAGGTTTTATTCATCTTGGTTTCTCCCCTAGTGCCTGGTGCGTGTTTTGCAAGTAGTAATTATATTTTAAGAGATGTTTTTCAAAGTGATTTCAACTCCTCCAACAACCTTGTGTGACAGGTAAAGCAAGAAATATTGTCACTTAATTAGCTGAGGCTGAGGGAAGCAATGAGCCGTATGTGAGGGCCAGCCCCTCACCAGTGTTTCCTCCTTTCGAAATAGACGAGTTTTGAGTACCTTTATTCCACCCAAAGTCCCCAGATTCATCTGGGTATTCCCAGATCGTCCTGATATTCAGTTCAGGAGATTTCCACTCTAAAATAATATCATTGATACAAAGCCTGGACATATTTTCTTCTGCCTTCTCCTTAAATCATTCTGATGATACATAAGACAAAACCCCAGAAAATCAGGACTCCTAAACTCTTGCAAGAATTTGAAAGGGAACATCACTTGCTACAGTACTTTAGCAATTCAACTAAAAGTCCTATTTTGTGGCTATTGCATTCGTTGCTATGTGAAATGGAATAGATCTTCTAGTTAAAAGAAGGTGGGGAAACGATTTGCTGCATTCTGTCAGGTACATAGATATTTCTTTGTCAAGGACCCAGGGTTTTGGTCAACCAGAAAATTGCACCATTATCTCTCTGCTGAATAGCACTATCTCATTGAAAAGGACAGGTACTGCATAACTGGGTGGCTCATTCAGTTAAACATCTGCCTTTGACTCAGGTTCCTAAGATCAAGTCCCACATCAGGCTCCCTGGTCAGTAGTGAGTCTGCTTCTTCCTCTCCTTCTGTCCCTCTCTCTCTATCTCCCTCTCAAATAAATAAATAAAAATCTTAAAAAAACAAAAACAAGAACAAGAAAAGGACAGATATTGTGTCTTATTTAAGAATTACCTCCTAACAATAAAATACATGCAGACACATATTTTATACATATATATTTTTTCAAATTGTTTTGAAGTCCTGTCATTTGGGTCTTCAACTTTCAAGCCACCTAGAATACTTTTTATTATGACGTGAGTTTGGGATTATTTTTTTAAAAATTTTATTTAAATTCTATTTAAATTATTAGTAAACTAATAATAGGCTATGTGCTAACTAAATTGAATTTCATACCCAGTGCTCATTACAAGTACCTCCTTATGCCCATCACCCAGTTACTCCATCCAGCCCCCACCTCCCCTCTAGCAAGCCTCAGTTTGTTTCCCAGAGTTCAGCGTTTCTTATGGTTTGCATCCCTCACTGTTTTTATCCTATTTTATTTTTCCTTCCCTTCTCCTATGTTCTTCTGTTTTTTTTCTTAAATTCCACATATGATTGAAATCATCTGATATTTGTCTTTCTCTGACTGACTTAGCTCACTTAGCAGACTACCCTCTAGTTCTATCTATATCATTGTGGAAGGTAAGATTTCATTCATTTTGATGTCTGAGTAATATTCATTATACACACACACACACACACACACACACACACACACCCCACATCTTCTTTGTCTATTCGTCTGTTGATTGTTGATGGACATCTAGCCTCCTTCTGTATTTTAGCTATTGTGGATATTGCTGCTATAAACACTGGGGTGCAAATGCACCTCAATTCTCAATGTTTTTGCCCTTTGGATAAATACCTAATAGTGCGATTGCTGGGTCATAGGGTAGCTCTAGTTTTAACTTTTTGAGGAAACTCTATACTGTTTTCTAGAGTGGCTGCACCAGTTTGCATTCCCACCAACAGTGTAAGAAAGTTCCCTTTTCTCCACATCCTTGCCAAAACGTGTTGTTTCCTGAGTTGTTAGGTTTAGCCATTCTGATGGGTGTGAGGAGATATCTCATTGTGGTTTTGATTTGTATTTCCCTGATGGGGATTAATTTTGTTTTAAATATGAAATAGTCACTTCCCCATTTGATTTTTGAGAAGTTCATTTTCCCAGTAATTTGTAATGTCACCTCAAAAATTGCCTTACATTCAGGGGTCTGTCTCTGGGCAGTATATTTGTTTCCATTGATCAATCTTACAGTGTTCTAATTAATGCAGATTAAAAATAAGTCTTTATACCTCCTAAGGCAAGGATAATAACCTTGTTCTTTGGAAGAATTTTCTTAGCTATTCTTGGACAACTATTCTTCCATATGACTTGTAAGTAATATTTTGTCAAATCTTTGAAAAAAATATGAATGGAAAATTGATTGGAATAGACTAATTTGGAAAGAACCCGTACCTCATTTCCTGGCCCTCAATCCTATAAGGATATATTTTCTGTAATCTGACCCAATCTCACACCATCCCTGATTCCCCAAACCTTTCCACAATTCATTCAAGAACTATCTGTCATTAACATTAAATCTAAGAATATTGCTTCCTCTGAAGCTCTATCATTTGAAGGCCATCTTACTTTCCACATATTTAGTGGATCTATACATGGGATAGATGTCTTATTACTGCCATTTCTCAACTATTTACCCTCCTTTCTCTCTAAGAGACCCATGCCATTTGAAAAAGATACTATCAGACTACTTTAGCTGTTACTTTATACCTCAAATACAGAACTCCTGGGTTCTTCCTCCTCACTTATGGACTCTTAGCACCTGCCCCAGAGCTTTTCTTTCCATGACTGCTATTGTCATCCTCATTGGTGATTTTCATATTCATGTTGGTGGCTCTGCCCTGTCTTCTTTTCATGATCTCATTCTCCTCACTTAGTCACTCATTTCAACTTACCCAACCCCAGGGTCCTTGAGTAGACCTGGTCATTACTAATAATGCTCCTCCTCCCAAAAGAGAATCTCAGCTTCATGCCTCTTCTTCCCTGACCAGTACCTCCTGTCTTTTCAGTTCCTTCTGGTGCCACTTTTCCAGAAACACTTTCACCTCACTGAGGACTCTAAAGCATGGTAGGTGGGATCCTATCTCTTACTCTTTTCTATCACTGGTCCCTTCCTGGTCCCATGACCCTCCATATACCATTTATTCCACGTTCCATGATTATAATCACATGCTTGCCTCTTTTTCCAGCATAGTTATGTTAGTTCCCTATTTCTGCTGAAACAAATTACCACAAATTTAGTGCCTTAAAACAATACAAATTCAATATCTTACAGTTTCACACATCAAAAGATGAAAAATTGATCCCAGAGTCCTGGGATCGAGTCCTACATCAGGCTTTCTGCTCAGCAGAGATCCTGCTTCCTCCTCTCTCTCTGCCTGCTTCTCTGCCTACTTGTGATCTCCATCTGCCAAATAAATAAATAATAAATAATAAATAATAAATAAAATCTTTTTTAAAAAAGTGGATCTCACAGGCTGAAATCCTGTCACACTGTGGATTAGAGCTTCAATCTCTAAGCAGCCAAGGATTCCAGAACTCAGTTTACAGACCTCCTCTTGATTAAGGTTCATGAGTTTTAATCAGGGGCTATAAATTGATAACTCTCAAATTTGTTTCCCCAGCCCCGATCTTCCCCTGAATTCACACCTAAATATCCAATTTCCATCTTGGTATGTTCAACTGGATGTCTTGCAAGTATTAAATATTAATTTTTTCCAAACCAAACTCTTCATCCACATCTCCACATTGATAATGTCCTCCCATATTATTTTCAAATTCATTATGAAATAGTTAAACCTTTGTCTCCACAATTAAGTATAACCCAAGACTGATCTTTCCTTTCTACCTCCTATGCTATGTCCTAGTGTACTCCATTGCCTTTTGCCTGGACCAAAGCAATAGTTTTTCTAACCAGTCTTTCTTTTTCCACACTTACCTGATAAAATCTATTCTATCCTTCATACAATAAATTAAGTAGTGCAATTAAAATTTTAGCCTGGATTTCATCTTCCCATCATACTTAGAATAAAGTCCATCCCTTATCATACCTACAAGGTCATTCATCTTAAGGCCAACCTTATCTTCTCCTACTATTCTCTTGCTCACTCTATACAATCACATTAGCCTCCTTTTTCTTCCTTGAATGGACTAACCTTAGGGCCTTTGCATTCAGGTTTCCTGTGTGAGGAGTTGTCCTTTCCCCTATGTTCTCATCATGTCTCCTTCACCTCATTAAGTCTTAACCTAAAGTCATCTCGCCAGGCCATTTCTGATATTCTTGCCCGAAATACTTCCCTAGTCACGATCTTTTCCCTTATTCCTTCTTTATTTTTTTTTTCAAGATGCTTTACACTATTTGACATATTACATATTTACCATTTGTGTAATTTTTGAGTCCCCTCTAAGACATACTCTACCCTAGAGGAAGGATTTTGGTTATTTTGTTTACTGCAGTACCTTCAGACCCTAGAGGAGTGACCAGACCACTGAGGTTTTCTTTAGTTATTTGTTAACTGAACTGACTAAATGATTGAATATTATTGAACTTTTCTGTCTGTATGTGGTATAGCTCTTAATTTCTTTCCTTTTACAAATTTCAACAATGTTTTATAAACCACCGTAGTTTCCAGCTATGGAGTTCCTAGACCTAAAGTGCCTTCTGGTAGTGAGAAAGAGAGAGAAAGAGAAAGAGAGAAAGTGAGAAAGACACTCTGCTTCTCATAGCTTAAGTAGTTAGTACTCTGCCATTCTAGAACGTGTCAGTTGATTTTCTGGGATATCCATGCTTCACTCCAAGCTAATTAAATAAAAAATTTGAGGGGTTATCAGTTATATTTTGAAGGTCCCCAGATATTTTGAATATACAGCCAAGGTTGAGAACTATTCTTCTAAATGCTGAGAACCGAGGGTGAAGTTATACAGAGCACATTCATGACCTGGCTTCTTTCCAGACAGTCACCTCTCCAACAACCACCATTCTTTAATCCAGTGTTGCTCATGGTTCTCTCACTGCACCATGCTGTCATTACATTCTAGACCTTTACTTGTTACTCCCTTTGGGATTATCTGCCTTCCCTTCTTTAGCCAAATCCCATTCATCCCTCCAGACTCTGTTCAGACTCCTCCAAACTTCCCAGAGCATCTTCTCACGGTTTGTGAAAGATCATCCTCCTCTGGGCCCCTCGGCATTCCACCCTTACCTCCGCCATCCCATTGGACAAATGACGTTAGTTGTTTGTTTCCTTTCTGTTTTTTCCCATCAGACTGAATGCCCTTTGAAGTCAGGGACTATGGAATATTGGATAACTTGTTAAGGAAGAAGTTAAGTTAAGTTAAGGAGAAGTTAAGGATAACTTCTCATCTCTTGGAAGAATGCTCAGTACACCATGGGCCCTCAATGAATGCCGGATTAGTGATTGAAAATCATGAGGATGTTTGAATAAGAACTGATTAGTGCTGCTATAGCTTTGGGCACAGAGCTCAGAATGATTTTCCACAGTCAGTGTGAAGTAGATTGTGATCACCAGTGCGTCCCTGCTGGGGAGTCTCCTCTTGGTGCCACCACTTTGACCATAAAAGTATATGAGAGTTCCTATTGAGAAAGAGATAGCCCCATGTGGAAAATTGTTAGCAATAAGCCTTTGACACTGTGTGGTCTGATTTCTCCAATTTAGTGTCCTTTGAATCTTACTCCACTCAAATCTTCATTCTTAAAAAGATGTCTATAAATTGTGTTTCAAAATACCATAAATAGTTGTGTTGGAATTCAGTCCTCCCACTCCCCCAAAAAGCAGATTTAATAAATAACCAGAAACATTCCCTTTTACCTGCCTTGGCCAAATATTTTAGAAACTATTGTGTCAGGAGAAAACAGAAGTTAACACCAACATTCCATTATTTCATATTGTTAGATAGTTGCACAAATAGAATTGTCTTTAATTGATTGTTTAACAAATTATATTTTTCGTTCCATAGTATGACCTCATCACTCTCAGCTAATATTTTGGCTATCTTTGTTAATTTTTATGAGATTAAAATAGTTCTAGCATTATCCTAGATAGCTATCTGGACAAAGGCAGACATTAACTGATAATGGAACAAAAATTTTGCAGCCAAATGTGGATAGACAAGGATAACAGTTTATTGTTGGTCTTAGGTGACATAGCCTTCAAATGAACAGCCAAGCCCAGAACTATACTGATCTCCAGTGAGCCCGAATCATGCTGACAATGGTGCCATTACTATAAAATTAAGTCCTGTCTATTCATGTCTACATTAGGACAAAAAATGACAATAGGATGAAGTTAATGAATGATGATCAGCAACAGAAATATCATCACTAATTTGTGGAATTTCTTCTTTCAACTCATTTTTCTAGGATATTTTCTAGGATATTCCTACTTTTTTGGTGAATAAATCAAAAGATTCCAAATTATGGAACTAGTGTAGGCTTTTTATATCGCAGAAAGAAATGTTTAGTAAAAAGGAGAAGGAAATTCTACAGCATGGAATTTATAGAGGTCTGTGGTTGGGTTTAAGGAGCAGAAGTGATAGCATTGGATGGAGGCACAACAATATTTTGGTGAGTTAGTGGTTTTCAATAAATTTGGGGCAATTTTGTCCCCAAGAAACAGTTGGTAGTGTCTACGGTATTTTTGGTTGTCACAGCTTGGGGACGGAGGTCCTACCGGCCTTTGGTGGGTAGAGGTCAGGGGTGCTATTAAATATTTTACGATGTACCATGCAGCTCCCACAACAAGGAATTCTCCAAATCAAAACTTCAATAGTGTCAAGGCTGAGAAGCTCTTCTGTTAAGGCAAACTCAGTTGAATTTCTGCCTCCAAAGCTAAGAGCTATATGACAATTTGAACAATTTGCCTTGCTTATCTGTGCCTGGGTTTCCTTTAGTATATAATAATAACATAAATGGGATTTTCAGAGGGCTAATAAATTAGTTTGTGGAAAGTTTCCCCCCATAGTAAATATGTGAAGGAATTAGGTATAACTACTAGAATATTCCATCTGGATCCGGAGATAATCTAATCCCATCTTCTTCCCCAAGAAGAAAGTTTCTTTATTTATAGCAACCCTAGGAGATATTATTCACATTGTCTTGTGAGTCTCTGAAAACCATAACCATTATTAGATAGCTCTAACTATTAAATATTGCTCTTTCATATTATGCTCAAGCTGCCTACCCAAAATTTGAACTCATTTGGAGTTTGGAGTATCTCCCTTGACTAGAATACCACATCTCTCATTACTCTTTCATGTGTTAGTACCTCAAATGCCAGCAAACTCTATGACCTGAGAAGAGTGTAAGGTTTTCCATACATCATCTTTAATATGAGGATATGACTATTCATCTTGTAGTTTTAGTATGATATCGTGAGACAATAGAGGTTGCAGGATATAACATAGTTCTTCACAATTTAAAGACTTAAAAATGTTTCTAATATTCCTTCTTTTTCAAATCCAAGTTTAATGTCAATGATGAGACAGAGAAAGGCATGCTTCTAAGGATAATTGAAGTATATACTAGGCAGGCTATTTCCCTATTTTTGAAAGAGGTGCCACTTAATAAAGGTGTGTCCATAAGATCTGGTTAATTCATCTCTTTATCTTTCACAATTCCAAAACATCTTATCCTCCCCTTCTGCCTCTTCTTTCTTGTCTCAGCAAATGACATTCTATTCATTTCATCTACCTTGTTCCATCTCAGTGCCTAAACCAAATGCCCCCTTTCCATCCTTGATTCTTCCTTTTTCTTCATCCTCTGTAGATGGATTCCATTCCTGCTAGCTCTTCATTAGTTCTTAAATCCAGTTATTCATTTCCATCTATAATGCCACTCCCTTAATGAAAGCCACCATCTTTCATCTTCTGGTTTATTACTAAAGTAACCAACTAGTCTCCTTGCTGGTGTGCTTTTAAACCCTTCTTTTTAATAGACTTACAATGATTTATTAGCTATGTCTACACATAACGCAAAAGGCTTTGTAGCATCTCTTTATTGAAAAGAAAAAGTCTATCTTATTGCCCTGGCAATGAATTCTGACCATTTAAAAATCCACTCACACTTGAATTCTTAGAACAGTATCTAAATAGTCACATCAATAAAAATGAATTTTATTTTAGGTGGTTAGGTCCTTGGAATTACTTCTTTCACTGTTCATGTCCAGATTGCCTCCTGACCCAATATAGTTCTAGGGGACACATCTTGTTAGGGAGATGTGTCCTTCCCATGTAGTGAGGAATATCCACATTTTTCTATCTTCCTTCTACGATTACTTCCCGTCCATACCTTACATGATGAAATCAGGACCTTGATGTTCTTGGTTAATGAGGAGAAAAGGAAATGGAAGTGTCATTATTTACTGCCTCACATTTTGTTTTAATGTCTATCAGGTTTGATTTCCCTTTTGAACTCAGAAGCTTTTCTACCAACTACAAGATCCCAAATTACAGTATCAAAGAATTTTTTTTAAAGACTTATTTATTTGTTTTGGGGAGGAAACAGAGGAAGAAGGAAAGAGAGGATCCTCAAGCAGACTCCCCACTGAGCGTGGAGTCCTACACTGGGCTTGATCCCAGGACCCTGAGATCACGACCTGAGCTGACATTTAGAGTCAGCTGTTTAATTGACTCAGCCACCCAGGGACCCCAAAGAAAATATAAGAATTGCAAACCTCGAAGATCATAAAACCTGAATATGTTTCAGAAGATTGGCCAAGGGGTGAAGTCACCTTTTAGCCGGACATTCCAACATTTCTTAATCTTGAACAAATACACCAACCTATCTGCTGACAGTAAATAAAAACAAAATGCACCATCAGCATCTTGGCTTTAAATTAACTAGTTACAAGAAAACATTGGTCTATTCTTTTCGGAAAAATCCTTTTTTTCAGCACCATCACATTACTTCATTCATATATAATCTGCTTTCAATTCGTTGAAGTTTTCTGTTCTTAATAGGCATAGACTTAATTTCTATAGTATAGTTTTTTTTAAAGATTTTATTTATTTATTTGACACAGAGAGAGATCACAAGTAGGCAGAGAAGCAGGCAGAGAGAGAAGAGGAAGCAGTCTCCCTGCTGAGCAGAGAGCCCGATGCGGGGCTTGATCCCAGGACCCTGGGATCATGACCTGAGCCAAAGGCAGAGGCTTTAACCCACTGAGCCACCCAGGCACCCCTCTGTAGTATGGTTTTTTCATATTCAGTATATTTATTTGTATCTTGGCTTGCTTTCCCTGATCCAACAACCAAGACATTAAAAAGAGCGTCTTTATAGTCACGTAGCAGATGACATATATTCTAGAATGCACATTTGAGCAAGGTCCCACCTTCAGTATAGACATGCACTGATCATGGCATTACTACCCCAAGTCTTGACAAACTTGAACAAAAGACATATCTCCTGATTTTGTTTTTGGAACATACCTCTATTAGAAATGAGTCTTAGTATTAACATCCTCCTTTTAAAAACCATTCTTGTCTATGACTAAAATGCTACAAGAATATAGGCCTAGAATCTCTTTTAAGAGACTGATCTACTGATCAAGAAAAACTAGCTATAAATTTCAAGAAATTGCATATTTGTCTGCTGGCTAGCTGTCTGTGGTCATTTATCCTCCTATTTTTCTTCCAATACTCCTTGTTTCAATATCACCTTTTATATCTTCCACTATCTACCAGTTGTTTGATTTTCCTCCTCAGTCCCTGAAGTCTTGTACCTTAAAAGAATAAGCATGCCTTTTTTTTTTAAGTTTGCATGTTAATCACCTTAGAAAACCAGCCAGACATATAGAAGATTGCTAACACTGAATATTCACCAAGCTTTGACAAAGTGGTACAATATGTTTAAACAGGTACACTGGGGTTAAAAAAAAATACAGAATTTAATGTTATATCTCAGTTTCACCACTTTAGAGATGTCACTTCTCCAAAACTCAATTGTTCCTAAAAAAAGATAATACCATCCAACTTTTAAGATTATTAGAAAGACTGGAGGTAATTCATACATTCAACAAATATATGCTAGGCTCTGAGTGTACAATAGTGGACAGGTCTATTATGTAGCTCTGACTGGTCTCTGATAGGTCTCTGGCCTTATGAGGTTCACATTTGATTGAGGTCCAGGCAAAAAAATAAATAAGCATACAGCAAATAGATATTAAAAATATATGAACTAAAGGTTAAGATATAAGGCACTTTGGAAAAATTTTCTTATAATATTTGAAGTTATTTGTTGACCTCACTTATTTGTATGTCTAGAAAATTACCTTCATCAATTGGGGCCTTCTCCTGAATGACATGTCAATTACCTGGGCCTAAAATAAGCAATCCCTGACCTGGGAGAGAGAATGTCCTCTTCTGCTCTTGGACTCTAAAGAAAGAGGTCAAGAGGAAAGGCCAGATTTAGTCATAGTCAGTGGCTGACTTGTCTAAGTGGTTAGCCTAAGGGCAGGACTCCATGGGTTTAGTTTTGAAGAAACTAAACACCATAAGCTTGAGTGGTACATATAAAATCTTTTGTTCTTATAGAAAGGAAACTGAGGTAAAAATTAGTGGCAAGAAAAGTAGGGATCAATATATCTCAAAAACTCATCAATATGAGGACTCATTGTTGTCCCTATGAATAGAATTTCATAGAATAATTATTTTTATTTTGTATCATATTTTCCTATTAGATATTTTGAACATTAACCTTCTCAAGTACTCATTGGGTTTATGAACTCACAATAAGTCCATGTAATTCTCCAGAGACTTTACAAGGCTGGGGATATGGTAAAGAGGGGTTTATTTCTGCCATCAAGGAGTCCAGAGTATATGGGGAAGGCAGACAGTGGATGAATCATGCAGTGTGATACAGTTAGTTCTCCAGTGGAAACTGAATGCACTTCATAAGCTTCAATACACCAGATCTCCAGGGTGTGGCGTGTTGACGTTTGTTTTCTTTTCTGGGATAGGAAAAAAAAAAAAAAAAAAAAAGAAAGAAAGAAAGAAAAAGAAAAAAGAAAGAAGGAAAGAAATAAGTCATCATATCCAGCCTGCACATATCTGAACTTTTGATATGGTTATTATGTTTTGACTAACCCAAAAGCTCATTGTAATTTCTCTAAACCTTGTAGTGGTGAGTCTACTCTCGGTCTGTCTAAGTCTGCAGCTGAGTCTACTCTGCTATTTTTTAAATCTGATATTGTGCCAGAAGGAATTCTCAGTAAAGACTGTTTTTGCTTTCAACCCTGCTGTCAAACCTGGGAAGCAGTCATCAGACCGAGTCACTTTGAGGGCACACTTTGAGAACACTTTGAGTGTTCTTGTCAAGTATGTTGTGGTTGTCTAACTACCACGTAGCAGTTTTCTCAAGAGGCATTTACAGTTAGGGTCCCAGAGCATAAACACTCTATAAATGTCA
The DNA here is from genome assembly GCA_004024625.1 of Mellivora capensis. Lineage (NCBI taxonomy): Eukaryota > Metazoa > Chordata > Mammalia > Carnivora > Mustelidae > Mellivora > Mellivora capensis. Next base: position 146,157 of record PISX010001658.1, on the reverse strand, counting down.
AAGGCGCCTAAATGTATGTCTCCTAGTCTTACCTCTTTCCGTAAATCTAGTCTCATGTATCTAGCAGCCCCCTCCACATCTCTACCTAACATTATCTAACATGCATATCAAAGATTACATGTTCAAAACAAAACTCTTGATTCTTTACCTTGGAAAACTGTTCTTCTCTCAGACTTTCACAACTCAGAAAATGGTATCCATTCATTCAGTTTTGAAGCCAAAGCCTGAAATAATACCAGGTTCTTCTGTTCTTTCTTACCTATAGTTCATCAGTAAGCCTTCTTGATTGACCTCACAACTCATCTGAGTTGTCTGTTCTCCGTGCTCAACATAAGCACCTAGCCCAAGACATTATCACCTCTTGCTTAGTTTAGTATGAAAGCCTCTTTCCACAACTGAACACCAGTGTCCTCCAAAGGGCTGCTTGACTCAACCTTTTAAATCATAACTCAGAATAATTCTGCTCCTTAAACTGCAGTTCAGTTTTACCAAACTTCCTCTGAACTAAGACCTAAATAATTACCCATTGGTTGACTAAAAATCCCATGGTGTAGTGAAGAGTATACACTTTGGAATCAAAGAAACCATTCATAATTTGATCCTAAGCTTTTCTGCACAACAGCTGTATGCTTTTGAGCAAGTTACTTAAGATTTTTAAGCCTAATTTCCCAATCTGAAAAAGAAAATTAAAAATATTACATTCATTCATTCATTTTAAAATTGTTTGTTGCACAACTAAGATGTGTCAGGTACTGTGATGAGTATCAGTATACAAAGTAAATAAAACAGATATAAAGCTGTCCTTATGTTGCTTAAAGTTTATAATTGGATATAATAAGAGTCAAACATATAATCAGTACTCAATAAACCATGGTTGCTGCTATGGTCTTAATGTTTGTGCTTCCCCCCTCCCCATTCATATATTGAAATCCTAACACCCAATATGATAGTCTTAGGAGGTGGAGCCTTTGGGAAGCACTTAGGTCAGGAGAGTGGAGCCCTTACAATGGGATTAGCGTTCTTATAAAAACAAAGGCAGTTCCCTGCCCCTTCTGCAAGATACAGCCTTGCATCTGTACCCCAGAATACAGCTCTCACTTGACAAGGGTAGTGATAAAGGATAGTTGGAATAAAGGTGGCCAGGGATAAGGGCCCTCACAGGAGGAGGAAACCACCCTTAAAAGGATTTTATAACACCTTGGAAGAAGCCCTCCACCCTTTCCCATGTGAAAGATAGATGACAAAAATCTCATTGAAGGACATGCACAGGGAGAGTTAATCCAATGAAAACAGCCTGCCAACAAGCCCATAAAACCCCAAGATTTACAAACTCTGGTGGCAACTCTCTCGGGTCCCCTCCCTCTTTGGGAGCTTTGTATTCTATCATTCAATAAACTTTACTATCGTTCAGTAAACCTTGCTTTGCTGCCCACCACTCTGGCTGGTCTATCTCTCCATGCTTCAAAGTGGTGTGACCAAGAACTGCAGGCACCCAAGGAAAAAGAAATCCTGTAACACAGCTAATCTGATCTCAGACATTCTGCCTCCAGAACTGTAAGAAATAAATATTTTTTGTTCATAAACTACCTAATCTGTGCTATTTTGTTATAGCAGCCTTAACAAACTAAGATAGGTGCTTTGTTCTTTTCCTCCTGACCCTGCGGACCATCTGTCACCTGTTCCAAGATCCTTCAGACATCTCCTGATTCTTAGTACAGAGCTATTTTTTACTTTACCATGGTATCTTAGTGGTCATCCGTTGTAGCAATATCTGGTTCTTACATTTACATCAAAGAACTGAAAGTATTATTCCTCAAAGGATCACTTGAGTAGTCATTAGTGTAATTTAAGGAAAGGATGCAATTATTGTCTTAGGAGTCCCTCAGCTGCCCGTAACACCTATACTAGATGTGTGGTAAGATAGGGTGCATGAAGAACTGAGCATGTTCATTGGAGGTTATAAATAAGTATATAACGTTTGTTGAAAAATACAAGAATTACGTTTTAATTACATCAACATCCTATAAACAGTCAGATGACACCTATAAGCACAAAACAAGAATGTAGTTCAATAATGGGAGTAGAGTGAGACCCTAAAAGCCACGGCTGCAACTAGTGTCAGCTGGAAGCCAGCTTAAGCCAATTCAGGCTCATCTCAGTGCCAGGGGACACCACCCTCTGATGAACAAAATGGCACTGCAACAACCTGGGGGGCCAGAGACTGGTTGAAATTGCCTCAGGTATATTTAACCCCAGGAATTCATGCCCTCCTTCCTCCAGAGGAGCCACAATTCAGTTCAAAGTGTAGAAAAGTCAAAAGAACAGGATTCCTGGCACAAACAGCCAATCAGAAATTGCCTATTTTAAGACTCTATGGATGTAGCTCTGAAATGGTTTGATTTTCCTTTGCACTGAACAAGCAAATAAGGCCATATAGAATGGCAGACAAAAGGCAAATTCACTGGTTTGATTTGAAAGATTTTCTCTTTGTGCTCTTTGGTCATGAAAGGTGATGAAAATGTATGTGGTCTGGGGACTGTGCCTATGCACCAATGAGTAGGTCATTTCCTTTCTCTGGGCCTTCATTTCCTCAATTATTAAATAGTAGTTGACCAGGAAGCTTTAGAAGGCTCCTTCAGGTTTTCAAAAGAGGATGGATATGTTAAATGGCTCAGGCTCAGGCCTCTCTCCTATCTGCGATTCAGATCACTGACATCAGCCTTGTAGGGCATTTGACCAAACTCTGAGCTTCCTTTCAGGAAGTTGCTTTGCATTAAATTAAGTAGGCTCTTTCTCTGTTCCTTAGTCCCGCACTGTTTGCCAGATTTTACCTTGTTAACTACCTGCATTTTCTCCTCTTTGAGCCTTGGGGCCCCTCGTTGTGTAGTAGCTTATTTGCTGCCTGGGCAACTCCACTAGAATTTCCAGTGGGATCCTCTATTCAGGCTTCACACCAGGCCAAGAGACATGTCTCCTTAGAAGAAAGGGAGATTGCACTTTTATAGTTTATTAATTCCCTTTTCTCAATTTAAGCACCTATAAACTCATGACAAGTGGGGATTAATGGACATTAGGGATTAATGGACATGTTGAGACATTTGTTCTATAAACAGTTAATTAAGCACCTTCCATGTACTAAGCACTGTGCTAAAGGCATTACATATATTTTCTGTGATCAAGCAAATTAAAAATATTAATTGATACCTACTAAGTATCTGAAAACACATATCCTGTATGTCTGGAAAATCCTCCTGAATTTTTTCTTTCATAATATCCTTCCTTTAAAAAAAAAAGATGAACATAAATTTTATCAAGATATAATTCATATTTTGAGTATAAAATTCAATGAGCTTTTACCAATATATACATCCATGAAATCACTCCAATCAAAATATAGAACATTTATATCATCTCTAGAAATTTCTTCATTCCCCTTTGCAATCAACTCTCTTCTATTATTGGCCCCAGGCAAGCACTTTTCCATCATTATAGATTAGTTTCCCTTATTCTAGAATTTCATATAAATGGACTCATACAGTATGTTTCCCTATGTCTGGCTTCTGTCATTCAGCATGACATTTTTGAGATTTATCCAGATTGTTTGTGTGTATTACTCATTATCCTTTTCTATTGCTAAACAACTTTCATTGTAAAGATATACCACAGTTGGTTTATCTATTCATGTACTGATGACATTTGGGTTGTTTCCAGTTAGGACTATTATAATAAAGCTGCTATTAAGACTCATGGACAATAATTTGTGTGAATACATGTTTTTATTTCTCTTAGGAAAATACCTAGAAATGGAATAGCTAGGTCATATTTAAGTATATGTTTGACTTTATGAGAAACTGCCAAAATCATTTTAGAATAGTGGTATTATTTCATCTCCTAGAGTTTTAAATACTCTACATCTTCGCCAATACTTAGTATTGTCAGTCTTTTAAGCCTAGCCTTTCAAACAGATGCTCAGTAGTGTCTCTTTGGGATCTTAACTTCCTGATGACTAGCAATGCTGAGCATTTTTGGATATGCTTATTGATCATTCCTATGTCCATATATTGTTTGTAGAAGTACTTAGGATAGTTAGACTTTCTATAATTGAGTTGTAAGGGTTATTTATATATTCTTGATACAAATGTTTCATTAGATATAGGCACTGGGAAAAATTTCCCCCAGACAGCCGTTTATTTTTTCAGTTCCTTAATGGTTTCTTTCAAAGGACAGACATTTGTAATTCTAATGAAGTCCAATTTATTACTTATTTTTCCTTTGTGGTTAGTTATTTTGGGGTCAGGTCCAAGAAACCCTGGCTTATTCCAAGTTTGTGAATGTTTTCTCCTATGTTTTACATTACAAGTTCTATAATTTTAGTTTGCTTGGAAGTCTATGACCCATTTTGAGTTAATTTTTATGTATAGTATGAGGTACAAGCCAAGTATTTTTTTTCTATAGCTATCTAGTTTTTAAAAAATTTAATTGTGTGTGTGTGTGTATGTGTGTGTTCTAAAATCCATTGTTTATGCACTACACCCAGAGCTCCATGCAATACATGTCCTCCTTAATACCTACCACCAGGCTCCAACCCCCCACTCCCATCCCCTCCAAAACCTTCAGTTTTTCTACTACAATTGGTTGAAAAGATTATATTTCCCATATTTAGTTACCTGTGAATTTTGTAAAACCAATTGACCATATGTGTGGGAATCTGTTTCTGTATTTTCTATTTTGTTCTATTGATGTATATATCTACTTTTATACCAATATCATACTGTTTTTGATTACTGACACTTTAGAGTGAGTAAAACAGGTAAGTCTTCTGATATTGCTCTTTTTAAAATTTGTGTTTTAGATATTTTAAATCTTCTGATTTTCAATATTAATTTTTAAATCTGCTTGTTAAGTCTTATTTAAAAATATACTGCTAGGATTATTATTGGCATTACATTGAATCTACATGTTAACCTAAAAGAATTAACATCTTGGGACACCTGGGTGGTTCAGTCAGTTAACTGTCTGCCTTCAGCACAGGTCATGATCCCAGGGTCCATGGGGAGTCTGTTTCTGCATCTCCCTCTGCCTGCCACCCTGCCTATTGTGCTCTCTCTCTATATCTAATAAATAAATGAATGAATGAATAAATAAATAAATATTTTAAAAAATTATATTAAGTATTCCAATATTAAGTATTCCAAATCCATGAGCATGGTATAGCTATGCTCCATTTACCCTCTTTTTTGTTTTCCTGGCACTGTTTTATAGCTTTTAGTGTATAGGTATTGCATCTATTTTGTAAAACTTATTCTTAAGTATCATGTGCTTTTTGATGCTGTTGTAAAATATTTAATATTTTTCCCAATTCCTTATTACTAGTATAAATATGCCATTGCTTTTTATATACTGATTTTTTGTTGTATAACCTTAAAACTCAGTTATTAGTTCATAAATCTTTTTGCAGAGTCCTCAGATTTTTAATGTACATGATAACATTATCTGTGAATAAGAACTGTTTTATCTTTTCCTTTTTCAGTCTATATGTAATTTGTTTCCTTTACATGAATTACAATGACTAGCATCTTGTTTATTGTTGAATAGAAGTGATGAGAGTGGACATCCTTTTCTTACTCTCATTCTTCCAGAGAAGCATTCAGTAACACCATAATATATAATGTTAGCTGTAGGATTTTTTGTGCATGTAGTTTGCAGAGAATTTGTTCATGAATGCTTCTTTTTCATTTCCTGAGATGTGGTTTTTCTCCTTTATTCTGCTAATATGATAAATTATATCGATTGACTTTCAAATGTCTTATTATCTTTCCATTTCTGTTTGTTCATACATATGCATCAAAAATTAAAAGCTGCTTTAAATTCACCATGCATAGGTCAGCCTTGTCAACTGGTAGGCTTCCTATAGGAAGATGTGAATTGTTCACTGTATTGAGGGGTTCCCACATGCCATTATTTGTACTTTTTTTTCCCTTTGGCTAGTCAGATACCCCATACAGGAATCCACCAACTCTTCCTTGAAGGTTAAAGCCTGTTCCCTATTAATTTGTTGCTTCATGAAGGAAGAGAATATCATTGTAAGATATATAAATTTGTCTTCTGTTTTATTCTCTAACATCAGCTTACAGCTGTCCTTCAGGCTCAACCTCTTTAGAGACTAAACCTCCATTCTTCTATGAACTAGGAAAGGGAATGTTGCCTATTATGTGAGAAAGAAGATGATATCTACGGATCTGGCTTTTTCTAATTCAGTTTTTAGGCGATCATTCTTAAAAAAAAAGATTTTATTTTTTGAGACAGAGACAGAGAGGGCATGAACAGGGGGGCAAGGGAGGGGCAAAAGGAGAGAGAGAAGCAGACTCCCCACTAAGCAGGGATCCCAACTTAGGACTCAATTCCAGGACCCTGGGATCAAGACCTGAGTCAAGTCAGATGCTTAACATACAAAGCCACTCAGGTGCCCCAAGGCAATCATTGTGAAACCACTTTCAGAAGTATCTGATCTGTCGAACCTCTGAAACTTTCTGGAGTTTCATGGTACCAAACAGCTTGCTTTTAGGATCCCTGTATTTCTAGCTTGGGTTTCAGTACTGCAGAATATTGTTGCTATATCTTCTTGGTAATATTGTTGTTGCCTCTCCTCCTTTCATCTTTGTGAATTTATGCCTTACAAATTTTTTTTTCACTGTCTTTTAAAATGGAATTTGGAGAAGCAGCAGAGATTGATGGGGGTGTTCAGTCTTTTAGAAAGTAGTGGCATTAGTTTTTAAAAATATTTTTAAGTATTTTCTTATTTGATGAGCAAACTGTGATGTGGTAAGGCTAGACAAACAAGCAGAGATTGCCATAAGGTCTTGTAAGTCATGTAAGTGTTTTTCTTTCTCTTGAAGGCTGTGGGGAGCACTGAAGATTTTAAGTAGGATAATAATGTAATCAGAATTATTTCTGGGGTATAAAATAAGTTGTTGGGAAGAGTTAGAAATAAAGGCTAGGAGACTCCAGCAGTAATTGAAGAGAAAGTTTGGGCAATTTCATCTCAGGCAGAGGCAGGGCATCATGGCCTAGAATCCTGACCTCTGCCTTCAGTGGTTTCTTTCAATCATGTATTCTTCCTTCCTCCAATGAGGATGAATCCTGCAAGGTGTACCTTCTAAATATCACTCTACTCTACCTTCTCTTCCTCTCCATTCTGGACAACCATCTAGCTCCTGAGGGACCTCAAGATACATCATGCATCTTTCACTGTGCTGCCAGAATGATTTCTCCAAAGCTCTGGTTGATTGTGTGTTTCTTCAAATAAAAACTTTTCAATAGCTCCTCAAAGTTCAGAGGACAAAGCTCAAGATCCTTAGTCTAACATTTATTTTTATTGGATTTTTCAAATATATCCATCAATTACAATGTATTGGACATTTTCTTAATGAACAACAAAAAAAGAACCTTTATGATACACAGTTTGAAAAGCACTGCTTTAGATAATGTTCTCCATGTTGGTAAACCTTATGAGGCACCAGGTTCCTAACAACATTGGTCGGCCTCATCTGCATCATAAATGCTTGGGAGGTAGCAGATTAATAGTAAGAGAGAGAAAAAAGAAAGGAACACCAAATCTGTCAAATATTTGCTTTTTCTGTGTGACACTTCTGGGAACTTCACATGTGTAGCAAAGCAAAGAAACTATTTTAACTACTGAAGTTAGAGTTTCTCTTAGGAATGAAACCTTTTGTTTAAGGAAATACCTTGATGGATCACTTTGGTTGGACAAGGTAAAAGCCTCCAAACAGATCAAACTCTGCAAGATATATGAGCATGAAATTAGTGCTGGGAGAAATGGAAATGGAGGTCCTAAATAACCTCACAGGATTTTGAAGCCTACAGAGAAAAGTGGGTGAAAAGAAATTCAAGATGCCAGAGCAAAATGAAGATGCTATTTAAAAATATAGAATAAGGGCGCCTGGGTGGCTCAGTGGGTTAAGCCTCTGCCTTCAGCTCAGGTCATGATCTCAGGGTCCTGGGATCGCGTCCCGCATCAGGCTCTCTGATCAGCAGGGAGCCTGCTTCCTCCTCTCTCTCTTTCTCTCTGCCTGTGTCTCTGCCTACTTGTGATCTCTCTCTGTCAAATAAATAAATAAAATATTTAAAAATATATATATAGATTAAAATCTCTGACTGCTAAAGTTATATTGTTTAAATTGCTGTCATATAAGCCATTATATTCCCAAAATTTTTTATAAGGATGCACACTAGTACCTAGTATGAATGATTTTAAGAGTAAACCAAAAAAAAAGGTGTATGTTTCATACTTACTTATTTTGAAACAGGTAGAATAGAAAAGAGATGAAATGAGCATGAGCAGAGTTTGATGGAAGCCAGAACTCATAGTCAATAGGAATTAGGAGATTGTAAATATGCCACAACTCAGAAGTCACACAAAGCTTTGGCAGGGCACAGGATTTCCCAATGGACATGGATATGTATTGTGAATAAAGATTTAAAAATCTCTCAATACACAGATGCTGTGTAACAAATTACCACAAACACAGAGGCTTAAAACAACACATATTTATTATTTAATCATTTTTATGGGTCAGGAATTCAGGTAAACTTAGTTGGGTCTTCTGTCTCAAGGCCTCTCATATTTAGAGAGAAATAGGAAAGGAGGAAGAGAGGGATTTATGCTAAGGACTTGTCTCATGCAATTCTGAAGGCTGGCAAGTCTGAAGTCTGGCAGGCAAGAAATTCGTGCAAGAGTTGCAGTCTTGCATCCAAATTCAATAGGACAATAGACTCCAGAATCAACCAAGGTTTCTATGTTGCAGTCTTGTGGAGAATTCCATTTTCCTTGGGGGATGTTAGTCTTTGCTCAATTAAGTCCTTGGATTGAATGAGGCCCACCCACATTATGGAAGGTAACATATTTATTCAAATTATATTCTTTTAAATATTAAGAGTCTACCAATTTTAATGTTAATCCCATCTAAAAATTGCCCACAAAAAACCTCTAGACTTGTGTTTGACTAAACAAGCAGGGACCATAGTGGACATACAACATTAGCGATCACAGTTTACAGTCAAGGTATTGGGCCAGGACTGGTTCTCATCTGAAGACTTAACCAGGGAAAAACCAGATCTTCTTCCAAGCTTGTCAGTTATTGGCAGAATTCAATTCCTTGCATGTTGTTACATTAGTGGACTAAATTCCTTGTGGGTTATTGGGAGGAGTTTGTCTTTGTTTTTTGCCAAATGGACCTCTCCATTTGGTAGTTAGCTTCATCAAGGTCATCAAGGGAGAGAGTCTGTTAGCAAAATAGAAATCATAATTTTATGAAACCTAGTCAAGGAAATGATATTCCATGCCTTTGCAAATTCTACGGATGAAAACAAGTTGCTAAACCATTCCACAGCTAAGGGAGAGGATTATAAAAGAGCATGAACACCCACAGGTGGGTGTTGTCGCAGAGACTGCTTGTGGCAGTCTGTTTATCTCTGTGAGCATGTGGATTTCAGGTAAACTATTTCATTAGAATTCTCTCAACCAGTTTATGAGATAAGTATTTTTATTCCCATTTTACACATTAAGGAATTAGATCAACAAAACAAATGAAGTAACGGGCAAAGCTGGTAATCAAGCCTGCATCTCTCTGCTACCAAATGTTATATCTTTCTTTTTACACTGTAAGGAAAGTCAGTGAGGCATTATATATCTATATATCCATATCTATATATCTATTTATATCTCTAATCTATCTATCTATGAATAAAGTAATTCTGGGAACAAGTCTCTTCCTTGGTTCCAAACTTTGAGATCCTATCCTGCAATGTATATGGTTCCCTTTTTGACTCACTAGAAAGTTCTATTAGAAAGACTATCATGATTGCTCTTTCTCAAATCTAGGTACTCCGTAGATTCTTAACTTTTCCAGAAAGAGCTCAAAGACCAGTAGGGGAGTACAAGGGGATTTTTCTCAGAATTTCTTCTCATTCTTTATATTCTTGCTTTTGATCTTCCAGGTTATTATTTTATAATAGTCTTTGGTGCCTCTTTGCATTGCAAGGATTAGCTTAATTTTTTGCTTCCCTAGTTGTCTGACCCTAAAACTGGAGATATTCTCTTTTCTTACAGAATTAAATTTAGGTAATTCTTCAGGTTCAAACTATGGATTCTATTTCAAGTTGTGCCCTGGGTCCTAAACTCTGGCTTCAAGATCTGCATCTATAACTAATTCTCATACCTAAATACCTGCCTGGCATCCCAGTTTTTCTGGAATAAGGGTCCCTATCTTGACCCTTTCAAGATTTCCTAGGGTCTGAAGTTGTGATTCTGAACTCAGTACACTGTAGTTCCTTTCTACCTTCTACCACACTGCCAGAGAGCTCACCCTCTTCTTGTTTTAGCCTGTACTTGTTATCTAAATATTATTCATCCTAGGTAAGTAGAGATGTGAAGTCTTATGACACTCCTTCTGGGTGGGAAATGACGATAATTAAAGTTCTAGTTTATATTGTTAGGTTACTTGTTACAAGCATTAAATACAAAACAAGAAAGTTCCAGGGAAAGATGTGGAAGGAATAGGAATTTGGAAGCAGAGGCCTTTCTATAGTTCCTCAATCTTAAACTAAGATATTGGCTGTTCTTGAGGCAGGGTTTTGCCCTAGACATTTGTGCAACAGATCACCCTTCCCCTTCCTCAAATTTCTTCTGTTGACCCCCATTTCATAGAGTATGGAATCCAAACTGCCTGAGCTTGTATTCAAGGATTTCCATGGTCTGATGGGAAGCAATTTTTCCAATCTTATTTCCATATTGCATGTATGATAAGCCCTTCCCCCCTTCTCATGTATAATTGTCTTCCCTTAATTCTCCACTTATTAAACTTGATCCGAGATATTTTATTCAGGTGCATAAATATCAATATTCCTAGATAACAGTTACTGTTCCTTATAAGAATCTCAATGAAATGATCTTTCATCTATGATCCTGAGTGCATTGTTTATATCTACCCAAGCACATATTTCATTCTATCATGATTTGGCTTATTGTGTACATTCCTTTCTTTTCTTAGTATCCCAGAACATTTCTGAAAAAAGTCAAAACTTGCTTTGTATTCTTAATTTTATTCCCACTCTCACAGTCTATCACAATGCACTGAGTGAGGCATGGTGATAAAATGGGGTTGGGCATAGGATATAGATTTTGGATTCAGACACACTTAAATTTGGAAATATGTTCTGACTTTTACTGACTATATGACTGGAAAAGTTGCTTAGTCCTCAAGTCTTGGTTTCCTCACCTATCAAATGAGAATAGCATTACCTCCTTCAGAGATTTTTACCAAATGTATAAAAAGATTGGTACAATGTAGGGTGCACATCATTGATTTTTCTCCAGACTTCCCATTTTCACAACCTGGAGCCCAATCTCTATTCCAATCTCCTCTCCCATCTACTCTTCCTACATCAACCCCCACCATTAATAAGTGTTTATGAAATTGGATTTAATCCTCTGTCATTGGCTTCCTTGAATCAAGCAAATGACTCACAGTGTTTAAGTGATCTATTGACTTTTGTTTCTGCAGCCTTTCAGTTGTTTGGTGCCTTGCATCTTTGCTTTTCTTCTCCTCCCCCACCCGAATTTGCTATGAATCCATCCTTTGTATTCTTTTTCTGTTCTAAAATTTCATTTCACCTTCAAGCTCTTTGTTTACATTGTGTTTCTCTTCTGCTGAAAGAACATGGCCTTGCAAAGCTGACATTTATTTAATCTTCTGGCTCCTCAAAATCTGTATTTATGAGTTTCCTAATGTTCCCAGTGCTGGGGACTTCAGAACACGTGCCAGAGTTTTCTGAGTGAGTGCTCCAACCTGAAAGGAGAGCTGTTCCAAGGTTATGTCATCCCCCACCATGGCGCTTCCTCATCCACAGCCAGGAAAAATAAAAGTTTCCATGGAGATGAAACAGAAACCAGTCTGTCTGATCAATTCTGATTTTTATAAATAGGAATCCATTTTAAATCTATGTTTGTAGCTTGAGCTGCTGTCATAGTTAAGAGGAAAGTGGGAAGTTATCAAGTAAATTTCTAGCATGGAATGTCTACTCAGCTCACTATAAGACAGGGACTAGGTCCTTGTCCTAAGGTAGCTTAAAATTTAGTTGGGGAATGAAAAGTATCACACAAGAACAAGATGGTTATTAAAGACTAGGAATAGGAAGAGCTAGTTTAATTAACATTTATTGACTTAATGCCTGAATAAATATAGATTGCTATGGATTGAATGTGTCCCTCCCAATATTCATATGTTGAAACCCTAATTCTTAAAGTGATGGTATTTGAATATGGGGTCTTCAGATAGTAATTAGGTTGTAAGAATGAAACCTTCATCTCTCTCTCTCTCTTTCCCCACCATGAAAGGACACAGTAAGAAGACAGCAAACCAAAAAAAAAAAAAAAAAAAAAAGACAGCAAACCAGGAAAGATCTTGGACTTCCTTGTTCCTTGCCTCTAGAACTGTGAAAAAGAAATTTCTGTTGTTTAGGTCACTCAGTTCATGGTATTTGTTCTATTAATACAAATAATACAGTAATGATTGCTGATAAAAATGATTAAATGAATGAATAAATGAAGGCTTGAACTCTAAGTTTTTTTCCTTTAAAATTTGGACAAAGTTATTAATGCAAAGCAATTTCAATTACTTTTACATTATTTGTACTGGAGCTCCACAATTACCTCATTAAGTTAGCAATCTAAGCTATTTCAACCAACTTTAAGTAACTACAATGGGCCAGACCATAGTGAGTCCAAAGAAAAACAAGATGAATGAGGTATTGTCCTTTGTCTAGGACAGAAACAGAATTTTCCTATTACCTTTCTGTGGATTATTGCCAAGATATCCTAAGTGTAGACCCCCAACCTCCAAACCAGTAGAATATCATTAGTTTTAAATATAATAATAGATTGAGTGGCAAGTATGTTGGGACTCAGGACTACTGGATTGTTGATCCATAAACGTTATTCAGTATGTCTGCTTCATCATTTGTAGAGCTTTACCCTTCTCTTTCTGGAAGTAGTTTGACACTACACATTCTCTGTTCTAGGTATGTGAAATGTTTGTTATATTCCCAACCAGACTTTAAATTTCCTGAGAGGAGGTCTATATATATATATTTTTTAATCTATGCTCTTCCACAGAGCTTAGTCTAGTGCCTGACATATGACATGCACTCAATTATATTGACTGAGTGGATAAGTGTAACGTAAAATAAAAAATATATATTTGTTCAATATGTATTTGGGTATCATTACCATGTGTCACACAAAAATCTAAACAATGGAGACATGAATATGAGTAAAATGAGTTGTTGGTTCTCTAGGACCTCGGAGCCTTGTTGGGAACTCAGAATGCAAACCAGTAGTGGTAAATCAGTGTGTTAAGTATCATGGTAATGATAAACATTGGCAGCTCTGTGAGCAGTTGTCAAGGACCAAGAGCTCTGAAATGACATAGGAAGAAAGGTGAACTTGAAGCAGGGCCTAAAGAATGAATAAATTTCCCAAGCACCACAGTTAAGAAAACATTTCCTTCAACAGAAGGATGAGCTCAAGATAGTGGTGAACTAGAGCTCATTGTAGATATATGGAACAACCTATGCAAAGGTACAGAGAACTGAGAATGTCCACCATTGATATCTAATTTGAGGTGGCCAGGATGGAGATGCATTATGGAAAGTCATATCATAGGAGAGTAGGAACATATATTAGAGTCAGATCATGAAGGCCTGCCATGCCAGGTAGTTCAAATTTCCTCTCTTGAGTAAGAATAATAACCACTGGCTTTCTTTAAGGATGGTAGAGAGATAACCAAATTTTATCTTTGAAAAACAACTCTCTATGAATGGATGGATGGACGGACAGAGGAGACTGGCAGAGACCTATAAACGACAGACTCTTGGGGTGCCTGGGTGGCTCAGTGGTTTAAGCTGCTGCCTTTGGCTTGGGTCATGATCTCAGGGTCCTGGGATAGAGTCCCACATAGGGCTCTCTGCTCGGCAGGGAGCCTGCTTCCCTCTCACTCTCTCTGCCTGCCTCTCTGCCTACTTGTGATCTCTCTCTGTCAAATAAATAAATAAAATCTTTAAAAACAAAACAAAACAAGCAAACAAACAAACAAAAAAACCCGACAGACTCTTAAAAAAAAAAAAAAAAAAGGCAACTCTAACACAGGGAAGTGATCCTGAAGATCAAGGAAGGAAAGCAGCATTTATTGAGTGGTGACTATGTGCCAGGAAATTCATTAGGGCTTTCATAAATATTATTGAAGTTTTCTTCATTTAATCCTTACAAAACCACAAGAGATGAGCATTAGTATGCTCATTTAGCAAATTAAAAATCTGATGCCTGAAAATTGGAGTAGAAAAATGATTAAAAAATGAGGAACTATGTAAGATTCTAGGGGCGACCAAAGTGGGTCAATGCTAGAACAATGACATTGGGGAGGGCAGGGTGGAGGGAGTGAGGAGGAGAAAATACAACCTACTGGACAAGTACTTGGGAAAAACAGTTAATATAATGGTCACTGGTAGAATGTAGAGATGAGGAAGAGGACTAGTTAATGGAGAATTTAAACTCTAGAGAGTTGGAAAGCCTGGAACTTATGTAACTACTTTCTTCAAATGGTTCTCAAATCTTTCACATTTCTTCTCATACCTTTACCTTAAAACCCATACAGGTAGAGGAAAATTTCCCTCAAGATGTAAAACAGAGTTGTAAAGCTTTGTGACTTTAGCTTGTTTTCCTGGGACCTAGCTACTGTGTGTGCCAAGGAAGATCCCAGGTAACCAATTTTAAAGACAATTTTATATCTTGTAACTTTATTGTATAATAAGAATTTCTACTGGTAAAGTATTCAGAGGAATTTGGAGGCAAACAAATATATATGTGCAAAGAATTCTATCAGATGGGAGACACCACCCAGACTCTTGGCAAGCCAAAATTCACTTGGAAGCAATTAGTGGCTCAAGAGACTGATATCATAGAGGATCAAAGTGTTCACTGGGAAGTGATTTGGGAAGTAGAGAGGCCACCAGTGACTTCACAGCAAACCACACAGCGATTGTGAAACTCAGTGCATTTTGCAATGTAGTACACAGCAAAGGAAGGATTCCAACTCTAAAGAAATACTTCTGACATCCAAGAGGCCTCTTGTTTATGCTTTCAAGAACTGCTAATATCACATATTCTCCCTCCTCTCCCAGACTTCATTTTTGGTGGTCTACTCTTTATTTTGTGAGTTTCCTTAACAACTAAAATGATTAGCAAATTTAGTCATGCACTTACTTAACTTTTTGTTTTATGAGGAAATCATGAGTATAAGAGACAGATTAAGGTTGAAGAGATAAAGAAAAAATTTGACATACCTTTTTGACCCTTCTGTTATAGTTCTGACCACTTCCTCTGATCAAAGTGATGAAAGAGGAAATAAAAACAGAGGACAAGTGACACAGGAAATTAGAAGGGGAAGAGAGAGGCAAAAACCCCCTTTCTTATCTTGCAAGTCTAAGGACTCTTCATTAATATTATTGCATTGAAGCTTACTTTTTAATTTTATAGTTCTTTTCCTTAAAAAATATTTTATTTATTTACGTGTGAGAGAGATTGAGAGAGAAAGAGAGAGCACGAGCAAGGCAGGGGGAGGAGAAGAGGGAGAAGCAGACTCCTCACTGAGTGGGGAGCATGACATGAGGCTCAAACCCAGGACCCTGAGATCATGACCTGAGCTGAACGCAGATGTTTAACCAACTAAGTCACCCCGGCACCCCTAATTTTATACTTCTTATCAAAGTTTGTAGCTATATACTTTTTTACTACTGTCACCACTCATGATCCCTGAAATGCTCAATAACCACTAAAATAATAGTGTTCAGGAAACTACAGTGAGTGATGTGTATGTGTGTATGTGTGTGTGTGTGTATGTGCATTTGTGTGCATGTGTCCATGTGTCTGTCTTCATGTATGTGTGTGAGGAAAACAATGGCTGCCAAGGTGAGAAGATACCCCTAAAGTTCTCACATAGAGACCTAGACCTTCATCTAAGAAGGAAGATAAGATTTATAGATTTTAAATATGGTAGTCAGGAAGAGAACCAAATCAATAAGCCAATGGTATTACAATATAAAGTAAAACTATCTCTATTTCGAGATGACTCTATCATCTATCTTTCTATCTATCCATCTATCTATCTACCATCTATTATATAGATAAATCTATAGAAATGGGATGTGGATCAGTGGCTACCACGAATCTAGAGGAGGGAGTAATGGTGCTTAACTGCTTAATGGGTAAGGGGGTTTATTCTGGAGTGATCAAAATGTTTTGGAACCAGACAGATGTGGTGGTCACAGCACATGTCATGAAAGTACTAAATGTCACTGGATTATTTCACTTTAAAGTGATTAAATTTATTTTATAAGAATTAAACATTAATAAAAATACTTTTTAAAATGGTTTTTAGCATTGTTTTCAGGATTCATATGATAATTGAATATAGTTAACAATTAAAAATATAAGTATATTGAGTCCCAGGGGATAGGTACAATTATGCCACTAAGATTGACCATTTCATTATACAGAAAAAAACGAATATATACTGAGTCTTCTTATTTTGCCAACACAGTACAAGGTGCCTCTTCTTCTGGGAATGGCCATTCACTTGACAATATTGACATGGTTGTAATGAAGACAGTGGGTTACAGGAGCCTAGCCCCTATCCACAGTTGATTTGTTTAGGAGTGGCACTGTTCCAAAATGAGTCATTTAATCCCCTTCAATTAAATTTTGAAATTAAACTTCATATATCTTAGATTGTAAAATATAAAATGTAAAATTGGAAACCACTGGGTCAGCTATGTGTCCCATTATGTAGACCAGAGAAGTAGAAGAAGGAAGTTTGAAGAGAGAGAGAAAAAAAAAAATGAGACAAACAAAAAGAGAAGGAAGAGGAAAGAGGGTCTTTTCAACATCCACATCCCTCTTTCCAGATACATCTCTCAGATTGAATTCCAAAATCCCTCTGTATCCTTTGATATGTAGTCTTTTTAACTTAAATTTGTAAGTTTCCTGTCTCTTGAAATTAAATGAATGATAACTATTGCACAGTGAGGAAATGAATACTGCTTTATAGACACAAAAATCTTAATACTTTTGCGTGTTTTAAAGGCAATAATGTGGAGACAATTTTCCTTAAAAAAAAAAACATTTAATTTATATAGGATTTAGAGTTTCTAAAAAATTTTTAATGCAGTATCTAATTTCACACTAATACTACCCTGGAAATAAATGTTAATATCACCCCTGCTTTAGGGACCGGAGGGCTGAGACCTAGAAAAGTCAAATGGCTTGCCCAATTAGCAGCAGAACGGGAACTAAGACTAATTTATTCCACTAAGAGCAAGAAATCAGAGGAGCAGTCAAGATGGCGGAGAAGTAGCAGGCTGAGACGACATCAGGTAGCAGGAGATCAGCTAGATAGCTTATCTAACCATTGCAAACACCTACAAATACAATGGGAAATTGAAGAAAGGAGCAACAATTCTAGAAACAGAAAATTGATCACTTTCTGAAAGATAGGACCTGCGGAGAAGTGAGTCTGAAGCGACGGGAAGATAGACCGCGGGGGGAGGGGCCGGCTCCTGGCAAGCGGTGGAGCAACGGAGCACTAAATCAGGACTTTTAAGAGGCTAAACTGGGGTGAAGCCCACGCGGGTCAGTGTAACCTCAGGCCCCGCAGGGTCACAGAAGAATCGGGGGTGTCTGAGTGTCGCAGAATTAGCAGGTATCAGAGCGGGGAAGCTGGCTACAGAGACAGAGCCGAGGAGTGAGCTCTCAGCCCAGGGTTACCTTGAACCAGTCACAGGCTGGTGGGCTCGGAGCGCGGCCAGAGGCCACGGAGACGGAAGCGTGAGTGACTGGGTGCTATTATCCAAATGCTACCAGAGGCCAGGGAGATGGGAGTAATTGGGCGCTTTTCTCTGAGGGCACACTGAGAAGTGAGACCCCAAGCTCTCGGCTCCTCTGGGCCGGAGATCGGGAGGCGGCCATTGTAATTCCCATCTTCTGGAACTCTAAGGAAAGCCTTCAGGGAACAAAAGCTGCGGAAAGGGAACCCGAGCAGATTACTTAGCCTGGCTCCTGATAAGGACGGGGCAATTCCACCTCGGGCAAAGACACTTGAGAATCACGACAACGGGGCCCTCCCCCAGAGGATCAGCAAGAAACCCAGCCAAGACCAAGTTCACTTACCAAAGAGAGCAGTGGAATTCCAGAGGAGGAGAAAGCAAAGCAAGGAATTCATGGCTTTCTCCCCATGATTCTTTAGTCTTGCAGTTAATATTTTTTTTTCTTTTTTCTTCTGTTAAATTTTTTTTTAACTTTTACCCTTTCCTCTTTTAACATTTTAAAAATTTTTTAAAGCTTTTTTTTTTTAAGATTTTATTTATTTATTTGACAGACAGAGATCACAAGTAGGCAGAGAGGCAGGTAGAGAGGGAGGGAGGAAGCAGGCTCCCTGCTGAGCAGAGAGCCCGATGCGGGGCTTGATCCCAGGATCCTGGGATCATGACCTGAGCCGAAGGCAGAGGATTAACCCACTGAGCCACCCAGGCGCCCCTTTTAACTTTTTTTTAAAACTAGTTTATCTTAACAATACCTTACAAAAAAAATAATAATAATCCTTTTTTGAACCTTCATTATTATACTCATATTTTATCTTCCACTGTATCTAACTATATTTTTTGTATACACATAGGGTTTTTTCTTCTAAAAAATTTGGGGTATAACTTCTTATAATAGATCAAAATATACCCTAAATCTAGCTCCGGGATTGTTCTAGTCTGCAGCCCAAGCAAATTCTCTCCACTTTCTTTTTCTTTACTCTCCCAAGCAAATTGCTGTATCAACTCATTTTTAAGAAATTAAAAAAAAATTCTCATCTTTATAGGCCTATTCCATCTCTTCATTGCACCTACCCTTATGCATGTTTTTCATCCTTTAAAATTTTGGGAGGTAGACCCAAATAAGAGACCAAAATACTCCCAAAATTAAGTGAGTGACCTTGTTCTAGTCGCCAGTCTAACATATATACAGATATTTTCTTTTCTTAATATTTTTTCCTTATTTTTTTTTCTTGTTTATCCCCTTTCTCCTTCCCACAATTTGAGGTCTCTTCTGATTTGGTTAAAGCACATTTCCCTGAGGTCTTTGCCACCCTTTTAACATTTTATTTGCTCCGTTATATGTTCTTATCTGGACAAAATGACAAAGTGGAAAAACTCACCACAAAAAGAAGAACAAGAGGCAATACCAAACGCGAGGGACCTAATCAATATGGGCTTTGGTAATATGAGAGATCTAGAGTTCAGAATGACGATTCTCAAGGTTCTAACCGGGCTCAAAAAAGGCGTGGAAGATATTAGAGAAACCCTCTCCGGAGAGATAAAAGCCCTTTCTGGAGAAATAAAGGAACTAAAATCTAACCAAATGGAAATCAAAATAGCTATTAATGAGGTGCAGTAAAAAATGGAAGCTCTTACTACTCGGATAAATGAGGCAGAAGAAAGAATTAGTGACATAGAAGACCAAATGACAGAAAATAAAGAAGCTGAGCAAAAGAGAGACAAACAAATACTGGACCACGAGGAGAGAATTCGAGAGATAAGTGACACCATAAGACGAAACAACATTAGAATAATAATAATTCTGGGATTCCAGAAGAAGAAGAAAGAGAAAGGGGAGCAGAAGGTATATTGGAGAGAATTATTGTAGAGTATTTCCCTAATATGGCAAAGGGAACAAACATCAAAATCCAGGAGATGCAAAGAACGCCCCTCAAAAATCAATAAAAATAGGTCCACACCCCGTCACCTGATAGTAAAATTTACAAGTCTTAGTGAAAAAGAGAAAATCCTGAGAGCAGCCCGGGAAAAGAAGTCTGTAACATACAAGGGTAAAAACATTAGATTGGCAGCAGACTTATCCACAGAGACCTGGCACGCCAGAAAGAACTGACATGATATATTCAGAGCACTAAATAAGAAAAAAATGCAGCCAAGAATACTATATCCAGTAGGCTATCATTGAAAATAGAAGGAGAGATAAAAAGCTTCCAGGACAAATAAAAA
This sequence comes from Mellivora capensis, assembly GCA_004024625.1. Lineage (NCBI taxonomy): Eukaryota > Metazoa > Chordata > Mammalia > Carnivora > Mustelidae > Mellivora > Mellivora capensis. Next base: position 125,982 of record PISX010001658.1, on the reverse strand, counting down.
CTGAAAGAATTTGAAAACACCAAACCAGCTCTAAGGAAATATTGAAAGGGCTCCTCTAAGCAAAGAGAGACCCTAAAAGTATTAGATCAGAAAGGAACAGAGACAATATGCAGTAACAGTCACCTTACAGGCAGTACAATGGCACTAAATTCATATCTCTCAATAGTTACCATGAATATTAATGGGCTGAATGTCCCTATCAAAAGACACAGGGTATCAGATTGGATAAAAAAACAAAACCCATCAATATGCTGCCTACAAGAAACTAATTTTAGACCCGAAGACACCCCCAGATTTAAAGTGAGGGGGTGGAAAACAATTTACCATGCTAATGGACATCAGAAGAAAGCTGTGGTGGCAATCCTTATATCAGATCAATTAGATTTTAAGCCAAAGACTATAATAAGAGATGAGGAAGGACACTATATCATACTCAAAGGGTCTATCCAACAAGAAGACCTAACAATTTTAAATATCTATGCCCCTAACGTGGGAGCAGCCAACTATATAAACCAATTAATAACAAAATCAAAGAAACACATTGATAATAATACAATAATAGTAGGGGACATTAACGCTCCCCTCACTGAAATGGACAGATCATCCAAGCAAAAGATCAACAAGGAAATAAAGGCCTTAAATGACACACTGGACCAGATGGACATCACAGATATATTCAGAACATTCCATCCCAAAGCAACAGAACACATTCTTCTCTAGTGCCCATAGAACATTCTCCAGAATAGACACATCCTGGGTCATAAATCAGGTCTCAACTGGTATCAAAAGATTGGGATCATTCCCTGCATATTTTCAGACCACAATGCTCTGAAGCTAGAACTCAATCACAAGAGGAAATTGGGAAAGAACCCAAATACATGGAGACTAAACAGCATCCTTCTAAAAAATGAATGGGTCAACCAGAAAATCAAAGAAGAATTGAAAAAATTCATGGAAACAAATGATATTGAAAACACAATGGTTCAAAATCTGTGGTACACAACAAAGGCAGTCCTGAGAGGAAAATATATAGCAGTACAGGCCTTTCTCAAGAAACAAGAAAGGTCTCAAATACACAACCTAACCCTACACCTAAAGGAGCTGGAGAAAGAACAAGAAAGAAAGCCTAAACCCAGCAGGAGAAGAGAAATCATAAAGATTAGAGCAGAAATCAATGAAATAGAAACTAAAAAAACAATAGAACAATCAACAAAACTAGGAGCTGGTTCTTTGAAAGAATTAGTAAGATTGATAAACCCCTGGCCAGACTTATCAAAAAGAAAAGAAAAAGAACCCAAATAAATAAAATCATGAATGAAAGAGGAGAGATCACAGCCAACATCAAAGAAATAGAAACAATTATAAGAACATACTATGAGCAACTCTACCCCAAAAATTCGACAATCTGGAAGAAATGGATACATTTCTAGAAACATATAAACTACCACAACTGAACCAGGAAGAAACCCATAACCAGTAAGGAGATTGAAACAGTCATCAAAAATCTCCAAACAAACAAAAGCCCAGGGCCAGACGGCTTCCCAGGGGAATTCTACCAAACATTTAAAGAAGAATTAATTCCTATTCTCCTGAAACTGTTCCAAAAAATAGAAATGGAAGGAAAACTGCCAAACTCGTTTTATGAGGCCAGCATCACCTTGATCCCAAAACCAGACAAGTATCCCACCAAAAAAGAGAATTACAGATCAATATCCTTGATGAACACAGATGAAAAAATTCTCACCAAAATACTAGCCAATAGGATCCAACAGTACATTAAAAGGATTATTCACCACGATCAAGTGGGATTTATTCCAGGGCTGCAAGGCTGGTTCAACATCCGCAAATCAATCAATGTGATACAATATATTAATAAAAGAAAGACCAAGAACCATATGATACTCTCAATAGATGCTGAAAAAGCATTTGACAAAGTGCAGCATCCCTTCCTGGTTAAAACTCTTCAAAGTATAGGGAGAGAGGGCAGTATTATCAAAGCCATCTATGAAAAACCCACTGCAAATATCATTCTCAATGGAGAAAAACTGAAAGCTTTTCCGCTAAGGTCAGGAACACGGCAGGGATGTCCATTATCACCACTGCTATTCAACATAGTACTAGAAGTCCTAGACTCAGCAATCAGACAACAAAAAGAAATTAAAGGCATCCAAATCAGCAAAAAAGAAGTCAAACTATCACTCTTCACAGATGATATGATACTATATGTGGAAAACCCAAAAGCATCCACTCCAAAACTGCTAGAACTTGTACAGGAATTCAGTAAAGTGTCAGGATATAAAGTCAATGCACAGAAATCAGTTGCATTTCTTTACACCAACAACAAGACAGAAGAAAGAGAAATTAAGGAGTCAATCCCATTTACAATTGCACCCCAAACCACAAGATACCTAGGAATAAACCTAACCAAAGAGGCAAAGAATCTATACTCAGAAAACTATAAAGTAGTCATGAAAGAAATTGGAGGAAGACATAAAGAAATGGAAAAATATCCCATGATCCTGGATTGGAAGAACAAATATTGTGAAGATGTCTGTTCTACCTAAAGTAATCTACACATTTAATGCAATCCCTACCCAAATCCCATCCATTTTTTTTCAAAGAAATAGAACAAATTATCTTAAAATTTATATGGAATCAGAAAAGATGTCGAATAGCCAAAGGAATATTGAAAAAGAAAGCCAAAGTTGATGGCATCACAATTCTGGACTTCAAGCTCTATTACAAGGCTGTCATCATCAAGACAGTATGGTACTGGCACAAAAACAGACACATAGATCAATGGAACAGAATAGAGAGCCCAGAAATAGACCCTCAACTCTATGATCAACTAATCTTTGACAAAGCAGGAAGGAATGTCCAATGGAAAAAAGACAGCCTCTTCAACAAATGGTGCTGGGAAAGTTGGACAGCCACATGCAGAAAAATGAAATTGGACCATTCCCTTACACCACACACGAAAATAGACTCAAAATGGATGAAGGACCTCAATGTGAGAAAGGAATCCATCAAAATCCTTGAGGAGAACATAGGCAGCAACCTCTTTGACCTCAGCCACAGCAACTTCTTCCTAGGAACATCACCAAAGGCAAGGGAAGCAAGGGCAAAAATGAACTATTGGGATTTCATCAAGATCAAAAGCTTTTGCACAGCAAAGGAAACAGTTAACAAAACCAAAAGACAACTGACAGAATGGGAGAGGATATTTGCAAACGACATATCAGATAAAGGGCTCATATCCAAAATCTATAAAGAGCTTAGCAAACTCAACACCCAAAGAACAAATAATCCAATCAAGAAATGGGCAGAGGACATGAACAGACATTTCTGCAAAGAAGACATCCAGATGGCCAACAGACACATGAAAAAATGCTCCATATCTCTCGGCATCAGGGAAATACAAATCAAAACCACAATGAGATACCACCTCACACCAGTCAGAATGGCTAAAATTAACAAATCAGGAAATGACAGATGCTGACGAGGATGTGGAGAAAGGGGAACCCTCCTACACTGTTGGTGGGAATGCAAGCTGGTGCAGCCACTCTGGAAAACAGTGTGGAGGTTCCTCAAAAAAACTGAAAATAGAGCTACCCTATGACCCAGCGATTGCACTACTGGATATATATCCTAAAGATACAAACGTGGTGTTCCGAAGGGGCACGTGCACCTGAATGTTTATAGCAGCAATGTCCATAATAGCCAAACTATGGAAAGAACCTAGAATTCCATCAACAGATGAATGGATAAAAAATATGTGGTATATATTCACAATGGTATACTATGCAGCCATCAAAAGAAATGAAATCTTGCCATTTGAGATGATGTGGATGGAACTAGAGGGTATTATGTTTAGTGAAGTGAGTCAGTCAGAGAAAGACAACTGTCATATGATCTCCCTGATATGAGGAAGTGGAGATGCAACATGGGGGGTTTAGGGGGTAGGAAAAGAAAAAAATGAAAGAAGATGGGATTGGGAGGGAGACAAACCATAAAAGACTCAATCTCAAAAAACAGACTGAGGGTTGCTAGGGGGAGTGGGGACAGGAGAGTGTGGTGGGGATATGGACACTGGGGAGGGTATGTGCTATGATGAATGCTGTGAAATGTGTAAACCTGGCGAGTCACAGACCTGCACCCCTGGGGATAAAAATATATGAAATGTTTATTAAAATTTTTTAAAAAAATTGTAATAAAAAAAAAAAAGCAAGCAATCTTTCCTGAGCAGTCATTCTGTGAGTGTTTTGTTTTGGCAGCCAGAGCAGGAAAGCAGCATGGGATGCTCCCCATCTAGCCTTTCCTCAAATTGGACTTACTATCCCATGGACCATAATCTTCTCTCTACTTTGTGGGTCCAAGTAGAGTGAGCCATGCTTCCTGGACCAGTGTTGGTACCTCCAGTTCTTACAGGGCTTACCTCAGGGCTCTCTGGTTGCCCTGAATGACTTTCATGTCAGCTGGCTTGACTACTCCCTGAAATCCAAAAGATTCCATCTGTGTTTAATATTTCCCCTGTGGCCATTCTCCCTGACAGCAACGTAGATCACCAAAGAAGGGATTTTAAGAAAGCAACTTTCCTTGTTGAGGTAGCTCTGCCAGGGCTAACCAAAAAGACTACTTTCAGAATTTGTTTATAAGCCTCACTGCGAAAATTAACCCAGACTCCACGGTATCAAGCCTGGAACAGGCTTTCAGCAGATTTCTGGTATGAGCAGTAGATTAGAACAAGAGATTCCAGATTATAATGTTGAGGAGGTGGGGAGCTGGAATAGTACTTAGACAATTCCTGTTCTGTGTACTTTCTTTGGTAGGCTCACAGCAATTCAGATGGTATGGAGCTCTTCAGTGTCAGGGACCCCATATCCGTCTACTCTGTGTCTTCAACATTGTTGGCTCATGATTTTTATCTTCTGGCTCAAGATGGCTGCTCAAGTATAAGCATTATTTTTGCATTCCAGCAGAAGGAAGGAAGAAGAGGGTACACCTTTAAGAACACTTCCTAAAAATTGTAGACTCGTTTCCATTTACAGAATATGCACCAAAGTGTAGGCATAGGCATGTAATCATAGCTGCAAAGAGGCTAAAAAAGGCAGCCTTTACTCTGAGTAGACATGTGCCCAGCTAAAATTCAGTTGCATTAATAAGGAACAAAAGGATATTGGGAGACACATAGCAAACTTTACCACAAGTGTGGAAGCTGCTGATGAAGCCATTAAGTGGCTGTGCATGTTTGGCTTTCCTGAAAATGCCAAGGTAGAAAGTTCTGTTTCTTCAGAACAAATATATTTATCTTTTCTAATGATGCATCCTGGTATACCAGTACCCTGGGAAAGATAGGAAAAGGGATGTCTGCAGAGCAATAGAGGACTCAAGATACAGCAATTAAGAATAAAAACAACATTGTTATAATAATTATGATAACGATACCTCACATTTGCATAATGCTTCAGATTTCTAATATTTAACAAATTCTAATTGAACCCCAAACTGTGTTAAGAAGAATTTTTAGTAATAACCCAGTTTTATAGAGGAGAAAATGGAGAACAGGGGAGGTTAATTTCTTGTATAAAGTTTATTAAGCAGCAAATAAATCCTACTCCAGGGCCCGAGCACTGTCATCACCCTGATTCTTGAGTTCTTTGTGAACTGCAATGGTAACATAAATGTGTAATCCCAGCTTCTGCCTATTCCTTCCTTCATTCATCAGTACACATTTACTGAGCACCCCAAAGAATATAAAGGGAACAAAATAGCCCTTGCATTCAAAGACGTGAGAATCTAGTAGCAAAAGTGGCCAAGTTATGCATAATATTTATATAGATTATATACTTACATTTTACATATGATACATAATTTTCTATTATATATTCTATGTATGTCATAGTTTATATGGTATATACCATATGTATGATTGTATATACACATCATTTATATGTATTAAAAATGCAACATATTTGTGCTTTTATTGAGGGTATAAACTAAGTTCAGCAGTAAAGAGTGTCATTCCAATTTTTCTTTTCAAGCTTAAGATTCCTTGTCAATAGGATTCAAAGGCGACCCTGTACCATGGAGCCCTTATCTTTCCTACTGAGGCTTCCTTTCTCTCTTGCTCTCTCTTTTAATATTTATTTATTTGAGAGAGAGGGAGAGCATGAGCAGGAGGGGCAGAGGGAAAGAGAAAATCTTAAGCAGACTCCATGCTCAGTGCCAAGTCTGACCAAGGGCTCAATCTCACAACTCCCAGATCACAAACCCGAGATCACAATCTGAGCTGAAACCAAGAGTCTGGAGCTCAACTGACTATGCCAATCAGGTGCCCCAAGGCTTCCTTTCGGTCTTAAAGCTTCATGTTATCATATTTTCCATCCCTTGCTGAAGCATTTCTCAGACGTAAGGTCTTACAATACCCCAATGAAGTAACTACCACTATTCCTATTTTACAGAAAGAACAAGGCCAAGATGGATACATAACATGCTAGAATGGAAGCAAACTACACCAAACCAAAATCTCCACTTGTTTTTAGTAAGATCTTTGTCAAAACCACAAGGAATCTAATAAAAAATGTATTTATACATTCATTATATTAATCATTCCTTGTGTTCTTCTAACACAATGCCCTGAACATAGCAAATTTCTCTACTTGCCAGATACCCATTTGAGGGCTCTTTATGTATTAGAACGTAATAATAAGCATAGTTAACATTTATTAACCACTTAGCAGAGGCCAACCACTTTGTTAAATATTTGCTGACTGCCTCCTTTAACCTTTAGAACTATGCCATGAGGCCAATGATGATATTCCCACAAAGAACATGAAATTACCAAGGGCCAGCCATGTGCCTATGTTCACACAAGTCATAAGAATCATACTTTATTGGGTCTTCAAATCTAAGTTCCTAATCCCTTGCCCTACTGTGATAGCACTCAGAGCAACTAGGCAAGGATTTACAGAGGGAAACTTCATATTGCTTAAAATTTCATTCTTTTCCTTCTGCCCCAAACAAACAATAGTGAGCAAGGATTGGACAACTATCTGTAAAAGTGGTGTCCATATGGCTTCTAAGAAATTTCCTCCCTGCAGTGTTATCATTCTTCTGTAAAAAAAAGAACACATGGGCCTGGTCTGTTCTCTCCTTCCCGCACAGGGCTAATTCATCATTTTATGTTGGTACAAAGAAATGGTGGAATGGGAAGTTATAACAAAACATCTGGACATGTCTATTTCATTTATTCATTTTTGTGTACCTTCTGGTTTAAACTTCATTGCTGATATTAATATTTAAGACTTTTAGTCTTTTTCTTGAGGATTTCCTTCACATGTCTGACTTTTCCTAAATTTGATTTATTTTTTTTAAATGCTTTGTATAAGTTTCTTCAGGTATTTTAGTTAGTTTTAAAATAGAAGCTTACAGTTTTTATTTGTTTTGTGGATATACAATTGTGCTATAATTTTATTGTCTGTAGGGGTTTTGCTGTTGTTCTTCCACTTTTTTCTCATTATAATTTAGCATGGGATGTGCCCTCAATATTTTGCTGTTGCTTTATTTTCTACAAAATTAATTTTTATAAATTTTTAGAAGGTAGTAAGAATTTTTAGAAGGTAGTATTTTCAAATTCACCACCTCTTTGACCTTTTCAGGTAGTGTTAAAAATATGGCAGTTTGCTTTCTGGGATTTCATGGCTCCTTTCCCCCACCCTACTTTTATGTGGACCATCTCTCCTTTCTCTATTCTTATCCAGTTCCATCTTGGTTCAACTTCTAGAAGTTTCTCTTCAGTGTGGAGCCATGTCCTGGAAAACAGTCCTGGATGGTGAGTTTTGAGAGTTCATAAGACCCAGAATGATCCAGTCCCTTAAAGCAGACATCTGCACTTAGCTACTATCGGAATGTGAGAAACCATCCAAAGTCTTAGCTGCTACATCCCAGTGGACACGTAGGGGCTTTTTGGCATTTTCCTATTCTCTGTGATGTCACACAAGACTTTGTTTCCCTCTCCTGCTTCTCAGTAGATGGTGATACCATGCAGTCTTTAGACTATATGATTTTTCCTCACTTGCTGGTATTTGGGGGTTCATAAGAATGTTTTGTCATCTGCTTTTGTTGTAAATGTTGCCCATGGGTTTTGGTTTTATTATCTTGTTGTTCCCGCTCTTTTATTTGGAGATTCTGAGATATTCAAAATCTATACTGTGGTAATTACAACTTTCCAGAATCCCCTTGGCATTTAATAGTTCTCTTTTTGTTAATAATTTCTGGCTTAATTCCATTGTGATTTGGGAACATATTCTGTATAGTTTTATTGAAGTTAATGTTTGCTTGCAGAGAAGCTCCATGTGAGTCTCCTTATATTTTGAAAATCTAGCCAGTGTTTGCCATATACTAACATTCAATAAATATTTGTAGAGTTATTTTTGTCTGATTTTCTTTTATCCTTCGTCAAGAATCCTTTACACAGTTATTTTGTACCTGGTAGTAACTTAGCCACTTTGGAGTTTGTCTTAGTCTGTTCAGACTGATAATAACAAAATACCATAGACTGGGAAGCTAATAAAAGCCAGACATTTATTTCTCACAATTCTGGAGATTAGAAATTCAAGATCAGGTGCCATAGTGGTCAGGAGAGGACCCTCTTCTAGGTCATAGATTTTTCATTGTGTCTTCACATGGATGAAGGGACTAGGTAACTCTCTGGGGTCTCCTTTATGAGGATATTAAACCCATTCACAAAGGTTCCACTTTCATGACATAACCACCTCCCACAGACCCACCTCCCAATACCATTACACTGAGGGGTAGGATTCCAAATGTGAGTTTTGGGGACACACAGTTAGACTGTAACAGAGGAACAAAGAAATGAAAGATAGAGGTTCGTCCTAAAATTATCCTTAAATCAGAAACTTGTAATTGAAGATATTGTTAGAGTCACCCAGGTCAACCGAAATCATTAAACAGTTGAAATCACAGAGCTTAGAAGTAGATGTTGATTCAAAGATGGTAACTGTAGTTTGGTAGCACATTCTTGGACTACTGCATATGGGGGACAATGTCTACATATGGTGCTAGAAGAAAGAACCCATTAATTGATTCCTGGAATGTTTCCTGCCATGTGTGTGGGTCATGAGAGTAGCATAATCTACATATTTGTATTCTCAAATAGAAAGCTATTCACATCATATAAAGATAATGTGATTGTTTCAAAAATGAAATTGAAGATAAGTATTGAGTTGGGGGCAAGCTTGGAAATTATAAATAGTTGTGCTATAGACAAAACAGAACTTCCAGAAAATCTGGGTTCAAGTTTCTGAATTTCTTCTTGTCTACCCCTCATTTAATGAGTTCTGACCACATCTCTGACACTATGCTTAGAGTTTTCATATATTCAACTTATTTACTCTTCACAGTTTTATCAGTAAGTTGTTATTCATTTCATAATCTTGGGAAATCACCTAAATTTACAGAACCTCTTTTCTTCACCTGTATGGAATTGATCACCAAAGCTATTCCATAGGGCTAACTCAAGTCTCCTATGATGTTATATGTGAGAACATAATCAGCTAAAAATGTAATATACTGTTACTATTTCCAATCCATCACACTGTGATAATTAACACACAAAATGATATGACATAGGGGTTGAATTGCCTAGTATAGAGTACAAATGCTGTACCAAAGGAAGATGTTGAAGGCTGGCAATAAGGAGGCAAGAAATGGATTCATACAGCACAGTGATTTCAGTCATGAAGTAAAACATGAGGAGGAAAGGGGCACCTAGGTGGCCTGATTCTTGATTTCAGCTCAGGTCATGATCTTAGGTCCTGGGCTGGATCCTGACATCGGTCTCCATGCTCAGTGGGGAGTCTGCTTGGGATTCTATCCTTCCTCTCTTTCGGCCCCTCCTCACCTTGTGCATGTGTGCTCTCTCTCAAAAACAAACAAACAAACAAAAACTTGAGGAGGATAAAAAACATGAAGATTTTGTAGCAAGAATAAAAATATTTCCAGAGGGGCACATAGACGGCTCAGTGGGTTGAGCCTCTGCCTTCCGCTCAGGTCATGATTCCAGGATCCTGGGATCGAGCCCCGCGTCGGGCTCTGCTCAGCGAGGAGCCTGCTTCCCTCCTCCCTCTCTGCCTACTTGTGATCTCTCTGTTAAGTAAATAAAATCTTTAAAAAAAGAATATTTCCAGAAATACTGAGAAGCGTTAACTGTGTGAGATGAAAAAGTAGGCATTAAAAATAACATATAACAGAATATAATGAATGTTTGTTTACATTTAAGATATATCTGATTTCCATTGTTGTCTTTTCTCTAGGTACCACATTTATTTGCCTATAAGCTTTCTGAGGACAGAGACAAGCCCTTTTCCACTACTATAACCCTTCACATGCCGTGAAATAACATAGCAATTGGAGCAAGAGATAGGAGTGGAAATCTTGGCTCCACTCAATTCTGGTGTGACTTAGAAAGCTTTCTTATCTGTGAAATGGAGAAGATGAGTCTGAACAAAGTCACAAGGCACAGTGAGGATAAAATTAAACCATATGAGGGACATTATCAGCTGAAGTAATATCCAAATGTTTGTCACTGACACCATCATCACTGTCACCAAATTACCATCACTTCACTATCACAACTATCAGGAGCCCAAATAGCGCAACTTGCAAGTTGAACCAGTGAATATTTGCTGAATGAAGAAGGCACAGTGAAATAAGTGGTTGAAAAAGTAAATGAGACAAGATAGACCATTAGCAACAAAAGAACCTAAATGGTACAGGGCCTTGAAATCTCATTGTTCATAAATAGCTCAAGGCAGAAGATGGGTTAATGAGGCATCATTTTGTGATTCTGCTTTGTGTGTAGTATCTGTTAGTAAAATGTAAATTTGGCTTGAATGGAACCCAAGTAAAGGCCAGGGCCTTGTTGAGGACTGGGGAAAATCTTCATCTAAAAGGAACCTATAATACTTTGGCACTGAGATAAAAGCCAATTTTTCAGAGAGTGGGAGCCAGCAAATGAACTTCCAGCAGAAGACAGGAGGGAATATTTTAATTACGTCTGTTGTGGATGGACCCCACACCCGGTAACCCTGGTTCAGACTCTTGGCATGTGTATCTGAGTCATGGCACTTAAGGAAATGAATTTTTACCACTGAGGTTGAGGATGTTACTTCACAGAGAAAAGAATGTCATCCAATTTTAGAAGGGTTGAAACTTCATGACATTTCATGTCCCTTTTGGGAAGCTTGTGTATGTTAAAAATTTCTTAAAAATCAAGAATCACTTTTGTCCTGAAATAACGTAACTTCTTTGCCTTTTCTTCATAACTTTTGATGTTACAATCACTTATGCTTGAGGATAAAGACATCAGCTTGAAGCGGGAAAAACAGCAGATATGGAAAAAATTTGTAAGATGTAAAAGAGCACCCTGTTTTACATCTCTGGCTCTGTTCTACAGGGTCATCTCATGATGAGTGAAAGGAAGGAAAACCCACAAAGTCAAAGTTGGGTGGGTGGGAGAGAAGAAAAAAAGAAAAGACATTCTTAAAAACATCTTTTTTTGTTCAAAATGGACTCACTTGCTCAAGACAAAAAAAATAAAAAATAAAAAACAAAACCCAAAAAACCCTAAATTACAAGTATTATTAAGAGCTTAAATTTTTTTCATGAACTAGTTTGCAAAAATATAATTGCTTTTATGAATTCACCTATGAGTATTTGAGTTTATATATGGGTTTTTATTGGTTTTATAAAAAGAAACTTTTCTAGTCACAAGAATGTATTATCATTAATAAAAAAGATACTAAAGATCCCAAACATTGAGGTCAGTGGGCTGGCAATAGAGTAGAAAAAATGAATATTTCTCCATAGTCTCTTCATCTGATCTTTAAACTTAGCTTTATCATTTTGCTTGAAGAACTGTGAATTCTCAAAACTCATCTTAGCCCTTCACCCTAGGTAATGAATAAGAATGAAAATGTCTTCCCATGCTAACTATGGGGTAGGAGGTTATCTATGCCTCTGGTCATTCACATTTGTATGAATACAGAATGTAGTCAAAAGGATGACTGGGGGACACCTGGGTGGCTCAGTTGGTTAAGCGGCTGCCTTCGGCTCAGGTCATGATCCCGGTGTCCTGGGATCGAGTCCCACGTTGGGCTCCTTGCTCGGCAGGGAGCCTGCTTCTCCCTCTGCCTCTGCCTGCCACTCTGTCTGCCTGTGCTCCCTCTCTCTCTCTCTCCCTCTCTCTCTGACAAATGAATAAATTAAAAAAAATTAAAAAAAAAAAGGATGACTGGAAATTGACAGGAAAATTTCAATACTGGTGATAAGAACATTGATTTTAATCCTGGAAAATATAAGAAAAGGTCATCATCTCTTAGGTCAGCTACCTGTGAAAGTCTGGAGGCCAAGAAAAATGAGGTAGGTTGATCTCCTATTTTTTTTAAGGCATTCTTACTTTTTGAATTTATTTTTTTATTTTTTGAAAATGTATTTACTTATTTGAGAGAGAGAGAGCACACACAGGGAGGGGGAGGGGCAGAAGGTGAGGGAGAATCTCAAGCAGACTCTGAGTTGAGTGTGGAGGCTGACATGGCCCTCGATCCCAGGATCCTGAGCTCATTACCTAAGCTGAAACCAAGAGTTGGAAGCTTAACTAACTGAACCACCCAGGTGCCCCAAAGCATCCCCACTTTTAAGAAGCAAACCGAGTGATTCCAATACAGGCCGTTAGTTAGAAGACTGCAAAGCAAGAAACACTCTCTTAATTGGGAAGAGACCAAATATTTCATTAAAAAACATCTAGTATTTGCCTAGCACTGATGGGTGCTTTACACACATTATCATTATTCCTTATAATAATGTTATGAGTGGATAAGTATTATTATTCCAATTTACAGACAATAAGGAGAGGCCAAGAATATGGCCTAATAAGTGAACTTAAAACTAAGTGGAGGATGAAGGATACAAATCTCCATTCTGCGGCTATTTCTCTTCCTTCCCCCAAACTTCCTCTTTTTGTTCACATGTCTATCAGTTCTGAGCATCAGGAAATTATTCTTCCTTGGGTATAAAAGCGCAGTGTTTCATTCTTTGGCTCATAAATTTTGTTTTTAAATTGAACAATATCTGGGCATCAACATGTACACTCCCCACTCATATATTCTCTATCTCCAAACTGCCCCCCTACAGTTCCTCTCTCTCAAATAAAGGAATAAATAAAATCTTAAAAAAAAATAATTATTCATCCATTTTTTTGGTCTGAAAATTGGATATTTCTCACAAAAGAAAAATTTGGGGTGGTGGTTATAATCGGATTTGTGGATAATGATTTGTTATTTTATAAACCAATCCTGTTATTTCTTATGGCTCCATTATCTTTGGAAAGCTGATGTGCTTTTCTCTCCCTTTATATTGGTTTTCCATTCTTTCTTATACCCAGATGCTAAAATTAGATTTAGGGCATCATAATTATGCCATAATTACCATGATCATATTTTCTTGCCATTGAAAATGAGTATCAGTTTTGATTCTCCCCAAAACTTCAACAGATGCTATCTTTCTATAGTGTTGTAAATTAGTGTCAGAGTGTATCTAAATGTATAAGCCATTTTCCTGAACTCGTGAGGGGTGGGCTGAACCCACTGTTTCAATGAAGTTAATTGTTTCCAAGATTTGTCATTTTTTTCTATTGATAATTTTATTCCTAAGAGCTTAATTATTCTCTAATTATCCTGCAAAATGTCTTATTTCACTGTCCAGAAAGAAACTTAATATTTCTGCCAAAAAACTTTATTTTACAAACAAGATGTAGAGAGCCAGAGAAAGTGACTTGTTCAAGATCACTCAGCAAGTCACAGAGTCAGGGTTAGATATTTTTATCCCCATAAGATTTTTATGGTATTTCAATGATTTAATCAGATTCGAGGTTTGAGGATTAAGATTGGAATTTTAATTCTGGCTAGCTTTCTGGTCCTTGCTGCTTTTGAAAAGAAGAAGATTATATAAGATAGAGAAAAACTGAGGGCTGCTGGAGAGGGAGGTGGATAGGGAGATGGGGTAATTGGGTGACAGGCATTAAGGAGGGCACATCATGTGATGAACACTGGGTATTACACACAACTGATAAATTGTTGCACCCTACAGCACCTACTGAAACTAATGATATACTATATGTTGGCTAATTGAATTTAAATTAAAAATAAAAGAAAAGATAGCCACTTCTGGAAAAGAACAAAGTGCTTAGTGTCTTAATAAAGCCTTGGGAGATAGGATGTTCTGTTTACCTGGGATTAAGAGAGTTCTTACTCACGGGGCACCTGGGTAGCTCAGCCAGTTAAGAATTGAACTCTTGGTTTCTGCTCAAATTGTAATCTCAGGATCATAAGATCAAGACTCAAAATAACCTCCACACTTAGCATGGAACCTGCTTGAGATTCTTTCTCCCTCTGTCCCACCCACTTGTGCGCTCTCTCTCTGTCTTTCTCTCTCTGAAATAAACAAAAACATTAAAAAAAAAAAAAAAAGAGTGTTCCTACTCTCTTCTATAGCTGGGTCTGGCCTGAGAGGAGCAACACTGACATTCATTCACTCATTTAACACATAGTGACTGGCAACCTTCTGTGTATGGTCCCTGGGGATGCAGGATAAACCAACCACCACCTCCTCCCAAGAACACAGGTTCCTATTTCAGTGGTAGGTGGAGACATGTAAACCAACAGTTACTCTACATGGTGGTACAGATTTTTTAATCAGAGTTGATTATGAGATTTAACACTATCTCTAGTTTTATTGTAGGGTAGCTGTTTCTTTTCCTTGCTCTCCCAGAAATATTGCTTTATTCGATATATTTTAATTTATATTTTCATTGGGTTTTTTTGAGTTCTGTGATCAATAAAGAGCTGCATCAGGCAAAGTTCCTATCTTCAAAAGCTTGCAATCTGGTAGAGTAAATGAAGTAAGTACTTAATTATACTTCAAATTAGAGACTGCATATTCACTTTTAAAACTGAAGTATTAAGTGATTAGGATAAAGGTGGCATTTGTATTGATCCTTAAAGAATTTGGAGGTGAAGGGGATTGATACCCCATAAGGTGGAGAGAAGAATTAAGTGCAAAATGCAGCAAGAGGTATAGGAGATGACAGGGTTGGAGAAAAGGGACTTTCTCTTTGGGCAGCTCACACACTGTAGGGGCCATCTTGGGGTCAACAGAAGCCCACATATCTGAAAGAAGGTCAAGAAGGTAGACCAGGGGAACAATGTTCTGTCCCCGTATTTCTCCTAATCTCCATCTTCACATGCAAAGTCTTCACACATACATAATGCACAAAGGTGCACACACAAACACAGAGTCATGCATACTTTCTATAACTTTAAAGCAACTAAGTTCTTTAGAAAACAATAATTGAGCCATCTCCAAATTCATGGGTATATTACTGAAAAGAACAGGGGAAGAATGGTCTCCAAAACAAAACATGCAGTCTCCTCCTCCAAAACTATTATTAATTCCCTCACTGTGGATTCCCAGTGGAAAAGGTTATCAATTGACTTCTAGACAATAGCCCCACTGGGACAAAATGTGATTCTCTGACATTTGCTATTCAGATGGAACCAGGAGAGAAAAGCTACAGGACAAAAAAGTAGAGGACTTTTAAAGATACTTAGTTTCAAAATAAATCTGGATAAATAATTTCATGAGAGACCCACAGTAGGAGAGTGATATTTGTTAAACAGGTCTTACATTTCAGATATTTTACAATCTGCTATCTCTACTTTCAGAAGGAGAAATTGAGCCTCATAGAAGTTATATAATTTTTGTAGGTCAAATGATGCTGAATGTAAAATCTGAGATTCTGATTTATGTCCACATAAAAAAACTCTTCTTAGAGACTGTGCTATGCTGGGATATTGGTGGCTATGACCATTGACCATATGCTTAATATATCCTCAATGTATTTTACACAGTTAATTCTAACAAAAGACAACTTTAATGGGCAATATTATGTCCATGGTACAGATAAGGAAAAAAGAGAAAAAGGCGATAATAAATTCATAAGCTGGTGTTAGAGGTCATCAGGAAGATGGACCACTGCTGACTGTAGGGCACTCAGAGACTCCTCACCCTCTCCCTGTCCCTGGAATGTACATTTGTCCACCATTTCCACACTGGGAGCTGTTTCAAGGAAGCAGCCTTGGGAGAGTAAGGTGTTCTTGAGATCATCTGAACCCCGTTAAACTTTTAGCATACTGGTGGGTGAGCAAAGTCTTGTGGGGCCCAGGGCAAGCCTCATATGTAAGTCTCCTTGCTTATTAAACCTGCCACCTACCCACCTCTCTCATCAGTCTCTCCCTTACTCCTATGTGGGGGCCAGTTTCAGATTCATCCAGGAAGCTCCCAGGGTTGCAAACCAATTGCTAAAAAGCGCATTTTGGATTGAAGCTCAAGTGTGTCTAAATCAAAGCTTGTGTTCATTCCACTAAATTAGTGTCCTATTATCCCTTTGAGACTCACCTAGAAAGAGAAAGCTTAATTTGCTATCAAATGGGCTTTTGTGGTCCCTTCCAGACTAGAGTGATGAGATTCATCTGTCTCTTCCAGTTACTCAGTGGTGCCATAATCCCCTGGGCTTCTTGCTCTTATAGACCTTGCACACTCTGCTGCTACTGGGTATTTGTCCATATGCCCAGCCAGAGTATGCACTGCAACCCATCCTGTTGGGGCCAACCCTTAACTCTCCATGTCCCGGACAAGCAGAGAAACTTAGTTGAATTTAGTCAGAAAATTTAGTTGAATACCTGTTCTGATAAAAATATCTAGAGGTGAGTCCTGGAGTGGAAGCCTGAGTTCATGTCAAAGGTCCTCAACTGGTTCTCAGGTTTTAGGACAGCTTGAGGCAACTTATAAAGGCACAGAAACCAGGATATCCACCACTAACGACAGCTCCCAGATATTTGATGATTATGTCACAACAACATTTTCTCATTTCCTTCAGAAGAGGTATTTAAAATGGTATTCCAGATAAATTGCAGAGATTGGTAGCTCAAGTATCTTTACAATAGAATTGTTCACTCGTGGCATGGACAGCCTGGCTAGGAAAAGATGATCACGACAGTCTGACCCAGAGACTAAGCCATAGATGGTACTTCTTTTAATACCGACCTTCTTTTCCAAAGGTAACCAAGAACAACAATCACCAAATAATGACAAGTTTAGTTTGTTTTTCTTGTAGTCACAGACAAGATGTGGAAAAAGCAAAGTAAATGGCTTTCTACTCCTTGAAAAATTGCTTGGTATCAGACTCTGTACCTGACATATTGCTTAGGTAGACATATTTGACCCCCAAACACCATATGTAGTAGGTTACAAAGGTTGTTCCTGGTGTCCATACTTAATGACTCTTTAAAACATATTTGTGGGATAAATGAGTGAGGTGTATTCTAGCCTGACTGAACTAGATTTCCATAAAAAAACAAAACAAAGCAAAAACCCAGAACATATGAGAGAAAAAAACTCCGGAGAAGTGGATATCTTAAGCCAAAATAATTCGATACTGAATCATTGTTAGTTACTAAAGCACAAGAACAAAATTCTCTGCTCACTAATGAATGCGGATGCTGTTTTGCACTCAATTCAGAACAATAAAGAGAGATGCAAGGCTCAAGGGAGAAATGGAAATTAGAGGGCCTTGAACTGCTTTCCCTAAAAACAATAGTTTAATACAGACAATGCATGGAGAATGTTTATCCAGAGATAGATACACTTATAGGGACATGTAAATTGGCCCAGGATGTGGTTGCATTTGAGACTGCACAGAGCCATTCAGAGTTGTCCCCAACTGCAGCAGGAAACTGGGACTTTATATGCATCCATGAGTCAGTCATTGTCCAGACTCCCCGGAGTGCTATGCCCTTGAGTGAAGAAAACTCTGTTGCCAAGAAATAGTTTTAGTGAAGGATTTAGCCGCTGGTTATTGGCAGCTGAAGACATGGGTATGTTGGCACTGAGGAAGGAATCCAGGATGGAAATCAGAGTATCCTCCAGAAAGAAATCATGTATAGGTAGATTTCTTTCTGAAATAGGTGGATGTATAGTGCCAAAGTGTAGGCAGGAGATTTCTCCCAGTTGAGTTTAAACTTACAAGTCTTGAATTCCAGCAGCCTGGCATCAACTGATTGCATTCTGGTGAGACCCTACCAAGAAGATTTTCCCTTTCATTCATATATCATTGAGTTTCTGCTATGCTTTTTGCGATGGTAAATAGTCTGTTCTGGGAACATAGTTTGCCAGTGATAATTGCTTTTGGGGGCTAGAGGTTAGCTTGTTTTCCAAATTTGCTGTGTGTGGGCCAGGGAACATCTGTATGTACTGACACAAAGTGTTGTCTCCACTATTTTTCTGAGTGATAATCTTGTGTGTATTTTTAACTCTTTAGATTCTTTAAAAATCAAGAAGGGGACTTCTGTTTCCTTGAAGATGGAATAGATGTACTTTTCCCTATTACTCCTGATAAGTGCATTCAAACCCTGGACAGCATGTATAAAACGAACAGAAAGACTCTGAATGTGGGAGAGAGAACAAACAAACAAACAAACAAACAACAGACCAGTAGGGACCACAGGGCCCTGGGAATGAATAAATCCTAAGTGCTTTTGTTTGTTTTAGATCTCATGTTCCAGCCTTGGAGCTAGGTAACCCAGCAAATTAGAAATGTCAATAGGTACTGATGAAAAATAAGCCCTAATAGAAGCCTGCTTTCTCCAGTCAAAGAATGAAGAAATGGGCAGCTTAACAAGACAGAATATTTTTAGATAACAGCCACTCTACTCCAGCCAGGAAAAACATAAAATATTGCCCCGCACCCTCAAGCTAGCGAATCTGAGTGGAGAGCCCAGATTTCTACCTTCATGAGGCTGTGGCAAAATGCTAACACTCCTGTGCAGGTAGTGTTAGTGAAGGCCAAGTAGGGAGCCTGAACTCTTGTCCATGTTGGCCAATAACAAGGCTCCCCTTTACCTGCACTTCTACTATGGCAGAACAAGGTACCCTTCCCCTCCTCCCTGGGGTGGCATTGGAGAAGGCCCAATGAAGTCAGGACTTCTACAATCACTCAGTAGTAATGAGATCATTCCCACCATATCAGTGGAGACCCCATAGGAGCTAAGTTTCCCACCACAAGTCCAACAGCAACAAGAAGTTTCCCTTTGGGTGTCAGTAGATCCCAAGTGGGGAACCTGGACTTCTGGTACCACCTAACAATAATGCCCCAGATGGAGCAGTTTCAGAAGATCTGAGACTCAACATAGAAAAGACACCAATCCTTCCCAAATTGATATGCATGTTTTAGATAATTCCTACTAAAATCCCACTAAGAGTTTTTATAGACAGAGACAAGATTATCCTACAATTTATATGGAAAGAAAAGGGAACCAAAATAGCTAAAACAATCTTGAAAAAGAAGAATAAACTAGAAGAAATCAATCAACCCGGTTTTAAGGCTTCTTATGAGTTGCCATAATCAAGAATATGTGTAGCTGGCAGAAGAGATATATAGATCAATGGAAGAGAATGGAGAACTCAGAAATAGAGCAACACAAATATAGCCAATAGAATTTTGACAAAAATACCAAGGAAAGATAGCTACCTCAAGGAACTCTGCAGTGACCACAGGACATTGACACATGGCAAAAAATGAACTTCTACCTAAGTCTTATATCTTATAGATGTTGAACTCAAAATGGACCACCATCTTAAATGTAAAGCATATAACAATAATACTTTTAGAAGAAAGTAGAATAAAATCATGAGGATATAGTGCTAGGCAAGAGGTTCTTAGATTTGATCCCCAAAGTAGTAGTTATTTAAAAATGAATAAATTGGACTTCACCATTATTTAAGACTTATCTTTTGCTAGAGGACACTGTAAAGAAGATGGAAAGAAAAGTTACAGAATAAGGGAAAATATTTACAAGCCATACATGATAGGACTAAATAGCTAGACTATATATAGTATTATATATATATATCTCATACATACACACACACACACACACACACACATATATATGTATATATATATATCTTTTAGATATAGTTATCTAAAAGATATATATATATATATATCAAAGAGCAACAATAAAAATGCAACCAATGCAATTAGAAAATGAACAAAATACATGAGAAGACATTTCACTGACATGGATATACTGATGGCAAATAAACATATGAAAGGGTGTTCAACATAATTTGCCATTGGAAAAACTCAGATTAAAATCACAACGATGTGTCTCTATCCAGCCATTAAAATGCTAAAAAAAAAAAAAGTGAATAGTGACGACAACAACAAATGCTGGCGAAAATGCAGAGAAACTAAGTCACTCACACATTACATGGGAACATAAAATGGTACAGCCACCTAGAAAACTGCTTGGTGCTTTCTTAAGGAAACTAAATATTCAAATTCTGTATGACCCATAAATTTTATTCCTGGGCATTTGTTCCAGATAAATGAGCAATTATGTTCACTGAACAATCTATACATAATTGTTTAAATCAGCTTTATCCAAAATATTTTGTGAGGAGTAATTTCTTTGGCTATACTCCTCTTCTTTTTTCCTATGTGGAGTGACTTACCTGGATGGGCAATTTAGAAAGAATAAGCAGACATTCTGGGCTTGAAAATGAGAAGAGTTTTTCTTTTCATATTTCATAGAACTTTTCATAGTCAGTATTCCAGTGCACAGCAGTCCCCATTCAGGGAAGACTGCTCCAGTCTATGCTAGTGGGATATGGTAAGTGAGTTTGCCTACTCACGGCATACCATGTTAGCAAGTCTATGTGCCTGTTGTTCACAAAACAGGATTCTTCACATTGGCCTTGGTGAGTAACCAAGATGATTCTTAAAACCCCATCTGCAATTCATTCGATACATTTCTCAATTTTTCTGAATGTTGATAATAAAGCAAGGTGCTTCTTGAGGTTATTTAAGCCCCTGATACATAAAATAAGCTTAAAATACTGTATTAGTTTTCTAGGGCTTCCATCAGCACAGAAGTTAATTTCTCACAGTTCCGAAATGTGGAAGTCCAAAACCAAGATGTTGGCAGGTTTGATTTCTCCTGGGTTCCTTTTTTTGTCTTGTAAATAGCTATTTTCTCTCTCTGACCTCACAGGGGTTTTACTTTACGACTCTTCCTCCTCTTATTAGGACACTAGTCATATTGGATTAAGGCCCCATCCTTATGACTTCATTAACTTTAATTATTTCTTGAAAGGTTTTGTCTCCAAATGTAGCCACTTTGGAGTTTAGAGTTTTAACATATGAACTTGAGGGAAACATAATTCAATCCATCACAAATACCCATAGAAAAGCAAAGTTTAAAAAATAGATTTTAATAGAAAATTCTTTCTGAGTTATTACAGAAGATACACTTAAACAGCAAGAGAGAATTTGAAAAATAAAAAGCACAGAAAGAGTAATCTCAACCAGCAATGGAAAAGTCAAACTTCACAGTAACATAGTAATAGATAGGAATTGAATATAGTAACAAAGAATAAAACAAATTAGGTATAAAAATAGGAAGAAATAGCAGGGATATATGGCTCAGTGATAAAAGGAATAAACCACCAAGAATGTACAATAACCATGAATTCACAAATGACAATATAGTCTCAAGATCCATATGGCTAAAGTTTTCAGAATGCAAGTAGCAATTGACCAGTATGACCCATTTTTTATCATAGTAGATTTTGACTCACTTATCTCAGAAATTAGTGTCTAAGGGAGTCCAAGATTTGATAAAGAGGTATGGGAAAATTCTCCAATTAAAAAATATCATCTGGTATCAAGATGGTTAAATTCAAATGCATGTGGAATTATAAAGGCTTAAGAGTCACCCAAGCAGTTTTGAAGAGAAACAAGATTGAAAGGATTGGGTTGGATTAGTTTGCTGGATACCAACACTCACTATATGAGAGAGACAGACTTCCTTAAAAATCAGTGGGGAAAGGGGTGCCTGGGTGGTTCAATCGGTGAATCAGCTGCCTTTGGCTTGGGTCATGATCCCAGAGTCCTGGGATCGAGGGAGCCCCGCATCGGGCTCTCTGCTCAGCAGGGAGCCTGCTTCCTCCTCTCTCTCTGCCTGCCTCTCTGCCTACTTGTGATCTGTCAGATTAATTAATCTTAAAAAAAAATAAAAAAATAAAAATAAAAATATGTCACAAACCACAAAACAAATACAACTAAAATCGAGTGATTAGCAGAGAAAAGATGACTGTAAATATTTAAAGGAAAAGGGATCAGTATGTAGAATGCATAAAACATCTCCAGGTCAATAAAATATTGATAAACTATAAACAGAAAAGAAAAAAAAACCTGATAAAGCATATAAAAAAGAAATTCACAGATGAGGAGACC
Organism: Mellivora capensis; assembly: GCA_004024625.1. Taxonomy (NCBI): domain Eukaryota; kingdom Metazoa; phylum Chordata; class Mammalia; order Carnivora; family Mustelidae; genus Mellivora; species Mellivora capensis. Next base: position 103,547 of record PISX010001658.1, on the reverse strand, counting down.
CAAATGTCCAATAAAGATGAAAATACACTCAATATCACTAACAATTAGAAAAATCAACATTTAAAAAATGAGATACTGGCCATCAGTTAGGAAAGAATAAAATACTGAGAAAAACAGAGGCAAAGATCTTACACTGATGAGGGGAGTGAAAATTGGCATAATGACCGTGGAGAGTAATTTATCAATATCTGAAAACCAGTGTTGATGCACAGATCTGATACACCTGGTCATTTTATGTTTAGATATCTGTCCCGATAGAATTCTTCCATATGGACGAGAAGATTTTCAGGAGATAATTATTCACGGATTTGTTCAGGTTTCTGCCCATCTTGCAGGCAAAGTCACTGTCCTTCAGTTTCAAATTAACTTTTCAAAGATGTTTGTAAGATGAACAAGGGAGAAAGAGATAGTGTCTGCAGAGGGCAGGCTTGTTCACTGTCCAGCATAATAAAAGCAATGTCTCCCTGGATCAAAGATCAGGCATGGTTGCTCACAGTGCATTATAAAAATTCAGGTTCCCTAAACTCAGGTTCCTCCGTATGATGCAAATCCACTGTATGCATAATCCCCACCTGGCTTCTGCAGTTCTATTCACATGGATCTGAGAGACAAGGGAAATTTGTGCAAATATGCTAATCCTTGAAGCTCACTGTGCCATGAGTAATAAAGTCCTTTGCCTCTGCTGCAAGTACCTCATATTTTTTGCCAGAATTTGTGAAACTCTGACAGATCAAACTGTTAACAGATCTTTTAACAGTTTATAATCATAAAAAAATTGGAATCAGTTGAATGTGTAACAATGGGGGGATATAGTTTAAAAGTTGTGAAACAGCGAATTAAACAGTGAAATTGGTGGGAAATATTAGACAGCGAAAATATTGAACAGTGAAATTGGTGGACTATCCTCAAATAATGGTTTTATGTTTACACTCAAAATTAGTTGATTGTTGGCAATCTTAAATAGTTAAACTTAGTATTTGTATCAATATAAATCAATTTCAGAAACATAAATTTTAATTTTTAACTTTGATTTGCTCATAAAAAGCAAACTATGCCAATGTTTAAAATGGAACCATGCTCTTTCTATTCTCAGGGAGGGAGTAAAAGTATTCTACTCCCCTATGCAAGGGAGACACCGTAACCTCACTAGACCGAGTGGAAGGAGGAGGACAATATGGTGAATAGTAGGGAGATTTCAACCATATATATAAAATCCTGGTTCTAAAACCAATAAAGATGAGAAGTAAACATTAAAATATATGACAACATTTTGCCATTACATGTCCATACTTAGATGGTTACCGCAAAACTCCCTGAAGTTCTCTCTGTATGGTATGTGTCCATTTTTCCCAATTAAACTACAAGATTAAGGTAAAGTGAATGGAGGCTCAAAAGGCCGACCACAACTTAGAAGTCCTCTTAAATAGGCTTTCCACATCTCTAGAGGCAGTGCGAGATCTCGGTTCTCTCATTTTCTCAGAAGGCCTATCTTGGTTTACAGGACAGTTTTTTCTTCTAGAAAACACATTATGAATCACTCAGAGGAATATGGGCCTACCCTAAAATTTTCACCTTGTGTCATTAAATGTCATATAGTTTAACTGCAGGAAATTTTTTTCTCATAATGAGAAATGCAAAGCCTGGGCTGGTTTCAAGGTTTTGTTTTTTTAATCCTGAAAAAAAATAATGAGTTTATTCATATTAAAAAAAAAATTTTAAAGTACAGTGACCATGTCTCTACTAGGCTACCTTCACAAGTACTAGATTAGTATAGTTTTTAACTTTATTTTTCCAGTTTTGTAGCACCTATTTCTGGAAGGGGTTGGAGGTACCTAAGTGAAAAAAAAGCAAGGAGCATACATGGTGAGAGCTTGAAGGGATTTTTGCATTTATATTTTCATTTTGTAGATGAAAATATGTAGCCATCCTTGGATGGTGGCCATGTCCACATTTGAACTCACATCTAATCCATCAAACAATAGTAACTTTAAGATGCTAGGTTAGACTAAAAATTATACCTAACAGTTCTTGAGTGCTTTTTGTATGTAAGGCATGGTTCTAAGCCTTTCCGTGTATTATCTCACTTAATTTCACAGTTCTATGAGTTAAGGGTTGTTTATTCCCAATTTTACAGATGAGGAAACTGGGTGCCAAGGAGATGAAGTACATTTCCCACCACTACACATCTAAGAACTAATAGAACAAGGATGCTAGCCCAAACATTTTTATTTCCAAACTCACCCACACGCTTCACAGCTCTTATAGATTAATTAAAAACAGTATACCCCTGAGTACTTGTCTTATCATCAAGTCTCAATTGTTATGATAAAATTTTCTAGTCTTATTAAACATTCAAGGGTTAGATATTCTTTTCATTTTATAAATATAAAACATAAGGACCAGAGGAGAAGAATAAGTGGAATCTTGATCCTTGAATGGAAGGAAGGATAACATTACAAACAATATGCCCTGATTTTTAGAATCTCAGCATACCAGTAATTAGGATATGCAGTTATTGCCTTCCCCCAGGGAGCAAAGTCTGGAGAGAAACATCAAGTCACCTTAAGATTAAAAAGTCATGGCCTTGGTTATGGCTTGGTTGTTCTAATATAATGGGGTGAGTCTTTCTTCATTACTGTCACGGGATGCCATCTGGATATATGAATTTCCATCAAGGCTAACACCTAGAGCAACTTTTGCAGTGTGCCAGAAACTGAACTAAGGGCTTCATCTACATTGTTTCTATTTACTACTTAGCAAGCACAGGGGGTCCTTACATTTTGTTGAGTACTCTTTCAAGAGCTTTAAACATATGGATGGAATTGATTCCCACAAAAACTATATGAAGTTGGTACTGTTGTTGCCTTCATTTTATATGTGAAGAAATAATTTTGAATCCTAGGTCCAGAGTCATTCTTAACCACCACTAGCTTGTCTTCTGTATTTATTATCAAATTTGCCCCACAGAGGATGTACTCTTCTTTTCTCCCAAAGGAGACTGAGGCCTTTAGAGGTTAAGTAAATGGCTCAAGTATTGTTTTGCCTAGCTAGAATGGAAACAGAGACCATATAAACCCTACATTTGGCCATAGGACTTTACTTAGCGCCCTATGACAAGAGAAGCATGTACTTTTCTCTCCTTCTCCCTTCTTCCCTCCCTCACTCACTCTCTGTCTCTCTGCCCTCCTCCTCTTTCTCATTTTCATATTGTAGCAAACAACATATAAGAGTTTGCGTTACCTTCTACAACTTGACGTAACATCTCCAGCCTTGTCCTTTTACAACCCTGCTGGATTATTAATTAACATCCCATTTTAGTTATATTTGTGCTTCTCATTGCCTAACTTTTTTACTATTAGTTACCAAAAATATCCTTGTGTTTACATCACTCTCCAAAAGTAGCTTGGAATGCCCTGTGTATCTGGAATGGAGACTGAAGAGAAAGAGCCACTAGGGACATGGGTTGAAAAGAAGGTATGCTGTGTCATGCCAACTGTTCCTACTGATGCTTTCAAAATATCACACATTGTCAATTGGCACAGAGTCAAATTCTGATGTTGGAGATTCCCATAAAAGGTGATGTGATTTTGAGATTTCTCCAGTTCCAAGGTCTGGTTCTGGCACTGCATCATATCCACTAACTTAGTGACTTGCATAAGTTATTAACACTCTATTCACCCATCTTTAAAATGGAGGTAGGGTGGGTGTGTGATGTATATTTAATCCCTCTCTTGTAAAGATTAGAGATGACTTGCTTAATTGTCTGATGTATAGTAGGAAGGTATCTCACTTGAGTACCTACTATCACACAGATATTCAAGAAATGGTAGATATTTTTTTTAAAGATTTATTTATTTATCTGACAGAGAGAGAGAGAGAGAGAGCACACAAAGTGGGGGAGGGCAGAAGGAGGGAGAGAGAATCTTGAACAGATTCAGTGCCGAGTGTGGAGCCTGATGCGGTGCTGGATCCCACAACCCTGAGATCATGACCTGGACTGAAATCATGAGTTGGATGCTTAATGAACTGAGCCACCCAGATGCCCAGGTAGCTATTTTTATGTACAGTACCCACATTGCTAACTTTCATGGCATAGAACTCAGCAGGTCTTTAGTGTGGCATCTAATCCTACATGTAGGATGACATGCTGGGCATTAATTCTCCATCAACTCAAGAGAATTTTAGTAAGAAAATATTTGCATTTGAGAAATATTCTTTGAATATATTAGCTTTTAGAAAGACACTGCCAAGAATTCATAAAACAACAAATTAATTAATTAATTGACAAGGCATATCTACAATCTATACGACACAGGTATCTCTTCTTATGTGTTCTGATTGGCTGCAGACCCTAAATTATGATTTCTTCCCTGGAAAGGAATCGTATTAAGAAGAAATTATAAGGTCAAAGATTATGCATTTTTGTTTCTTCAGGGATTGTCCTTAATGCTTGTTGTCAGGTTTCTCTTCTCTATTCTATTTCTGAGTTCACAGACTTTCTGCAAAGCATTCTGGGTGTGACACTGGGGAGTGATAAATATACTTAGAGTTCTGTTATTTCCTAGTCATCTCCTGACCCACTGGTCTCTTCTGTGGGTATCTGGTCCAGTTGTCCTACTCAGATTTGGTGACATCTTCTCTCTCCCTCTTACCCAAGATTGGGAATTTGGTTCTTCCCTACTAAGATGAATGAGTCTTTCCTACAAAAGATAGTTGGTATCTCTTTGTGTGAAGACCAGGGTAGACTTCAGGGACAGCAATCCATTTTCTTTTAAGTTCATGTCACATTTAGGTTCAGGGAAATCTAGCAGAGCTTTCACACCCCCTCTCTTTGGGTTACCAATGCATTCTGAAAATTGGAACCTAACCAACCCAGTGTGAATTCGAGGGATCGTTAAGCCTTGGGAAAGGAAAGATTCGATCTATGAAACTGGCAGGACAAAACATGCAAAGCCCTTGTGGCTTCATTATTTGGTTATTAAGGAGTGGTTTTAATATCAAAATGTGAATTTTAACTCATATTTGGTAAAATGCCTTTACCACAGTGTTAAAGACAATAGAAGAGCTCAGAACCCATCGCAAATTCTTCCACATGATGACTATGATGTTCAGAAAAGAAAGATACTTTATTACCAATGATACATTACTTATTTATTTAACAAATAGTTGACAGAGCTTTATCTTATGCTCAGTATGGGGGTAACATATATGAATATTACAGTGTAGCTCCTTCTTCGGGTTATTAAAAAATTAGCGAAGTCATGGATATATAAACTAGTAAAAAAACATAGCATAGAAAAAGAAAATTCATTCAGTTATCAGAACTCCAATTTCTTGTAAGGTAAAAATGATGACTAGTGATTATAATTCTTACTTCAAGTGGTTTTAAATAAGAAAATATAAGTAAAGTGAGTGGCCCAGGTAAGAGAAATTGTTCTTCTTACAGGTCCAAATATATATATATACACACATATATATATATATATAATATATGTACTATATATATGTCATATATATGTCATATATATTTGTATCATAATAACATAACAGGTAATATATATTGGAGGGGCAGGGGAGGGAGTATTTAACTCTACTTGGGATGAACTTTAAATAAGAGTGGACATAGTATTTGGCAGGGAGAGAAGTTGTCAAAGGGTAATTTAAGGCACATGGCAACTAGTCAATGATTGTTATCTATCTATCTATCTATCTATTATTATTATTATTAGAAGAGGTAGGTCTGTGATAAGTTTTGAAAGGTAAAATGAGGCTAAGGAGGAAAAGTGAGGGAATCCAGGCAGTGGAAGGAGTTTATACAAATGACAGAGGCATGGGACTCCTGGGTGGCTCAGTCCGTTAAGCTGTTGCCTTTGGCTCAGGTCCTGATCCCAGGGTCCTGGGATCAAATCCCGCATTGGGCTCCTTGCTCAGCTGGGAGCCTGCTTCTCTCTCCACCTCTGCTCGCCAATCTGCCTGCTTGTGTTCTCTGACAAATAAATAAATAAATAATATTAATTAAAAACAAAACTCCTCTCTGCCATCCTAGAATAAGAAATGTTTCAATATTACTGGGGAATAAAATGTGACTAAGATAATCCTGGAGAGGTAGACAGGACCATATCCTAAAAGGTCTTAAATGTCAGTCTAAGGAGCTTATATCATATCCTACTAACTATAAGAAGTGACTAAAGGATATTAAATATTTTAGGACCATGATCAAGTTTGTACTTTAGAATTGTCACTTACATAGCAATAGAAAAGAATGTTAGAGAGAGGCAAGAGGCAGAGGATGTGAGGCGTTATTTAGAAAAGTTAAAATGACCAAGAACCTAACAATCCTTTTTCTAAGTTTACACCCTAGAGAAAACCATGCACAGCACAGCATTTACTCTTTTAATGCAACGTTGTTTATAATAGCAAAAAAGTTGGGCACAATGCAGTATCAGTAGGAGTGAATATAAGAATGGTATATTCCAGTAAAAGAGTTACTAGAATATTATGCACAATAAGTGAATCAGTTAAATCTAAGTGTATTAGCCAGAACTGATATCAATTGCACCTGAACCACCACCATCTTCATCAAGTTGAAGAATGTTAAGTATAATCAGATGCCATTTATAAACATTTCAGAAATAATTTTTATCGACACATACCCAAAAAGCAAATGTAAAAAACAAGGACTAGAAGAAGAGTCACTAAATTCCCCATAGTTGTTTTGTGATGGGAGGAAAGAACAGCCACGAGACTGGAGAGAAAAATAAAGACTTCAAGTTTATCTTGGCTGTTCTGTTTCATGATAAGGAAAATTGTAAAGCAAACATGACAATAAATGAGGATTTGTGATTTTCAATGTGTGGGGGCATGGATTTCATTTCAAAATAGTTTCTGTGCCTATAGAAAAAAATTTAAAATGAAATATGTATCTGATTTTGTTGAGTGTGTGTGTGAAAATAGCTGAGTGAATGTTGTGAGTGTGTGAGTATTGAGTGTGGGTGGGTATGTGAGTGCACATGAGTATGTGAGTGAGAGTGTGTGAGAATGTGTGAGTATTGAGTGAGTGTGTGTCGCTGTGTGGGTGTGAGTAAGATTGTGAGTCTGAGTACTGGATAAGTGTGTGTGAATGTGTGTGGGTGTGTGAGTGTGTATGTGAATGTGTGAAAGGGCCCAGTTCTTCATTGTTAAGGGAATGTCTTAAGAATGTGGAAGCTTACCCACTATCAACTCCCAGAGGCAGGAAATGGCTGAGTTAGAACAATAACTTCAACTGGGACCTGAAAACAGTGTGTGTAGGGTGGGCACAGCTAGCTGCCAAATCTTTCACATGATACTGAGGCTCCTTGGAATTTTCAAATGTGGAAATCAATGAATACCAAGTACTGCTATTAGTTCAGGAGGAAGAGGAGGAGTCTTCAGGGGAGGTGGGCATGGGGGTATGCTAGTCCAAAGAACAGGAGTGAGTCAGTCTATGGTTTCGGGGAAACAGGACAACACCTTTGTAACTCCAGGCAAATGATTTTGCTTCACCTCCTACCTTCTCTCACAAATAGCCTTGAAGTTGTTTTTGTGGGAGGGATGGAAAACGCTATCTTCATAGTCATATTTTTTTGTTGTTATTAAAAATACAGTCAAAGACCCTCATGGAGAGATACATCATGGTAAACAAGCTTAGTTTCAAAAACATGAAGAAAATACCCTCTTAGGTAATTTGAATTTTCAATTCATTTCAAGTCAGCAGACAGCAAACACTTTTTTCCCTCTCTGCTAAGTGTGTTTTGAACATTATTCTAGGTACTACAGAAGGTACAAAATAAAAGGAAACACTATCTTTGCATTCAAGAGAGCTTCAGCCTATTGTGCAGGAGGTATATACTGAGGGTTATATGATTAGTGAGAATCATGCTGTAAGACTCCAACGTGAGAAAATCAGAAAAGCATTACAAAACAAGTTAAAGGACATGCATAGGGTTTGCATTTTTGCTGGGTCTTAAAAAGGCAGCAGTTTCAGCAAGAGGAAAGAGTGCTTGGATACAAGGAAGGCCATGAGAAGACCCAGAGGGAAGGGCGATGTGCCATTTGGAGTCTACAAATTGTGCAATTCAGTTACACAAAAATGTGTACTTTGGAGACTGGGGGAGGGCAGGGATGGAAGATAAGAAAGTAAAGTGGAATCCATGGTGTGTAGGGCACTGAATGCTGAGATGAGGAGTATGGGCTTTGTACACCACGCAATAGGCAGTGGTTCAGGAAAAACAAAAACAAAAATATCTGAATGGGAGAGGCTTGGAGCACTCCTTTTGTTCCTTGGATCTTCTAGAAGCCCCATAGGCAGCTTCCTCCTTCTACTCTTAGAAATCTCTACCATGAGAATAAGACCAAGGTAGCTCGCTGAATGATGAGGGACACGGGCTCTGGCACCCCTATTGCTCTAGGTAACTTTCAGACCTATAAGTGAGGCCATCCTAGATCCTCAAACCACATAGTGTCTTATCAGCCAACTACAAACCCCTGATAAATCCCATTTGGGACTATCAAGGCCAATCCATACAAGAACCACTCCACTAAGCCACAGAATCATGAGCTGAATAAATGGTTATTTTAAGACACTACGTTTTGGTGTGTTTAGTTCCATAGCAATATGAATCTGTCTGGGCACAGTAAATCCTTATTCATTCAGGAACTAGTAAAAATGACTGCATGTTTTAACCTTAAGAGTCATAGACTATATTCAAGAATCGCTGGAAGTCTTACGGGTGATAGGGCTACACAGGTGATAGACACACATTTCCTGAGTTGTTAATAAGTGTTATTTCTGTATTCTAATGCTGCTTCCCTAAAGTTCTTGGGAAATGGAGCCTATCTTATATCCTTCCCTTCTTCCTTCCTGAAAATCCTTTTCTCATTTGTGGCCCTCAGGGCAAGTCATGCTCTCTAGACAACAGGGATAGGTAAGCACACAATGAGCAATGTCAATGTTGAAAGGAAAATGCCCAGGAAAGAAGTAATACAGCAGACCTGTGGCATCATGACATGAGTCAGTATTATTGGATCTATAGAACTGATGTGAGAATTAAATCTAACAACAAATCTGACAATGTAAAACAAAAACTGTGGCTACCTACAAGAAACTCTCCATCTACAGGGAGAGGTTGAAATACACATGGTGATAAGTACCACAGTGAGAATTTTGTCCTGTGAGGTACCCAACTGCCCTATGTCTCATGTTGATCCATGACAGACTGGTCAGTGCCAACTCTAATGTCTTGCTGAGAAAGCCCCAAGTCTCTGCCAGAAGGGCAACACATTCATTCTTTAAATATAAAGGTTTCGTTCTTCTTTTTTTTTTTTTTTAACTGTGCCCAAATAGAGGCTAAGGCATGCACACACACACACACACACACACACACACAGGAAATGAACAAATTCTGATGGGAAATTAAGAAATGAACAAATCACATTTAGTCATGGGGAGCAAGAAAAGTCTGAGATGATTCCCAAATGCCAGTTCTTTTTTCCATCCTGTCTCTCTGAATAGGAGTTTCTTCTCCTTCTAATGAGAATTTTGGATTAATTTTGTGGGTCTCACCAAACTCTATCATTTTATGGTTACAGACTAGGCAACTAATTGGCATCCCAATTTTCAAAACTAGTGAGTCAAACTATTCACCACAATTTTTCGGAAGTAATCCATTGTTCCACTAAAATAGCTGAATTGCAATACGTCTGCATCTTATTTTTTCCTTAGAAATGACACTATTCCCCTCTCTATAAAGTTTATGAAAAAGGGCTTTAATTTTACTGTTGAAGTCAGGGTACACAATAGGAAAAACAAACCACAGTCAAAATGAAAAAAAAATTCTGTGCTTTCTGAAAATACTAGCAAAATAAGTGACAAATCAATATCATCAAAGCTCAATGCTCCGCTATTTAATGTAGATGTGTGGTCTACAGATTTCTACACAGGACAATGAGTCCTCTGACCTGCTCTCTTAGATTTGTGGGGTTCTTTTTTTATAATTTTACCCAAATGCTCCACTTTTCCTTCCATCACCCAGATAATTGCTCTTGTCTGTCAAGTACCTAAAATTCTTGTGTGTTATACTTTATTGTACTTTTTACATTTTAAATAACTTTCAAACACTTTTGAATAACTTTCAAACACATCCTCACATTTGATCATCACACAAAGATGTGAAAGGTTTTTTAAATTAGAAAATTGAGTCCTTAGAATCTAAGTGACTAGCCCCAGTTTACATAACAGATCAGTGAAAAATTTAGGGTGAAACCCAGACATCTCACCTTGAAACCAGTTTTTTTCCTACTACATAACAGAAGGGGGGATTTTGGATAATTGTATAGGCTTGCCTCAATTTCAGAGACAACGTCGCTCACCAGTTTCATTGCTATGACATTCAGATCACATCAAAAAGAAGCAGATCTATATGGTGCCAGCTAGGCTGTGTTGCTGCTCATCTCCCCATCTGTTGGACAGCTGGACAAGGGAACAGCTGCCAATCAAGGCTGTTTTGCCTGGCACTATCCGATATATTGGCACCCATTGCCATATGCCAGCAGCTGGTGCTTGCTTTTGTTGAATAGACCTTGTTTGGGTAGGGTAAAGCCCCTGTTGTTATGAATGTGATCATGAACCTTCATCTTTTTTTATGACACAGGAATTAAGGTCAGAGCCAGAGGGTAAAACAGACTCACCATTGAAAACAGTTCACTTCCGGGTTTGTGGAACCAGAACCTGGGTGTTAGTATCAGACCAATGAGTGTATGAATCCACAGTTGCCACTTCTCAACTGTGTGACATCAGATGAATCCCTTTGTCTCCCCCAGCTCCAGGTTCCTTACTCTACTATGGGAATAGTGCCTGCCTTACAGACATGCCCTGAAGGTGCAATGAGTATCATGAATTAGAATGAACGGATCCAGAAGCAACCTCAGTCTGGAGCTTGGTGTAATCTCCAGAAGAGAGCCTCTGGGATCACTTGTTACCAGTTTTTGGTTATCTGAGAGACTGGGAGGAAGACTAGGGGGTAGAATTTAATGTGTATTACTCCAGAGAGAAGAACTAAGAGCCAGGTTCCAGAAGTTGCAGGAAAATAAATTTTATTTCAAAATTAGAAGCAAATTTATAGAACCCAGAGCATCTAAGAGAAGGGGACAGTGGGAGTAACAGGCCACCTTGGAGACTCTTAGGAAGGGGTGGAGTCAGCACCCACAAGGACATTATAGGAAGGAGCCCCATGTTCCTATTATGCCTTTCTTTCCTTCCTTCATCTCTGGCTATTCTGTTGTCCCAAGTGTCTTGCATAGGAATAAAAGTGACTAATACACCTCCTTATCCTAAAGGAACAATACACATGTTATAAGTCAGTGTATTAATAAAAGACTCAAATAATGTATTGTGGTAGCCAGGGAGCATGAGAGGGAATAAAAATCTGTGACTAGCCATGCAGAAATAAAAAGTGTTAAGCCACTGGGGCAGTATAATGTGAGTATTCCTCAATAGGCTTAACTCCTTCAAAGTGGAGGCATGACTTTATCCCATGTATCTTATGGGCAGTACTTGGAACATGTAATACCTTTAGCCTGTATGAATTTGCTAGGGATGCTGTAACAAACCAAATGGCTCAAACAGCAAAAATGTATTGTCTCAATAAATCCTGGAGGCTGGAGGTCCAAAATCAAGGTGTTGGCAGAGTGGGTTCTCTCTGAGAGCTGTGAAGGAGAATCTGTTCCATGCTTCTCTGCTAGTTTCTGAAGGCTTTCTGGCAGTCTTTGGCATTCCTCAGCCTCTAGATGTAACCCCCTGATCTCTACCTCCATCTTCACCTGACATTCTTTGGGTATGTGTGTCTCTGTGCCTGAAAATCCCCTTTTGATAAGGATACTAGACATATTGGATTAGAGCCCACCCTAATATCTCATCTTAACTCATTACATATTCAGTGACCCTATTTTCAAATAAGGTGACATTTTGAGATATTGGGTTAGGACTTCAGCATATGAATATGGAAGGGACACAATTTAACCCCAAATAGGGCCTTGTATGTGGGAAACGTTCAATGACATTTTCTGCAAGGATGCAGTTAAAATCGGAGTGATCAAACCTCAGAGTTAGAAATAAATTGACAGGGATCCATCAAAATCTTTGAGGAGAACACAGGCAGCAACCTCTTCGACCTTACCTGCAGAAAAGATTTCTTCCTAGAAACATCACCAAAGGCAAGGGAAGCAAGGTCAAAAATGAACACTGGGACTTCATCAAGATTAAAAGCTTTTGCACAGCAAAGGAAATGGTCAACAAAACCAAAAGACAACTGACAGAATGGGAGAAGATATTTGCAAGTGACACATCAGATAAAGGGCTAGTATCCAAAATCTATAAAGAACTTATCAAACTCAACACCCAAAGAATGAGTACTCCAATCAAGAAATGGGCAGAAGACATGAACAGACATTTCTGCAAAAAAGACATCCAAATGGCCAACAGACATATGGAAAAGTGCTCAATATCACTAGGCATCAGGGAAATACAAATCAAAACCACAGTGAGATACCACCTCACACAAGTCAGAATGGCTAAAAGTGACAAGTCAGTAAACAGCAGATGTTGGCGAGGATGTGGAGAAAGGGGAAACCTCCTACGCTATTGGTGGGAATGCAAGCTGGTGCAGCCGCTCTGGAAAACAGCGTGGAGGTTCCTCATAAAGTAGAAAATAGAGCTACCCTACAACCCAGCAATCTCACTACTGGGTATTTACCCTAAAGATACAAATGTAGTAATTCTAAGGGGCATGTGCACCTGAATGTTTATAGCAGCAATGCCCACAATAGCCCAACTATGGAAAGAGCCTAGTTGTCCATCAACAGATGGATAAAGAAGATGTGGTATATATAAATATCCATCTGTTATTCCATTGTGTGTATGTGTGTGAGCCTGTGTGTGTATTATATATATATATATATATATATATATATATATATACACATATCCCATTGTATATATATCAAAATAAAATGAAATCTTGCCATTTGCAACAATGTGGATGAAACTAGAGAGTATTATGTTAAGTGAAACAAGTCAATTAGAGAAAGACAATTATCATATGATATCTTTGATATGAGGAATTTGAGAGGCAGGGTGGGGGTTGTGGGACGTAGGGAGGGAATAAAGGAAACAAGATGGGATCAGGAGGGATATAAATCCTAAGAGATTCTCAATTTCACAAAACAAACTGAGGGTTGCTGGGGGGTGGGAGGGGTAGGGATAGTGTGGTTGGGTTATGGACATTGGGGAAGGTATGTGCTATGCTGAGTGTTGTGAAATGTGTAAGCCTGATGATTCACAGACCTGTACCCCTGAAGCAAATAATACATTTTATGTTAATTTTTTTAAAAGCAAAACAAACAAAAACAAAAACAAAATTGTTTTTTTGCTATTATGAATAAAGCTCTTATGAACATTCAAAAGGAAGGAAGGAAGGAAGGAAGGAAGAAAGAAATTGATAAAACAAACTGTGCCTCTCCTCAGCCTGGGTCCCTTCTGCAACTCTGGCATTCCTCAGTCCTCCAGTGATGCCCACCAGAAGGAGAATTAGTGTCATCTGCTTACTTCTGCCTACAGTCTTCCATGACTATGGGCAGATGAGGAAAGAAGGCTGAGGAGAGATGGTCTTGGAAGAATATATGACTGCTTAAAGAAATTGGATCCCTTTCCTTGCTAGGGTATTATTAATTAATGACAACTGTTGGACTATTAATTAGAAAATTAATTAGAAAGGAATTAGAAATTTATTAGAATTATTAGAATTAATTAGAATTATTTAATAATAATAAATAAAATAAATAAAATAATAAATATAAATAATATCATATAAATAATAAATATAAATAATATAAATAATAAATATAAATATAAATATAAAAATAAAATAAAATAAAAAACATAATAATCAATTGGAAAATTAATTAGAAATGAATATTTTAGATTGTTAGACATTAATTATTAATAAAATAATATTGTTCAATGACAAAATATAATGAACAATATTAATAATAATTAAAATTAGAAAGTTAAAATGTAGTGAGCACTTACGTGTCAGATACTGTGCTACTCAAGTCTATGTGATCAGAGGGAAAGCAGCTCCCAACAATGGGGGTATGACCATTGACCCATATTTGCACAGAAGAGGAACTGATTCCAGAAGAGCTCAAGCCACTTGTCCAAGATGACATTGCACACAAGATGGCTCATGATTCAAAAGAGGTCCATCTGACTCAAAAGCCCCGTAAGTCCTGTCCTACACAGCATTTTCTTGACTCTTACTTTCCTTCACAATGAAATTCAAACAGAATAACCTGCTTACTGAGTCAGAGTGGGGGTGGAGGGTGGTGAGGGTGGTGTTTGTTTGTGCATCCATGTATAAAACCGATACATCTTAAAGACCAAGGGAGGAAAGGGACACAATTGACAGAAGAAGGGTTCTTACTAGTTTATGTTTTAGGTAGGTAGGTGGGTGGCTACTTATAACCCATGTTCTTCAAATTATTTTTGGTTATTGCCACCATTAAGTAATAATATGACAACAGAACAACTCAGAAAATTCTGTTTCCTAGAAAGGCATCTGGCCCTCCCTTCTGCGGGGGTGTGAGGAAGAGCACCAGATGTGCTGAGGTTTGCCTGATCTAGCATTCTTTTGTGGGTCTCACCACAGTCCTTGAAAAGGAAAATGATTTTAGGTGAATTAATTAAAGGAAGGTGGTGTTGAAATTGTCTTTGCCTCTCTAGATCAATGTTGCCACAGTGACCAAAAATGCTGAGTACCAGGCTAGTTACCCTGCAGACACAGTATTCCATTCTATTTCTGGACCTCAGAAAATGGTTACCTGAGCCTGACTCAGTTAACGAAGGCCAGCCATGCTTCTCCTAGAGCACAGCACTAGTAAATATGCTACTCTTCAAGGAGCAACATGTTGAAATTAACCCATAAACACTCTTCCCATTTTTTCCCCAGCCTTCATCCTTGAGGTTGCGTACTTTGTAATCATCGTTCTCCATTTAGGAAGTGACATGTAGAGGGCTGCAAACTGCCAGAACCAACTTTGCCCCATGTCCACTTGCATACTCCACTTACTTATTCGACGCGATCTGAACAGGTGTTCCTTGGGGAATTTTACATCTTATGGGATGTAAAATATATTTGCCCATTACAACAAAACTATCAGTTAGGTATTATTCACCCCACACTAGTAAAGGACATAGAGGTGAAGTAACTATAAAAAATGCAAAGTTTTCTGTTTGCAACTTAAAGCATTTAAGCAGAAGCTGTATGGTCAACTCATTCATTCATTTATTATCAAATGACTACACTGTGCTGGCAATGAAGATGGAAAAATGTGTAATATAGATAGCCTCCCTACTTTCAGAGTTCTTATAGTCTATCAGAGAAACAGAATAAAACCTATCATTGTGCAAATTACCATATGTTTATAATTGCAAACAATATATTGTGAAATGAAAGCACATAAAAGAGATACCACCTGGTTTGAGTATTGGAAGAAGTTTCACTGAGGAAATGATATTTTGGCCAAGACATGACCGATGAGCAAGAATTATCTGAAAGGAAGAATGTTAGGTGGAATGGTAAGATAGGAGTTAATTTCAAGTACTGTAGATGAATGAGGATCCAAATGAGTGAGAAGACACAAAGGAGGAGACAGGTGATATGAGTTGAAGCTGTAGAATTAGGGAGGGACCAGAACATGTAAGTACTACAAGCCACATGAAAGGTGGCCTAATTCTAAGAATAATAGGATGTCATTTGAGGGTTTTAATGAGGGTAGTTATAGGACCAGAAGATCATTTAAAAGATCTCTCTTGTCAGGAGACTGAAAAGAAAAGGAAGAAGAGAAGGGTGAAGATCTATTAGAAGATTCTGGAAAGCTCCTATGGGAAAGATATGGTAGCTTGAATCAGGATTATGGCAGTGTAGATGTAAATAAGTGCTTGGATTCAAAAAATACTTAGAAGGGGTTTCACCTAGATTTGAATACTATTAGATGTATATCTGAGGATGAAGGAAATGTCCAAGGGGACAAAGGTAACAGATATAAGTAAGTGGGAAAATGGAGGTGTCACTTACTGAGAGAAAATTCTAGACATGGAGAATACTTTCTGGAGAAAGATTATGAGGTCAGTTTGGAATATACAGGGTTGCACTTACCTGTGCAACATCTAGTCTAAAATGTCAAATCAGTGACTGGATATTCAAGTAGCGGTCTAGAGCCTGGGGGAAAAAAACCAAAAAACAAAAATGATGTACATTGGAAGCATCAGCCCAAAAGTCATATCATTTGAGATGTTAGTGATATCATGGGCACAGAAAATGTGACCTAGGGAGAAGTCCTAAACTGAGGCGACGAGATAGCCACAAGGAACCCTGAATTCTTTGATATCTACTTAGTGGAAAAATGAAAACCAGGAGAGAGTTTGTGAAGTAGTGACCAAAGGTGCAGGTGGAAATGGGGCTATTGCACCAGGAAGTCAAAGAAGGAGCATAGGGGCCAACAGCCAAGTAAAGGTGAGTGCAGAGTACATTGAACTGGAAATTTGTATATTACTGAGATCTTCTGGACACTCATTGCCAAGAAGTGATGGGAACAGAAGCCAGAATGGAGTGGGAGGTGATAAAATAGAGAAACACACACAGAAAGCTCTTTAAAAGTGGTGAGAAAAGAAAAGTAGGACAGTAACTGGAGTGTAATGGTTCAGATGGCATAGAGGGCAGCTCTTCCACCATCGGCTGAGCCAAATAACCACGAAGGACTGACTTTCTCTTTCTTTCTTTCTTTCTTTCTTTCTTTCTTTCTTTCTTTCTTTCTTTCAAGATTACATTCATCCATTTGACAGGGATCACAGGTAGGCAGAGAGGCAGGCAGAGAGAGAGAAGGGAAGAAGGCTCCCCACTGAGCAGAGAGCCCAATGCGGGGCTCGATCCCAGGACCCTGAGACCATGACCTGAGCTGAAGGCAGAGGCTTTAACCCACTGAGCCACCCATGTGCTCCATGAAGGACTTTCTAAAGTCACAAAGTCCACCACAGTATTCCCCCATAGTCAAACAAGTCTAAAGAGTTGTGCTTCTTAGTGTGTGTGTTCTCAGCTCATGACACAAAGCCCATCACATTGGAGATACTACTAAATGTTTGTTGAAAGATCAAAGTTATAACTGTGAAGTAGCTGCTGGGGTTCATGAAATACCCACAGGAAATGAAAGAACTGTTTGACTAGAGGTCTAATAAGAATAAAGGCCAAGATCTTTGAAAACCAAAAATGTGATATCCTTGTGAACAGAATGACTAAGTGAACAAAAGTGCTGCAAAGCTCCTCATAAGGGAATATACACTTATTGGTCAAGGAAACCACCAATGCAGATGTATACATATTGGACATGATTAATTTAGAAAGTATAATGGCCTAGCAGCCAGAAGCCCCTTTAGGGTTTTTTTTTTTTTTTTCAACAGTCAGTATTGGAATGATCTTTTCTCACACTTGAATGCTGTGAAATTAGTGGCAAGTCTCAAAATCTGTAAGGAAGTGATTGAAAGCCAGAGAGAGTAAAGATGAAAGTACCTTCATTCTTGAGTTTCTCAAAAAATATATTGACTTGATAGCTTATCAATAACTGTCTGGTTACTGGTTTTAAAGCCTGATGTTAGGAAAGCTTGAACAATATACTTAGGCTGATGGTTAATATTTGGAGCTATCTAAAACCCACAAAAAGTCACTCAGCCTAATGTGTTTGAAACCAACCTTGAAGCTAGAAGACCTAGATATTAAAACATATATATATTAATAATAAGAGTTAACATACAGTTCCATCTTGCCGTGCCCCTGAATTTGTTATTTGCCTTGCCTAGTGTCAATTTCCATAATAACAGTTGACATTTATTCAGTGATTGCTATATGCCAAACAATGAGTGTCTGTTATTTCACTGAACCCTCAAAATACTTTCCATTTTACAAAAGAAGAAACTAAGGACAGGACAAATAACTTGAATAAGATTGAGTAGTTATGAAGTGATTTAGCTGGGATTTAAATTCAGCTGAGATGCTGGCCAATGAAGAGTAACAAAGTGTGCCAGAACATTCATTCTGCAGAGAATGCATCAACACAGGTAATGACCAGATGTAAAGAGGTATCATCTCCTTCAAAGCCAGCAACAACTAGAAGGTAGGACAAGAATCCACATGTGGATCCAAAGCTCCCCTCTTCTCACAAGGGTTGAGAAAGCTTTCTGATCTATCTAGGTGCCCTCTTGGGAAGAAAAAAGAGGAATGGGTGGAAATGTGAAATATTAATAGTTTACTTCCAAAAGATTATTTTAAACTATTAGGCATCTCAGCACACCCAAGTGGCTCAGTCAATTAAGCATTTACCTTTGGCTTAGTCTTGATCCTGGGGTCTTGGGATTGAGTCCCAGGCTGGGCACCTTGCTCAGTGGGGAGTCTGCTTTTCCCTCTCCCTCTGACCCTACCCCATGCTTGTGCTCTCACTCTATATCTCTCTCACCTTCTCCCAAATGAATTAAAACAAAACAAAACAAAACAAAACAAACAAAGAACCTTTAAAAAAAAAACTATTAGGCATCTCATTTGTATTGTAAAAACTGAAGTGTCATTAGCTCCAAATTTTTTTCTTCCTACCCGTAAGATTTGGAGCTCAGAACTTCTCTTAGCTGAGTTATACTAAAATAAGAAACCTTTCATTTCTTTGCATTCCTGGGAGTATAGTGTGAAGTTGGTGATGCTGTGACATGAGGGTCAGCTTTGGTTGTTTGTCCCCAAACAACCCCAACGGTTATGGCTACTGATATCATCTATCCAGCACACTTTCTTTCATAAAATTCTAGAAGTTTCTACAGTTCTCCATCTCTGCAGTTCCTGTCTCACGTGGATGTCACATGCAAAGGAAATCTCCTCCAAGAAATTAAAGTCACAGCCGTCATGTCTTGTCAACTTCTTTGTGTGACCCCCCCCACCCCGTCCTTGAACCTCCTAGAACCAGAAACGCGGTTATACAAAGTGAGGTGTTGGGTTGGGGGGCTTGTTGGGTGGTGGAGAAGCTGGACAATGTCTCAAGAGTGGTCTCAGATCACTTGATGTTTCCCCATGGTCCCTGTAGGGCTGCACTAGGGAGAATGCATGGAGTTTGCCAGTAGAGGGATTCAGGAAGTAGAGATTCACAGTGAGTACTTGAATAATTTATGAGAAACACATTAAAAGGATCATCTTCTGAATCAATTTAATCATAGCTTTATGGAGTATCAGTGTTGGGAGGAAATTTAGAGATTGTATAGTTTATCTCTATCAGACAGAGATTTATAGATGGGCACCCGAGGTGACAAGAGGAGTTAATTCAGGAATGGGACTTTTTGTTCAGGGAGCTGACTGCTCTCTGACTTTCATCCTCAGTTGTCCAGTGGACGGGTTTTACTCTCATATTTTCTAGATAACCCTTCACTCTTCATGCAACATTTTGACGTCTATATAATGAGTTGAGCACCTCTCATTTATATATTCATTTATTGAAATTTCTGGGGCGTTCTTTATTGCTAGGCATTGGGAAAAGAAGGTTAAGATATAGACCCTTCCTTCACAGCTTTATAGCACTTGGGGAGATGGATGTGAAAGTGCAGAGTCAATCACACAACCCAAACACACTGAATCTCTTTTGTAATTACCATGTCTGGGTTCAGTTGACTGACCCTCCATCTCTGTCCCTAGCATTCACCTGGCATAGTAAATAATGAAAATATTCCTGCAGTAGGAATGCTTGATCATTTAAGAGCACACATTATTTTTCTTTTTTTTTCTTTTCTTTTTTTTTTTTTTTTAGCAAATCCAATGCAGTAGTGCATATACAAACAATGCACATGGTATCTGTTATCCACAGAACCACAGGTAATTTGGAGCAGAACAAGGCAACTCAGGGAACATTCTGCCAAGCTGCTGGAGAGCCCTCAGCTCTGAAGAGGAGATTCTAGATCTACTGCCCAGGGATCGAGTGAAGGCCCAGTGACTCCTCCCTTCTACCAGCTCAGTTCCATTCCTGCTTCTCTCATTTTTTGGTCTTGCACATAGGATTTTACTTCATCAAAGTGTTCACTGCTTTAGAAAACATGAAAAATATTGACTCTGAACAACTTCTTGATTTTCAAATGGGGTGATTGTAGACCAAGAAATTAAGTATCTCTGATAAGGCCCCAATGTTGGTTAGTAGTCAAACAGCAGTGAGGCAAGTTTCCTACTCCTTGCCTGGTTCTCCTTCCACCATGCTTCCCCTGCCTACTTCCCTCTTTGGGAGACTCCACTACCCCTGTGATAGGAAATGGAAACCATTGACTCTTATCCTCCACCCATGGAAGTTGCAGATCTATATTTCTTTGCAAAATGACTTGGCTTCTAAGTAGTTCTCCAGAGCTAGACAGGCTTCACTGAAAAAGGAAAGGGAGAGCTTACTGAAACAGGAAACTTGTCCGATCCTTGAAAGAATTCTGTGACACTTGACAAAACCATTATCTTAATAAAGAGAACCACACCCATATATATCTGTGATCCAAGTGGTCTGTTAAAGGTGTCACAGAAATGAAATTGTTTTTATTTCTGTGAGTGCAAGAAAGCCAGCATCATAAGACTAAAATGAAAATAGTCATATGAAATATGAAGTCACACTCATAAGAAAAACAGGGCCGAACACCTGTTTGTTTACTTAAGAAATTATCTAAGAAATGGACATGCAACAGCATGTACCACAAAAAAAAATAATTATCTAATTATCTATTTAAAAAACAACATGAGGGTGCCTGGGTGGCTCAGTGGGTTAAGCCTCTGCCTTCGGTTCAGGTCATGATCTCAGGGTCCTGGGATCGAGTCCCGCATTGGGCTCTCTGCTTGGCAGGAAGCCTGCTTCCTCCTCTCTCTCTCTCTGCCTGCCTCTCTGCCTACTTGTGATCTCTCTCTGTCAAAGAAATAAATAAAATCTTTAAAAAAAATAAAAAACAACATGATTTTGAAAGTTTAGTCTTTCGTTTTACACTAAATAATTCTATTCAACCATGATCATCAATGAAAATTATCACTCAGACAGATCTAAATTGTCTGTATTGTACATTTAAATTAAGTAGTTGGTACAAATCCACACATGTGTAGCTCTGGACATTGGCATACATGCACACACACACACACACACACACACACACATAAGTGAATTTTGTGATTATGAATACACATTTACAAATAGGCATACATTCTCTTTGGAGTTGAATAGACTTGCAGATTCAAGAAACACAAGTCAAAACATTTTAAGAAGATGAGAGATTTTCAGATTATATAATATCTTTCAATTAATGTTTGCTCTTGAAAGCTTAAGGACAGAAACTCTTCAATTTTGCATCATGCACAGCAGTGGTCTGTGAAAGGCCAGAAGGTAACCATATTAGATTCTGTGGACCTTATGGTCTCTATTGCGACTACTTCTCTCTTCCACTGCAGAAAAAGCAGCCATAGATGATGGGTAAACAGACGGGCGTGGCTGTGTCCCAATAAACCTTGGTGAAGATTACTAGCATTCAAATCTCATAAAATCTTCATGTGTCATGAAGAAATGTTCTTCTTTTGATTTTTTTGGAACAGTTTTAAAAAAATACAGGTTCTATAAAACAGACAAGGGCTGGATTTTACCTATGGACTGCTGTACTGACCCCCGCCATACAGTGTCCAGTATATTCTCATCAATACTAATCATGTGAATATTCTCAAGGATAATGCAGTTTGCTCTTTTTTCCAGTGATGAAATAGGCTGTCTTGAGAAGTATGAAATACACTACAGTTGAGCTGTCCAAGTAGAGCTGAGTTATTTGTTCATGAACTTTCCCTCACAAAAGCCCTTTTCTCCAGAAGGGAAAATTGTGGTGAAAATAATAAAAATTTTTTAAAAAGATAATTAATTATAACTACATTCACCCTCCATGGGATAAAATAATGCACACTGGTAGAAGTATAAATCTTTATATTGTTCCCTTCCTTCCAAACACGAGTGAAGCCACATCCAGATATTGAATCATATAAAAGGAAAGATTGTAATGGCAAAGCTTCCACCAATTCTTTGGCTGTCAAAAGCTGAAAACCCCAGATAGATGGCTCTTTGTTTAAGAGAAAACCATAATAACTTTTTATATTTTTAAAAACTGGCAGAGCTGAGAGTTTGGGTGAAAAATAAATTATTCTGTGCACAAATGGAAAAAACTCTAAGAAGTTTTTCAGGTTGGCCCAAAATGGCTGTAGAGAGGAGTCCAAGAAATGGAAGAGACAGAGGAGTGTGTGAAGAGAGTGAGGGTCTGGCTCATGGACGGCCAGAAAGTCCACGAGGAAGACACCAGCCAGTGAGAAACCCCAATGAGGAGTGAGTCTATAGAACTCTGGGAAGTTGAGACCTCATTATTAATTTCCCATGGTTTTCTGAATAGGACCACCAAAACCACTTTTTTTTTCCCTTTGTGAATCTTGAATCAAAAGGAAAGAAGGCGAGGTTTCACATTTGGGTTGACTGAAGTTAGAAATAGAAGAGCCACAGGTGAAAAAACTCTAGTGAGATCAAGATCCAAAAAAGACTTTGGAACAAGGGAAGAATGGGGGCAATGTGTGACCTTCCCCAACAGGAACTCAAGCAGAGCTAATAGGAGGATGTATCATGGCTGGGTTTCTAGTGTATGTAGATGGCAGCTTGAGCACATTGATTTCAACATGAGAGGGAAATTGAGACTGACCATCAACTATAGGATTTGGGACACACTCAGATGTCTGGTATTTGGGTCATAAAGTGAACTGAAATAATCCAAATTCTAGCTTGAAGGGAAAAAAAAAAAAAGCTCTTTGCACAGAGCTCCTTCCAGCAGTTTCTACTTTCACTCCTCTACAGAGCCTAGGTTCTATCAGCACAAGTGATTTGCCTTCTGCAAATAGACCCTATCGGAAAGACTTTTTTTCTTTTTGCTACAGTACTCCTCCAATGTCAGTATCATCCCCTTATGAAGACTGTCTTTACTCTCCTGGATCCTTCCTCCTTAGTAGCAGCTTATGTCTGTTTCTTCTGTAATCCCTGCCACTCTGGTTTATTGCTACTGATGACATGACAGTCCTCCCAGCAGAACCGTAAACTCCTTGAGTGAAGGGAAAGACATTTCTCATGCCTTTCTTCCAGAATCGAGGAGAGTGCTGAGACGTAGATTTGCAAAAAATCTTGATTCGATACATAAGTGAATGTTTGAATGGTGTCTTGTTCCGCAACTTTGTTCAAGACTTGATGGGAGGAGCTCCAATAAGACGTTTTCTTTGAATTCTCACCCCACCTCAGTCACCATCTGTGACAGAGAAGCTATAATTCTGCACTCCTTGTGAGGATTATCACAGTGATGACATCATGGTCTCAGTCAACAGAATTCTCAGAAACAAGGTTCAACTCCTCTGTGCTCTCAAGGAATATAGGGATTTGATTTTGCTGCTCAATAGCTTTCCTCTCCTGAAGGGTTGGTTTCTAATCTGATTGTTTCAACTTTTTTTTATTAGGTTCAAACTTGCAGAAAGTTTATAAGAATCATACCAAAAAGAAGCAACTATATACTCTTCACCCTGGTTCAATGGTTGCTAAAATCTGCCATATGGATCATCATTTCCACTCCTCCCTCACCCCAAACTATAGCCTACATAAATAAGATGCAGACATCTTGTCTCTGTCCTAGTAAATTCTTCAGTGCATACTTCCTAAGAGCAAGGGCGTTTACTTCCACAACTATGGTACATGAAAATCAGGAAATTTAACATTGGCATAATGCTGTTAATTACTCTATGGTTCTTAGTCAAATGTCTCCAGTCATCCCTGTATCTTCTAGAGCAAATTTTCCTCATCCATTATCAGATTCAGGATCATGGATCACATCTGCATGCCATGTCTCTAGTCTTCCTTATTTGGGGACCATTCCTCAGCCTTACTGTCTTGCATAACACTGACGTTTTTGAAGAATACCAGCCACTAACCGTAGACAGATTCTCAGTTTGGGTTTGTCTAATATCTCCTAGTGGCTTGGTTTGCTTTATGCATTTGGGGTGGGAACACCGCAAGTGACGTCAGCGCATCTCATTGGAAGTTACGTGGTTCCTCCCATTTTTGGAAATGTTTTCCCCCACAAACTGTTTAATAATCTTAAATGGAAAGATAGTTAACTTTCCAGTGGAGAAAACTGGCTATCACACCTCCATCAAATGACCAAAAGTAATACGATCAATAGCTGATTTAAAAAAAAAAAAACTGCTTAAATAAAAGTTTCAACTATTTTAAGAATTTCTTTTATCACCCGTGCAAATCACACATTCTGAAAAAAAAATGCATGAAAAGTGTGGCCTTTGGTGTTGGTGGCAATATTTACTGAGCACCCAAGTGCATACGATGTAGAATAATTTCAAAGATGTTCATGTAACCCCAAGGCCTTAATCACCAGCTGCTTACTGCTAACATTTCCATATATCTTTTTTACTCTTCCCATGACCTCATGTACAAATGAGGAAACAAAAGAACTTGGCCAAGGTCACACAGCTTGAGTACAGCGTTAGAATGTGAGCTACTCTTTCTCTCCCTCTCTCTCTGCTTGCCCAGCAGTCTCCATTCTGCAGGTATGTATTCAGAACCAGGGAAAGGGTAGTTACTCAACATTAGAAAAACAGGCAGCAAGAGCTCTGGGGCTGGTCAGGTACTGGTTCTGTTTTCCTCTCATTCAATAGCACTCTATATCTCCCCCATTAAAACAGTAATTTAGAGAAACTTTGTGGAAGAAGACTGAACAAGGAGGAGAGTGGGGGCTGAGTGGTCAGGTCTTAGAAGGGAAGAGGATTCCGTCCTCCCCCACATGAGACCAACCCATGCTGATCCGGGTGTAGGTATTTCTTGTGATGGCCTCAGCTTGTGAGTGCAAGCGCCTTTTTCAGAGAAAGCAGGAAACTGTGTTTCGCTGTATATAGGAACTTAAAAGCAGCAACTATATATAGCACTCCAGCTCACAAAAACCCAAAAGCCTCCAAAGAGCCCCAAACTCTCTGTTTCAATCATCTTCAAGTTCCAGATAAACCTCATTTATTGGCGGGAATCTCATTAAACAAATATTTGGAAGAGTTGTCATGAAATGGAGGTCATGCTGATATAGCCCCTACAACTTGCAAGAGAAGGGGTAGGGCCGGGCCAGACCAAGGGAAGGATGTTGCAGAGCTGCCTGCTTCTCCTCTAGAGCTCCTTCTTCCACTCTGTGTCTGCATTGCAGGCCCATGGCACCTGTGAGGCCCATGAGAAGGGAAAGATGCTTTGTAATTTTTAACATTGGCAGCTACTGAAAGTGACTAATTGACTGACTGGTTTTTGGAGAGAACTGAATTCTACAGAGGGTGGACGGGGCTGGAATGGGACGTGGAACCACAAACACCAGAGGGATAATGGAGTCCTTAAAGAGCAGGTTGCAGTCACTAGCAGGAGTCCTTCCAAAGTGTACCCTTCCTTCTCCTTTGCCCTTGTGGAAGGATGGGTGGGATAGTGCATAGCAATAAGTGATCCAGATCACTTTCTTTTTATTAGCAGCTGCCTCATGCTCTGGGCAGCACCAACTAGATCAAGTCTCTTTGCCTGCGTCCGTTGGTCAGAGATCCACTCTCAAGGGACACATTACTTTCTCCCAGCTGATCCCAATGATTTGGCCTGTTTTGCTCTCTTCTTCAAAAGCACCACTCTTGGTTCCTCCATTCTGGATCCCTTTGTTAGAGCAGAGCCCATACCCTCCAGCTACCTCTCACCTGCCTCCCTTGAAGACCAGCACAGGAGAGGAAGAGTATAAGACCATGAAGTCCCCCAGGGGTCAGGCAGAGCAGTTAAGAGCTCAGACTCTGAAATCAAACACCTGGGTTTGAACAGAGTCCCTCCTGTTATAAAATTGGGTGATCTTAAAGAAGCCTGTCTGTCAGTGTCTTCATCTGTGAATGTGGAATGACAACAGAAGTATTGTCTTGGATAATGCATGCAAAGCTCTTGGTGCACAAAGACTTACTCCACCTTAGTTTTTAGAAATGGTACCACCACCACCACCACCACCATCATCGTCACTATTGTACTTACTGGTGTTGCTTCAACAGCGCTGTCATCACTGACATCATGATCATTATGAAGAAGTAGGCAAGAAATAAAACCCATGGGCTTGGAAATTTCTAGAACTTGCAGAATCTTACTAAATTCTCACTGTGAGGAATATGTCCTATTCCCCTTACTTAAATAACATTTTACTTTGCTAGGAAAATGTTATTTTCCCTTTTCCCTTTCTCAAGGGAGGATGCAAATTTATGTGGAGGGGGTGGTAAGAAGAGGGGAAAGGTCCAGGCCTAACTCCACCCTAGATACCAGGCACACCTGGCCTCAGGTGAAGACCTGAAGGGAAGGAAGCAGAGCAGGGGAGTGGCCCTTGGAATCATCCAACAGTCTCTATATTCCCCTTTGCTCTGAGCCAAATGTACAGGGCATAGCTCTGATGTTCCCCTATGCCATGGTGTTGACCTCACCACGTTCCCAGTGTGTACGAGGGATGTGGTCCATTTTCTTAGCTGCCTGCCAGATTAGACAACAGGTATCTCCAGAACAGGGGTGTGTTTTACTCAACGCCATGCTCCTCAGGTCAAGAACATGCAGGGGGAAAGATCTGGGTCAGGGCTCCCTGACTGACAGGTTAGTCTTTCTTAATCTTGCTTTCTATTCCTCTTCTGTCAGGGCAAAATCACACTAGAATAGGACAAAAACCCTCCTTCCCTGAACAAACAGCCATTCCAGTGGACAGATGAGGAAAAGGGTTCCAACATGAATGCCCATGTCTGGGATCTCACGGCAGGTAAACCAGTAGCAGCAACAAGGTGAGGACCAGGGTGTTGGAGCTTTCGGTCCACATTTCCACACAGCCTTTGTATTCAAGGGTGTGTAGTTTCCACTGGGTGTTTATGATTTGGGGGAACCCCAGACAGGTGACTCACCACAGAGAACTACCCTGCTTCCACAGGAAGGATCACCTGGGCTCCTCCTCTCATGCCCTTCTTGATTGAAAACTGCCCTGACATCCAGTGACCACATCCTCCTTGTCATTTATACCTCACTAGGGTCTTCCCCTTCCTCCTCCCCCACCTCCACTTTCTTGCAAAACTTGCTCATTCTGGGCATCAGCCAAATTCTTTTGTATAATGTGAGGGTGGATGCTAAAATGGTCTTGTCTACATACATTTTTAGAGGGGTGACTTTAGGGGTCAGCATCTCTAACCCAAGGAGTGGTTGCAAGTCCTAAGACCATGAGGTCAGACATGAGCAGGGGACACTTTCAGTTTATGGGGGGGGATGTGGAGGGTGGTTGTGCTCCTGGGAATGATGCAAACTCATGCAGCCTATGCCCTTGAATGTGTTGAGGTGTCGGATCATTGGAGAGTGAAACATAGAGACCAAAGTCTAGATCCTATTACTTGTTCATTTCACCAAAGTAGAAATAATAGTAATAGAAATAATTGTCATATTGACTGCTCACTATGTGCAGGTGATCTGTAAATCTTGACAACTCTTTAAGGCAGGAGTTATTATGAAGAAAACAAAACTCAGAGAACTTGAGTAACATTATATGGCCTAGAAGTGACTTTGAATCCAGGGCTGTGCTACTCCAAAGCATATTCCTTGTATTTCCCTATGCGGTGAACCTGACCACATGATTTCTGCTTGGCAGAAATACAAGAGGGTATGGGTTTAGGGATGGGAATGCAGAGAAGGAGAAGAAGGCCTGCAAAGGGATCACTGTTGGGAAGCCTAGGGGTCAAATTTTGTTAGTTTCCTTTGGGTCCCAAGGTGTTTGAAAAAAATGGCAATCAAGCAGGGCTGATGGCTACCTATCCAAGCAACCTCTCAGCTTTGTGTTATACCTGTCCTGGCTCACGAATTTATGCACTTGTTGGTGACCAGAGTCATTTGAGGATTTAAATCCCAGGCTAGCACTCAGAGAGAGGGTTCTGGGATCATGTTCTGGGTTCTGATATGAAGCTTGTCATTTATTACCCTATGGGACCCTATGGGGATGTTAAGGAAACCAAGATGAAAACTCCTGACTCTGCCCACGTCCCACATGCAGCAGTTCCCGCTGTCAGAGCCTTTTCCAGCCTTGCCATCCTCTCATTCTGATCACCTAGGGTCCTCACAGCCTTGCTCTGAAGATGGCCTTTCCTTCTTTGAAGTATTTTGGGAGCTGTCTTGATGAAGTCTGGCCAGATCATTGAGTGTATTGAGCAAAAATCTCCCTGGCAAGTTGGGTGAGTTTAAAGCCAGAGGACGGTCATAGACCAAGTCCAAGCATACCTCTCTCCATGTGGGGATTCTGACCCCGTATCCCCCACCATTCCTTTGTTAGGTGAATTCCTCTTTCTGCAAAGCCTAGTCACTCCCACCTCCCTGACCCATTCAGGTTCCACCCAGAACTCCACTCCAGCATGACCAAGATATCTTTATTTTTCCACAAACGAAATATCTGAGCCAGTAAAAATTCCTGTGACTCTCATTGCCATTTATTGAACATTTACTCTACACCAATTAACATTCTAAACACTTCACGTGTATCAGCTCATGTCATACTCCCCTTTGAGCATCTGAGCTACTCACAGGTATGATCCAGTCACATATCACAAATCAGGTATCTGTTAGGTTCAGGAGCCCATTTCCAGGCCTGTTCTGTATGGCATCAGAAATACTGTGCTTTCTGCCCCTCAGCGCAAGGATTCTCCTGAAAATTTGCCTTGTTCTTTTGAAGATTGATTACAGAGCAGTGGGCATTCCTGGAGAATGCAGGCTTTGCTGTACTTGGCGTGGGAGAGGTGCCCAAGTGATGGCTAGTCTATCTATAATACACTCCAAGGGAAAAAAAAAAACAAAACGCTGCCGTGACTGAGGAAATCACTAGCTGAAAGGATGATCCATGCAAACTTGTTTATATGGCAGTTGGGGCTGCCTTGGACTACTCATTTCCCGCACCTTCCTGGAGCCAGTGAACATTGTTCCAATGGCCTGAAGGAAGACTAATCTGTTCTCTTAGGCTCCTCCAGCAAGGACAGAACTATCCTAGGAGAGAGCTGACTACACACAGACATAGAACTCATTGTCCTTTCTACAAGAAGATCTAAAAAAAAATTGGCCACTTTTTTTTTTTTTTTTTCCTTTTTGGCATTTCTGTATGGTGGTCCTTATCTAGGCAGCCATTCTCTACCAGGGTTTTCAAAAACAATTCCTCTTAGAAACCAATGAGGGACAAATATTTCTGTCCTGTCCATTTATTTATGGAGTGGAAGTCCTCCCATACCATATCTTTGAAATCTTCCTTTCACTTGAAGAATACTGCTGGATATTTGAGCCACAGGAAAGATGTGGAATTTCAGGCCTATCACATATTAGTCTTGTATAAGTAACTTAAACTTTAAAATGGAAAGGGCCCCATCGTTATATTACTTGTGATTATGCATTTAAAACAAACGCAAAATATCCATCTGCTATTAGTAATCCCCTTTGTCTTTGTGGAGGTCCTTGTCACTTTTTGCTCAGATTACAGTGATAATCTCTTACCAGATTATCTTTCTTCTAAAAGTCAATTTTCAAATTCTGTCATCAAAGATTATGTCAGACATTTGATCAGTTTGGCAGGCCAGTAAGAATGGTATTGACAATCTGGGTCAAATTAAGAAGGAAAGTGATCGAAATCAGGAACACACTCGGAGTCCTACCATAGCAGGAATTCTTTCAAGAACTCATTGTTTATCCTGGAGACAAGGAAGAATATTTGTGTTGTCATTTTCAAATATCTAAAGGATGGTTATGTGGTGAAAGGAACTACACTTTTGAACCAAGTCATAAGTGGTAAAATTTAGATCTCCTAATGGGAAATGCAGGGATCATATTTCGAAACAACTAGAGAAAAAACTTCCTAATAGCCCACAGAAAAAAACTGGTTAACTTGAGAGGTGGTGAGATCTGGTAGAGGTGTTCACCTGTAGACGGGTTGGCCACTTGGTGGGGATGTTGTAGAAGGGATTCAGATATCAACGGAGGGGGTTGGGCTCCATGACCTTGACAGTCTCTTTGAACTCTGAGATCTTGTAAACCTATCAATTCATAGTTATTTGTATCTAGCCTGTGCTGGCTGTGAACTGGTGTAGGGCAGACTGTGTTTTCAGAGAACTTCCTAAGAAATGATCCTTGATTTCAAACAATAAAATAATCGAATGTTACAGCTAAAATAAAACTTAGAGAGCAAGCACCTCACCTAAACCTCATTGTAAAAATGACTGAGATCATGAGAGTTAAAATCTCTTTCCCAGGACCATGTAGCAAACTGTCAGCAAGTCAAAACTCAAAATTTCAAGTGAGAGATAAAATGCACATATACTCTTTCAGGAACACTTTTTGAAAAGCACTTTTTAAAAAAGGAAGATGCAATGAATAATCTCTATTACTTTATTTACTTAGTAAATATGAAGCACACTTGCCTTGTTTTTTTAATTAACCAAGTGATCCACGTTTAACAAAGACTAAGGAAGCGAGAAAAACAGAGACTTGCTACAAAATTTCAGAAATGAATGGGCCTAAAACAGTACATTAGCAAGATCTCACGGAGACTGCAGGAAGATAATTCTCAATTTGAACTACTATCCTGGAAGGCGTTTGATGGCAGACTTGGGGCTTCTAAGGGAATTGAGAAAGTCTGCTTCAGGTAAAAGTTATCCTCTCTGGGCAAAAAGTGAAGGAAGTTCACAAAATACTTCCCACTGCCTGCAAAGGATGTTGGTTGTTAACAGGTGTTTCTCAGAGTAGGTCAAGAAAAGTACAGAACACTTATTATTTTTATAGATTTGTGAAAGAGCAAAATAGGAATCAAAGCAGCTATGATGATAATTAATGAAGATGGCTTTGAAGACTGAAATAGATTGAGCAAGTCCAACATATAGAGGTATAGACATCTCTATGAAGAGTCACCACTGACAGAAGGAAATAAGCAGTCAGGTGTGGGTCTCGGATCCAGGGAGATGGCCATGTGCCTAAGTGCTGAGTTCCCAAAAGATCTCTGGTTTGACCATTTCTGTGCCTTGAATATCTCACTCCCTCAGTAAAGGTGCTCAATTAATTAACAACCACGCTGCCGCATGGAAATGGCCAAGAATGAAGCCCCAGGAATAGTGATAAAGGGTCAGGGCCAGTTCTGGGTGAAGCTCATTTACCTCTCATTCCATTTTCCACACTGGAATGAAATTTGATATATTCACATCCATCTTTGAGATGCTAATGTGATCTCCTCAAAGTGAAGATCTTCTGTAATCCCTTTCTTTCCCGTGGTACAAAGCTCAGAATATACTACAGAGTAGATGTTCAGTAAATTGGGCACTAGAGTGGCTCAGTTCATTAGCATCTGTCCTCGGCTCCAGTCATGATCCCAGGGTCCTGGGAGAGAGCCCCATGTCAGGCCCCTTGCTGGGTGGGGAGCCTGCTTCTCTGTCTCCCTCTGCCACTCCTCCTGCTACTCCCCCTCCCCCACTTGTGCTTGCTCTCTCTCTTTTTTGCCCTCTGTCAAATAAATAAAATCTTAAAAAAAAAGATGTGCAATAAATTCTAGTTAGGCTGAAGTAAAGCTGTGCTTCCTTGATATTCCCTAGTGATAAGGAATTATAAATTAATCCCAGGCCTTCTCTTGGCAAAGCACCTGAGCACTAGGGCTGTGTGCTTAAGTGTGGAGTGTACAGACATTGGCATAACTTAGGAAATTTGGCTTAAGAATCAGTAAGACAAATGACTTAATTTCTCCAAGACTCATTTTTTCCAACTGTTAAACAGAGATAACACTTACCTCTAGATTTCTAGAACTGGGGTGAGGATAAAAAGAAATTATATACATGAAATGCCCAGAACAATGTTTGCCACATAAAAGTGTTTAATAAGTGACATGGGTTGCCATTATCAAGAAATGATTTTTTCCTTATGAAGACCTCAGTTAAGAAATCACTTTTGCTAACTTGAAGATGTGAGATCTGAACCAAATGGACCTTCTGGCAATTCAGGCAGGATTCTGGTGCTCAGGAAGACATATCTGGTAACTAGCCCTCACTATAGATCAGCACCTTAATAATACATCTTCCTGTTTGGACCAGCTCCTCTGTAAAATATCACGAAATATAATTATGCTGTTTAATTGAATAGAATACTCATTCACTTGGTAGGTGATCTTCCTGATGTGTATAGTATCTTCTGCCACTCCCCATTTGTTCGTTTCAGCTCAATTTCGCCTACAGCTGTATACTGCTTTAAATTGAGAGCGGGTTTTTCCCCGTTCTCTCTGTTCTGCTGAATTGCATCTTTAGGCCTGTTCAAACACAGAGAATGAGAAGTGAGAATGTAGTGATCAAGATACTTCCCATCTTTGTTGCCTGTAGTGTAGATTTTTTTTTCTAATCTGAATATGATAACGGTTATATGACTGGTAAGGTACTCTATAGATGAAAAAATAAGTAGTCAGAAGAAAAACTGTAAAGACCCTAAGGTAAGAGAATTGTAGACCTTAAGTCATGAAGTACCCTCTGTCTGCGTGTCCAGGTGTTTATCTGGAACAAGAAGGAGGTTGGCCATGCAGTCGTCCTAGGGGGTCCTGAGTCCATCATCTGTCTTTTATCACTGTGTACTTCTTTTAACTTCTCTTACCCCTTTCACTTAACTAGGTCTTTTGAAATTTGAACTTAATAGAGAAGGAAAAAAAACACTAATAATTTTTAAAGTGATTAATAGTAAAGCACAGTTTGAATTTGGAATAAACCTCATACCCATTCTTTTGCTTTGTTGCACTGAATTTAAAGAAACACTGAAGTTCAGTTTATATACTGACTATACATTGCATACTCAATGGCTGATAATGGGAAATTACCCAAGATAGCAATAGAACAAAATTTCTTGGACTTTTGTGGGAAATTTCATTCTTTTCCTGGGGATGAGTAGTGTTGAAAATCTTAAAATCAAATTTAGATTACAGGATATGAAATATAATTAAATGCTTAGGTAAAAAGTATGGTTTCTTAAAGTGGATAATTAAAAATTAAAAAGCAAAAATTATCAAGGGATATGGCCTGTACATGGTTTGTGCTAACATCCCATTGGTATCAATGATACACCTCTGTCACATTACAGTTTGCAAAAACCTGCAAGCTGATGCTCTGAGGAGGGCTAAGCGGGAGAGTTGGGATTTGGAAAAAACAATAGTAATGAGTAATATGCGTAATATACATCATAGATATTTTGGAATAGAACTACAGTGAAAGTCTGGAATCAGAGTGTTTGAACTTGGATTGTACAATCAAGTAAAGATTGTCATAAAACTTGGAAATGGGTATGGCACGTCTAAAGTAATTGATCCAAGCCTGTATTTCGTGCTATTGATTCGCTGCTGTGGTCAGCAGAGTGTTTGGGGGACCAGATAACACTGTGACACCCTCAACAGGAAGGTGAAGAATGACAAAAATCTTTGTGAACCACAATAGTTGGGAACGTCATAGAAGAAACTTTAGGAAAGTAAAAGATTTTTTTTTTTTTTAGCAAGAATTATTTTTTGGCCAAGAATTATGGATGTAAAAACCCATGTGAGAATAGTGTTTTGGGCACTGGGGTCGCCTGAGGAAAATTCTTGGTGAACTTCTCTCTGAGCCAGACTCAGTTTAAATGAGTAAAGCAGAGACCTCTCTAAAATAATGTCTCCCTACCCCAGAGGAATCCACATTTAGACATTATTTCTTTATGTTGTAAGTTTGCAACCAACATTTAAGAAATCATCACTTCCAATTTTTCCTTATGGAAAAATGGAACTGGCTTAAGATTCTCTATCCCTCTCCCCTGACTGCTGCACACACCCCCCTCACTCACGTGTTGTCTCTCTAAATAAAAAAAAACTGAAGGGTTTTTTGCTGGGTACGTGTTATATTTGGTTAGGGATGTATACATGATGTTTCTTACTGTACATGAAACTTGCTCCAATCTTTCGTGCCCTCAAAAAATAGTTGAAGATTTCAACAAATAGTTGAAAAATAGATTTCAACAAAAAAAAGGAAAGGAGAAAGGAGCCAATATGTATTGTATTATAGGTATTGAAATATGTATTTTTTCCAGGCACTGTGATAAAAACTTTACTTCTATTATTTGATTAAACTACCCGATGAGCTAATGCATGCCCCCAAGAGCTTGTAAGTGACTCACAGTAACACAGCTTGAAAAAGATAGAGGTTTGAAAAACTTCTGCCAAGTGTTTCAGGATTTCCCCTGGACCTGACCTCTTGCTCTATCAAGTAATGACCCTGAATGCTAAGTATGCAAGGAATAGAGTTTCTGAGAATTCAGTGGTTCTAGGCAAAATAACTGAGTGAAGGTCCTCAGCTGGGGAGAAGTTTGCAACATAGCAGGAACTAAAAGAGGGGCAACAGAGCCAGAGGGGACAGATGGAGTTGAGACTTCATCTGAGGTCAGAGCACCACAGTACCCTGTGGATGATGGAAAGCATTTGGTCTTTATACTAGGAGGAATGGGCAACCATGACTTATTTTCTCTAAGATTATGACAAGAGAGTATCAGTGGTTTAAAATGATGGCTCTGACTACCAAATGGCAAATGCGTTAAAAGAGGGAAAGCCATTCAGTTGGATGGCTACAACAGAAATCTTAGTAAAAATGTTGGTGATTTGGAATTCATTCTTGACTGTGGAGAAAGTAAGAAGCAGGCAGATTCAAGGCATAAGACAAATCAACATTGCTTGGTGATTGATTACATGGGGTAAAAGGAGATGATGTTGGCCATGATTTTGACAAGCTCTTCTGATTTAAATTCTATTTTTTCAGTTTCTAGGTCAAGTAAAGGAGGGTATCATACTAAAGGAGTTTCTAATCCAAAAATAGTCAATTGTCAACCTAGAGAGAGGATTACTCAAAATATCAATGACCTCTGTCAAATCTCTAGGGAGAACATGAATGCTTATTCCTTTTAACCCAATATCTTCTGTGGTAATCTTAGAATTAAAAAAAAGAAAAAAAAAACACAGTACCTTAAAAATGATTCTCTTTTAGCAATTTAGGAAGAGTTTTAACTATATATGAATGAATAAATGCATACCATTATTTTTCAAAACAAAGCTATGAACTCTAAAGACAAAGAAATGGAAAAGAGAAGGAAGGAAGGAAGGAAGGAAGGAAGGAAGGAAGGAAGGAAGGAAGGAAAGGAGGAGGGAAGGAAGGCAGGAAGGACAGAAAGAAGGAAGGAAAATTTGAAAAAGATTGAACCTGAATGGAGTAGATAAGTAGAGAAATTGAATAGCAAATACCTATGAAGAGGAAAATCACTGGCCCTTTTTAGCCTTCAAAATGTTAATTTAAAAGAGTTCTTATTATCTGATTATTCCTTTTATATAGCATCTGTTCCTCTCCCATGTATAAATTATCTTTTCTCATCTAAGAATAAACATTTTTAAACAATGTAATTTTTCTGTTCTCTCTATCCTCTCTTTCCTCCCAGCTTCTTTTTTTCCTACTTCTTTTGGTCTTTGTGTTTAAATTACTGGCTTGGCTGTCCATTGACATTTGAGAACGCAGTGCTAGAAAGCTTATGAGAAGCTCTGTGTGAAGGGATTAGATTTGCCAGCTAGCAAACTTTTGAATGAGATGGCATGGAACGAACCAGATTATTTCACTGAGGTATACCTAAATAACTATAGGTGCAAATTTATTTTCAGGAGCTATTTAATTTTTCCAGAGTACATGCTATCCATCTCCTGTTGGAGAAAGATAAGATTGAGAGGAGGGGAGAAGGAAGGAGGTGGTGGTGGTGAATTTCACTCATATTCTTGGACTTTAGCAAATGAAGGGTACTAAAAAGAATCAATATATTTAGAAATTAAAGTTGATGCAATCTTTCAAAAAAGTGAGCAGACAAAATATAATAGTAAGACGGGACAGATAAATCTGGTTAATAAACCCAAGCTCTCCAATATCAAATAACTGGAATTTTAGGAGAAGAAAAGAAACAAAATAGGAGAGAGAAAATTATATGTAAAAAAAAAAAGAAAAAGAAAAAAGAAAGAAAATGAATCAAGAAAATATCTCAGAATTTAAGATTGTGTTTCTGGAATCCCAAGAACAAAATGAGAGAAGATGTATGCCAAAGCACATCTCATGAAAATCAAACAAATAGTGAGAAGAGAAAAATTCTAAAATTTTCAGGATAGTATAGAATTCTCCATGTTTAGATCAGGAATAAGATGGAATCAGATTTACCAAATAATTAGACTTACTAAAATAACTAGAGGCTAGGGCATAATAGACAAATATCTTCAAAATTGTATTCAAAAATCATTTCAATTCTATAATTAGTTACTCAGAAAAATAATAAATCAAAATACGATCACAGGATAAAAAACAAAATTTACAAAGTTATGTACATTACATGCAAGTTCACAAAATTATCCCAAAGTCAGAGATGTAACCCAAGGTAAAAATAGAGAGAAATCCCAGAGATAGCCCAGAAAAAACAATTCTGGAGTGAGACAGTGGGAAGGAGCTTTTCTGGAGGGATATCCGTCTGAAGAAAATGGAAATGAAGGACTATCTGATGAACATGGCCCCATGGAAAAGAGTACACAGGAAGGCCTTACATAACTATTAATGTCTTTTTTTTTTAAGATTTTATTTATTTATTTGTCAGAGAGAGAGGGAGAGAGAGTGAGCGAGCACAGGCAGACAGAGTGGCAGGCAGAGGGAGAAGCAGGCTCCCTGCCGATCAAGGAGCCCGATGTCGGACTCTATCCCAGGACGCTGGGATCATGGCCTGAGCCAAAGGCAGGTGCTTAACCAACTGAGCCACCCAGGAGTCCCAATGTCTTAAGAAGGAATATTGATAGAGAAAAAAAAAAAAGCCCAAGCGACCAAAAAAATAACTACAGGAGGAAATGTTACCCAAAAATATACATCATTCACAAATTTGGTTTATTAATGAATAATACATATTCAGAAACATTTAAAATGGCAAATAATAATTTAATTGTAAACTATATTATGATATTGTGATGATAGCCACAGATAAAGAAGTTTATCAGTGTAATAAATCCTCTTTATCAATATACAAACCAATAGAAAAGATACAAAATTGATAAAATTAGAAAATGATTTTCTAAGCAGAATAGTTAATATGAGTTAAAGCACCTAAGAAAACACAAGTATAAGTGAAAATGACTGCTTTGGGGCTATAGAGAAGGGATGAGATGGAAAAATATGGTTTTTAAATTATGGTTTTACACCATGTTTTTTTAAAATGCAAGATGTTTTAGGCAAATAAAAGTATAAAAGGTAATTTATGAAAAATATTGGGAAACATAGTTGGAGACTCTTTTTCTAACTGGTAAGAATTTATCTTTCACCAACTATGGCTAAATTTTAAAATGAAACTTTCCCTCTATGTATTTGAAATTTTAAACTGACCTTTGTATTTTTTCTTACACTTAACTCATCAAATCCAGAATAAACTGACACCAGAGATAAATAACCACAAGAACTAATTTTCTGAACTAATCCCTACTTGAGCTATTTTTCTCATGAAATGATAAGGGTCGAGGTGATTTTGTCTCAAATCAACCATTATCAACCATTATCTAGACTTTCTTTGAGCAGTCTTTCCGTCATCAGCAAATAAAAAAGAAAGCATGTTAACAAAATGCCACAGTTGACATTGGATCTGATGATAGTCATAACATCATAAATG
Organism: Mellivora capensis; assembly: GCA_004024625.1. Classification (NCBI taxonomy): domain Eukaryota; kingdom Metazoa; phylum Chordata; class Mammalia; order Carnivora; family Mustelidae; genus Mellivora; species Mellivora capensis. The sequence continues at coordinate 65,621 of PISX010001658.1, read as the reverse complement.
AGAGGTTAAGAGTATGTGCTTAGGAAGTATTCCTTTATTAATCAAGGAAATATTTGTTTAGGGATTTTTTTGACAAAATGGGAGCTTGAGTTGGACAAAGATAATCATAATGATTATGATGATGGTCAATGAATTCTTTCAATGATTTCAGAGACATCTTCATCCAACACTAAGACAGCTCTATGTAATAACACTCATAAAATAACAACAACAAAGAATAATGATAGATATATACTAACCCTACAGAAAGAAAGCAGATAGCTAGAGCAGAAAACTGGCCTTTGGAGGCTGAAGAGCACTAATAATTAATAATTCCAGACTTCAATATTTATTGAGTGCTTGCTTTGTACCAGGAATTGTGTTTGATAATTTGGAAACATTAGTGTCATGAAATCTCCAATTTACTTAAAAGAAATCTAACTGTAGAAGTTAGATTACTTGCTGCAAGTCATACAACTAAAAAAATTATAAAACCAGGATTCAAACCCAGTTCAATATCAATCCCAATCCCATTCTCTTTTTATGTCAGGAGAATTATTTAGCTGAAGGTTTCCAGAGAATTACTTTGGAGGAGAAATGAGATATTTTCACTATGTCTAAAAGAATGGAATGCAGGCCAACAGATGCTTGTAAAAACAAAATTATTTTGGTTGTGGGTCCCCAACCAACAACCCAGTTTTGCATATATCGAGACAAAGAAGAAAGAACCAGAAGGCCACTGTGGTTTCCACTCAGATATTAATTTCCTTGTTATAGAATGAATATTAAAATAAAATTATATATGGACACACAGAGCCAATATAAAATGTAAACTCAAAGAAGAGTTTGAACAGAGGAAATAGAGAAGAGGGAGAAGGAAAAGGAGGAGAAAAAAAGACAAGTGAAGAGGTGACAAGTGAAAAAAAGGTGAAGAGAAGAGACAAGGGAAGGGAAGAGAAGGGAAGTAAGCAAACAAGAGAAAAGAAACATTAATATCCCACTGTGTAATAAAAATAACTGGTGTGAAAACAGTTCTAGGAAGATTTGCCTTTCTGCCTAACCTAGACTTAGAGCTGAAAAAGTCAGTAACCCAGAAATGTCAATGGACACAGATCAAAATAGGTAGATGGTGGATAGATTGATGAGTAGCTGTCCACTCAAGCCAAAAGACTAGGAAAGGAGCAGTCTACTAACACAGAAAACCTTTCAGTAATGACTGTACCACCCCAGCCTAACACCACACAATAAACTCTGGCTTCATTCTGACCGAGGCCAACCAAGGCTGAGTGAAGAGCCAAATTTCCACTTTGGTCTGGTGGCGGCAAGGTGTTCGGTCTCTGCAATGGGGTGATCTCAGAGAAGGCTGAGTGGTCCCAGCCAGCAATAATGAAATACCCTTCCACACCCCACTGGATTAATGTCAAAGGAGTCCCAGTGGAAAGTCGGGACATTCTTACTAACCCACAGTTGCAAGGCCATAGTCTTGGCAATGTTAGTAGAGGCCAATCCTGCCCCACCCAGTCGGGGAGATACAAGTGGTGGCCTAGAGGAAAAGCTCCCACTCAACCCAACATTTACAAGACTCCCACCTTAGGTGTCAAGAGGGAATCCGGACCTCCATTCGCATCTGGCAGAAGTGACACAGCATCCCTCCTTCCCCTGATGAAGTGTCATCAAAAGAAGCAAGTTGAAATACAAGGCTCTTGGGGCGCCTGGGTGGCTCAGTGGGTTAAAGCCTCTGCTTTCGGCTCAGGTCATGATCTCAGGGTCCTGGGATCGAGCCCCCCATCAGGCCCTCTGTTCAGTGGGGAGCCTGCTTCCCCCTCTCTCTCTGCCTGCCTCTCTGCCTACTTGTGATCTCTGTCAAATAAATAAAATCTTAAAAAAAAAAAAAAAAGAAATACAAGGCTCTTATAAGATGCAGGGTCTCATAACATGATACTCCAAATGTCCCACGGTCAGTAACGAAATCACTTGTCACAACAAGAACTAGAAAGATCTCAAACTGAATGAAGAAAGGACAAAAATAAATGTGACAGAATTTAGAATCATCTTAAAAGGATTTTAAAGCAGCTACCATAAAAATATTTTAACAAGCAATTACAACCATGCTTATAAGAAATGGAAAAATAGAAAGCCTTGACAATGATATAGAACATCTCTGAACCAAAATTGGAGACATTTAAAAAACAACAACAACGACACATGGAAAATTTTAAACTTAAAAATACAATCACAATGCTAGAGGAGAAGGTGGGGGGGTGGGCAAAATGGGTGAAGGGGAGAGGGAGGTACAGGCTTCCAGTTTTGGAATGAATAAGTCATGGGGATGAAAGGTACAGCAGAGGGAATATAGCAATAGTATTGTAATAGCGTTGCATGATGACCAGTGGTGGCTACACTTGCAGTGAGCTCAGCATAACATCCAGAGTTGGCCAATCACTCTGTTATATACCTGAAACTAATGTAACATTGTGTGTCAACTATACTTCAATGAGAAAAAAAATACAATACCAGAAACCAAACCAAACCAAACCAAACAACTACTATGCAACCTAACATTGTATTTCTAGACATTTTTTTCAGAACTATAAGGTTTACATAGGAGACTCATGCAAAAATGTGTGTACAAATATTTATAACAGCTTTATTTGTAATAGCCAAAGGCTGGAAAAAGATTCCAGGTCTTCTTCAATAGCTAGGTAGTTAAACAAGCTGATCCATTCATACCATGAAATAGTGCTCAGCAGTGAAAATGAATGAACTATTGATACATACAACAACCTGGATGAACCTAGAAATAATTATGCTGAGTAAAAAAAAAATCAAATCCCCAAAGGTTACATACTGCATGATTCCATTTAAATAACACTTTTGAAAGACAAAATTTTATTAGACATGATGATCTAATGGTTAAATGAAGTTCTTTCAACAGAAAGGAAGCACGAAAAGAAGACACATTGTTTATGGGATCCCCATAGACAAATCGGCTCCAAGTGGTTTACCTTTAAGCTCAGACACCTTGGACAGTTACAATTCCTCCAGGTGTGACTATCTAAGAGGGAAATGGATAGAATGCTGGCAACGTAATAATGCTTGCTGCTGGTTCTCTCCACAGTCTGGGGCTAAGATACTTGGGTGACACAGATGGATTAGGAAGAGTAAATGAGTCACGGGCGCTTGTCCTCTTGATTAGCCACTGCAAATGTCTCCTAGGAAAATTCATTTCCCTCCCTCTTAAACAAAATTATAAATACTGTGAATATCGGAACAAAATTACAGAAAACTGTTCCCATCCCAGCAGAAGTGAAACAAGACCAATTACCCTCTGTTTGGAAAGCAGTTCTAGGAAGACTTGCCTTTCCCACAGTGCAGCTAGATGGGTTCAGCACACAGTTTGCTAGGCTTCTACTATGTGCCAGACATGATCTTATTTTTCTGCTCCACCTATTAAAACATCCATTTCACTTTGATGAAAGAAATAATTTTTAAAAATCAAAAAATAAAAAGAAACTTTGGGACATCAGGAGGAAAGAAAGAAAAGCCTATGCAAATATATGGGTAAATAGAAACTCACATGAGGCTTGGTGTCCCAGAATTATAGAAAGATCAATTAGAGGTAGTCACAAGTTAAGGATGGGGGTGAGAGTGTGTCTATAAAAAGGAAAGATGGAAAGTGCAAGGATTCTTGTGATGGAAACCTTTTGTACTTGACTGTATCGATGTCAATATCCTATTTTTGATATTGTACATGATTTTGCAAGCAATTAGCATTAGGGTAACTAGATAAAGGTTACATGGAATCTCTTTATTTCTTACAACAGTATAAAATCTAAAAATATCTCAAATTTAATGTTTTTTAAAGAAAAATAAAATTCATTTAAATTTAAAAATTTAAAAAATTTTTAAAAAAAAATTTAATGTTTTTTATTTTTAAAAAAATAAAAAAAAATTATTTATTTAATTTATTTTAGAGAGAGAGTTCAAGCAGCAGGAAGGACAGAGGGAGACGGAAAGGGAAAGAGAATCACCAGCAGACTCCCTGCTGAGCTCAGAGCCCAAGTTGAAAAGATCCCACCACTCTGAGATCATGACCCCAGCCAAAATCAAGAGTCAGCTACCCAACTCAGCCACCAGGCATCCCTCAAAATTAATGTTTAGTTTTAAAATTTAATATTGTGATCACAAAATGAGTAAATCCTATAGGCAAAAGTACTTAGTTGGTACTTCCTTTATAAAAGCTTGTGTTTCCCAAACTATTCTGTGTAATAACAGTACTTTTAAATATTATATGTTTTGATTTTACACCAGATGGAAATAATTAAACATCCATTTTAAATGAGCACGTTTCAGAAAATTGGAAATATTTCCACCATTATCAAAACCTCACTGGGCTAGGTCCAGCCCAGCAGGACTATTTGAAGAGAACATTTCAAGGATCCAAATCTTATGCTTAGATATATATCTGAGCATACACACACACACACACACACACACACACACACACATATATACACATAATTTTTAAGTTCTTCACAGATTTGGTGACCCCTCTAATATTTTTCTTGGCTGATATTAACTTATTCTATGGTTATTCTGTTTTCAAGTTAAGTTCTTTACTGATACTTCTTAAGATATCACTAAAGCAGGGTGTATCTTGTCATTTTCCTACACAGTCCATTGGACAGAGCTAGTGTCCTGGTCCCAAACTAAATGCTGGAAGTTTTTCTCAAGTGCCCAAGAATTAAAAGAAAATTGGATACACTCAGTTCTAGTTACCTCTACCTTATCGAATTTTATAAATTAGTACCTTTTTTTTTTTTAATGGCAAGAGAGACAGAGATGGACCTGGAAATGCTTCACTTAAGTTCATCCTCAGTCATTTGTAGAAATTGCTTTCCTCCTCTTTGGTCATCAGCACAGGTGAAAATGACTGCATCCCTGGGAAGGACGAGATTCTCTTACACAGAGGCACAGCAGGGCAGTGGAAAGAACACAGGAGCTGGTCAGAAGAACTTTCTACAATCCCAGCTCCTTGCATTACATGATCGCCATGAGGCTGAGCAAAGCACTTAGTTCTTTCAGCTTCAATTTCAACATCTGCTTACTGGGGTAGTTTGGAGAATACTAAAACAATGCTTTGTAAACTGACTTATAAAGAGTAAAATGCCCACAGTTCAAGGATAGTGTCTGTTTCACTTACTGCTCTAACCCCAGCAGGCTTCTTGACACTCAAGTCCTCAGAAGTTTCATTGTTTGAATAAGAGAATGGCCTGTTATAACTTCAGGCCACCCAGAGAAAATTTCTAGTCCAAGGAAGGTGGAATTATAAGCAAATATGTTTGGTTTGTTGTTGAAAGAAAGCATGGGTTGTGCCTCCTTGAGCTGAGGGAAATGTTCTCTGGGCAGCATCTCCAGAAAGAGAACATTCTTTTGGCTCTTGGGGTTTACTTCACTTGCCCAGGAAATCCTGGGGCAGGGTCTTCACCACTTCTCCCAGGTTTCACTTCCCTTGCACTTCTGATCATACCTCCCTGTGGAATCTGAGGCACAAGGAAGTGTCACCTGGTAATTATAGACTGAGCATGAGGGATCATATCCCTCAGATAATGAGCATAGGACTTGGATAACTTCCCAATTACTTTAATTAGACCGCTTATATTTTTTTCTTCCCTCATTGCTGCAAACCAGGCTAAAATGCACAAGGTTCTTCCCTGCCTCAGTTAGTTGAGTACAGGAAGAACAAAGACATTTGGCGCTAATTTGCTAGTCCTCCAGGATCTCAGCCAGCCTAGAACGACCATCACTGAATGTGGATTATAACGATGTATAATGAACGTGATCACAGGGGATCTCGAAGATACCATAGAAGCATATAACATGACAAACTGTCCTTGCTGAGGGGTTCAGAGGATAGGAGAGATTCCATTAGGAGAGAAAATGGACCAAATGTTTTTGATCCTTGGAGAGATTAGAGAAAGGGCTCTGGAGTGCAGGTGCCCCTTCAGATGACAACATTTGTATCTTTGGAGTAAATATCTAGTAGTGACATCAGAGAAAGACAATTATCATATGACTTAACTCATATGTGGAATTTAAGAAATAAAACAGAGCAGCCTTGACAGTCTCTGAATCCCCCTGGGGACATTCTCCCCTGTCCTTGGAAGATAAACCATATTCACAGCCACATGGCTCATAGCATCCCATACTGTAGATGCTCAGAAGTCTGACTGCTTTCCTTCCCTTTGTCTACTCTGTGTTCTGGGAAGTCCCAGCTGGCAGTGTTTCTGTTTGTATGACCCCAACTCTGTTCTAGGCTTCTGCTGAGATGGCTGATCAGATCTCATAATCTCTATCAAATGATAGTCCAGCGCAAACTTGGTGCCCTCTCCAGAACATGATTTCTCCTTTCTTGCCATAAGGATAGGCTGGGATTTTTCCAAATCTTCACACTCTAGTTCTTTTTTACTTAACAGTTCCTTCTTCCATTTCTCTCTCTCCTCTGGCATCTTACTAGATGCATAGAGGACAGACTGGCCCTATTTTCATCATTTTGCTTAGAAATAGCCTTAGCTAAATAAATATCCAAGTCCTTTGCTCACAATATCTACCATGTCACAATGTCTATCTTTTGCAAAACATAGAACACAGTTCAGCCAGGTTCTTCGCCACTTTAGAACACCATCATCTTTTCTCCAGTATCCAATAACACGTTCTTCATTTCTATCTGGGGGATCTCACTGGGAGCAGCTTGAAGTGCCATATTTCTACTAATGGTCTCTTCCAGGAGACCTAGGATTTTCTAACAGGCACCTCAAAACTCTTCTGAATTCCACCTATACCAGTTCCAAAGCCACTTCACGTTTGTAGGCCTTTGTTATAACAGCACTCCACTTCCCAGTAGCAAAATCTGTATTCATTTTCTAGGGCTGCCATAACAGAAGACCCCAGGTTGGCTGATTTAAACAGCACTGATTTCATGTTCTCTGTTCTGGAGTCTGGAAGTCAGATGATGGTACAATACCAGCAGCTCTCACAAATGTCATGTATGTTGAGATCTCATTACTGTGGAAACAGGACTACTGACAATTTCCACCCGTTCTAGCACCCTCTTTGTCACAACCATCTTGAGATTGCCTACAATACAAGAATAGCCCAAAAGAATTCATGATGCCATCTGAGGAAAATTGGAAGGAAGACTTCAAAGATAACACACATCATTAAGATTATCTCAAGTCCTCTTGGTTCTCAGGGAAAGAAATATTGCTGCTTCCAGTCGGTGGATGTGAAGCCGCCTTCCAGTTCTTTCGGGGGAGAACCCGAACCAGTAAATAAGGAGGGTGCCACTATTGGGGGGGGGGTGCCAAAGGAGGCTGGGAGTTCACCATCAAAGGTTTTTGGTCCACAAACCCTCAAAGAAGGGCTGGCTTTCCTGCAGCACAGTTGAGCTTTCTATTGTAAATGTCTCCCCCAAAGGATCAAGAAGTTAAACGCAGGAGGTGGCTTACTGACTTTCAGAAAAGTATGTATGTGGGTCATTCAGTGAATGATCTTTGCACAAGCAGGATGCTTCTTAGTAAGAAGAATCCCTCAGCCTGCACTCTGGTTGGGGCATTTTGGTCTCACCCCATTACTGCCTTTCTCTTTCATTAGGGGGCTTGTTTCTTTCTGGCTCAGGTCCAGTGCCAGAAGAGACATTGATCAGCAATGAGAGAAGGTCTTTGAGAGGTAGCCAAGGCCGAGCAGAGGTTTGTCATGGCTGATTTGGTTTTGAGGTCCACGTTATGAAGGAAGAAAACAAAAACAAAAAACATGCTTCTACCTGGTCTTCCTTTTAGTCTGTGAGTGAGTAATTAAGCAAGAAGGAAAAGAGCAATTATACACTTAATAAAAAATACCAGAATTACTTATTATACATATTGGCTCCTCCCTCCCTCTCTAGCCTTATTCATGCCATGCTCTATCTTGAAACTTCATATCCAACAGTATAAACTATTTGCATTTTCCTGGGTAAGCTATGTTCCTTAAGACCTCTGTGTAATACCTTGGCACAGACTCTTTTTTTTTCCCCCGAATTAACTACCTTTCCTGCTCTCCACTCAATCTGATCTTAGCTATGAAGGTTTTCCTTAGTTCCCTTTGCAAAGCAAGACTAACAGCTTATTCCTTGTGCATGGTATAATTCTTCTCTGTCAGAATCATCCTTGCTTCTTGAGTTGCGTCTATATACCCTGTAGGTTTATGAAGGTCCCGGGAACCCATACGGGAAACTTTTCACATTTTTGTTGTTGTTGTTCACCAATTACACTTGATGATTAAAAAAAAAAAAGATTTTATTTACTTATTTGAGAGAGAGAGAAAGAAAAGAAGAAGGGGAGGGGCAGAGGGACAAGCAGATTCCCTGATGAGAAGGTAGCTGACATGGGGCTCAGTCCCAGGACCCTAAGATCCTGACCTGAAGTGAAGTCAGACATTTAATGACTGGGTCACCCAGGTGCCCCCACACTTGAAGATTTTAAGAGAGAGAGAGAAAACCCTATAAGTTAAAAAAGGTACATCATTGTGTAGAATTTTTTAATTTTTTCTTAAAATATCACATAAGTGTCCCTGAAAAATATTTTCTCTTCTGACATCTTATTGTGAATCCTGGCTTCAGATTCTTTGATGTAGATAATCTTCATCTTCAATTTTCATGGAAATTTCTGTGATTGCACACCTCACCCCAGATTCTATCCATTAGTTTCCATGTATGTGTTACTGAAAATGCTAAGGAACACGTTTAGTAAAGGCAGCAATGTTATTCATCAGTGTGTCCTTAGCATTTTGCATACTGAACAGTACCTAGTGTCTTTCAAATTAAACCAAAGTGAAGCAGATGGGATTTCATCATGCATAGTAAAAAATAATGACATTAGATAACTTAGTTAATAAACCTGTTCTGTGAAGTGCTAAATGTGGACGCAGCATAAGAATAAGAACAGACAAAACCGGTTTATACAACAGTCAGTCACACAGAAATCTCCATTAATCAATACTTCATTGACACTGATCTTCATAATGTAGACCTCAGAATAATTTGTGAAGCATTAATAGAGGTCAAATTTGATTAAATCATATTCATAAACTTTCAGGGCTAAATGTGGACTTAGAAATCACCTGGTCCAGGGATGGTAAATGTGCATATGTGTGTAGTTACTCTTCATTTTCCAACACGCTGGCAGACATCATCAATCAATCATAAGACTTCTTTTCACTGAGCCTGGCTATAGATACAAAGCACTTCTTAACCCATTATTACAAGCAGGCACGACCAATCAGCATGATCTTGCAAAGGAGATGAAATATATCTTTAATTAAATCCAATCCTATATCCAAAGAATGGGTGGGCTGGGGATGTGGGGAAAATGTGGGGGAAATCCTAGTGGCAGACACCATACTGTTCTCTTTGTTCCAAAGCTAAAACAAGATTAATTTCTTGGCTTCCTTAGGAGGTTGAAGTCTCTTCCATGAGGTACCTTAGCCCTTATAAAATGCCTTCAGGAGACTTCTGTTCCATCGATGAACCAGGCATGATCAGATGTGAACTATCAAATGTAGGCACTGAGTAGTTTAAAGATGGAATCTTTGACCATAGAGATATACCCGAGGTATGGCTGGGATGAAGAGATAAAAAATGAAGTAATCAATTTTATTTGAGGAGGAGAGAAAGGAGAAATAGAAATGATGGCAAGGAAGAAGTTGTACTTCTGTTATATCTCAAAGGATAAGTAAAATCTCATGAAGGCAATAAGAAATGAAAGCCATTCCAGACAGAGGAAACCACAGAGGCATGAAGCGAGAACCACAATCACTCTAAAAGCCATCAATATTGTCATGGCAAACATGCCAGGGGAGATATGGTAAGAAAAGGGTTTTTTAATACTCATGATTGAAAGAAAGGAAAGAAGGAGAGACAGGAAGGACAGGAAGGTGGGGGGAGAGAAGAAGGAGTAGAAGACAATCATCAGAGGCATTACCATCAAGTACATTAGTGAGTGTGACATTCACATCTTTCTCTAGACTCAGATTCAGAAAGAACTGTGTTTGTCTGAGGTTGACCAGTTGAAAAGTGGTGGGGCTGGGGTTCCACAGAGGTCCTTTGATTTCAAAGCCCATGCTCATTTTCTGTTGCCACTCAGCACAACTGAGATCAGTGGGCATCTTCCGAAGCAAGATTACTAGTTTGATGAGAATGTGGCTGTTATTGATATTGGTAAGTTCTGATATATTTGCTCATGAATCAGCCCTATTCCTTTGTGCTTAAATATCAACAGTTTAAATGAGATGGTTGCCCCTTCATTTTTTATTTCTTTCTCCTGCTCCCAAAGCACTTGAAAGGGCTCATACAAGAATACACAACTCAAAAGATACTTACTGAAACCCTCTGAGTCTAAGTAAACTTATGATCTTACCAAGTCACATACAGCTTGTTTTTCATTTATCAAAATATATTTAGGAGAGTCAGTGTTGAATAAGTAAGAGCATGTGTTGGGTGTTAGAAAGATCTGGGTTTGAATCCCCACACTGCGACTTTCCACTTACATTTACTATGTTAATTAATTGCCCTGACAGTCAAGTTTCTCATTTATAAAGAGAGGACAATCCTATATTCACACAGCTGTGTTATGAAAATTAAATATGTGTAATGTTCCAACCTCAGTATCTAAAGGATCTTTATAAGCAGAAGGTCCCTTTACTTTTCATCTTCAGCAAACTGCCTATGAAGGAAAAATGGCCCCCACGCTTACAGAACTCAGTCATGAAGCAGATGAGACTGGGCAGCTTTGGCGAATTTCCCAGGATTGGTGGGGTAGAAGTGGGAAACCCCCTCCACTGTGTGTCTGAGTACAAAAATCTTGATTCAGAAAAGTTTTGCAGGGCTTTTGGCTAATACATTATTTCCATTATTTCTCTGCACCCCTCTTAAATTACTCCGCCCATCCTACCAACTATGTAGGAGGCCTCTGCCAGTGCATACTTGGCTCTTTGGAGGGAAAGGGAAAGAAGGCAGAGTCTTTGATTGAAGGACAAATCTATGCCCCAACTTCAAAACCAGGCTGAGCTAGATGGATTGACAAATACCGCTATCAGATTGAAGACTGGCCAGGATCAAGGAAAAAAAAGTTGACTGATACAACATGGGCACTGATTAGTCAGAATTGGTGCCAACTGAAAACAACAAATAGGGTCGTGCTACTTCAAACAGGTTGCCTCTTAGTCATGGCTACAATAGAGATGCAGATTTGGAAAGGGTACTTTTGCTTTGGTTTGATACTGAACAGGAAAACAAGCTGTGGAAAGGATATTCAGATGAAGACTCCAGTGGGCTGATGCTCAGCTTCTAATAGCATGTGGCTTCCTCAGAGCTGTGCCGTGAGTTTGCCGTCAGGCAGTCCATGTTGGGTGAAGGCTTGTGCATAAGCACACTGGGAACCTTCCACTCTCTCCCTTTCGGGGGAAGCAGCCTCAACTTTCAAAGATCTGCATGGTTGGCACAATTAAAAAAACTTTACTTGCTTTGTGGTCATGAGCTTCTGAATAGTTTTCTTGCCTCATCAGGAATACCCAGCTGCCTGCTGGGACAGGCCTGACGAAGGCCTTCGTAAGTGCCAGCTCAGCTGACTTGGTTTGTCCCAGCTGGAGGCCTCCTTAGTCTGATGCCTGAGTTGGACGTCCCAACGCAACTACTTGAAGGTGAACTTAGCTGCATAACTTATACAGATGGACTCTACAGGGGGACAAATGTTCTTCCTAAAATTAACCCTGCCTCTCCCCTTTAAAAGTCTTCAGTAGTTTCTCATTTTGGGGTGGGGGGCAGGGTAGAAGATTAAAAATCTTAACTTGGTCTGTAGGATGGACAGAATCTAGGCTTTTGTGGCCCCTTTGGACTGATTGCTGCCTCTGCTCTGCCATCCTGCACATGAGCCACCTCTAGGCATTTTAGTTGCTCCTTTGCATGCACACACTCTTTCTGTTCAGAGAACTCTTCTTCCTCCTTCCCTTATTTTCTCCAGTTCATTTTTAGGTATCAGGTTTCAAGCTCTTCTAGGAGGCTTTCCTGGTGTCCCTCTTTTAGACTCTGTTGTTGTATGTCTTGTTTTGTTGTTGCTTTCAGTGTCTACTGCCTTGCTAAGAAAGGTGTAATACACATCGTACTCTACCAATATTTGTTTTTGCTTCAGAAGAAGTCATCAAGGGGAAATGTGGCTTCTATTATGTTATTAACATAATTTTCTCCAAGCATGGGATGAAATTTAAAAATAAAAAGGTGGCATAGATTTTCCTTTTGAATATCATCTCTTTACATTTCCTGACTTATCAAGAAAAAAGGATCTAAGAAAACTGATTGAGGACCTGACTGAAAAGTCTAGTACTTTTTCACTCTTTTGACTGAAGTGTTTATAATTTGTATGATTTATTTGGCATGGATAAATTCATTTTGTATTTCTTCCATGTATTTCTTTTTTGTTTTTTGACAACTTTACTGAGATGTAATTTAAATGATATAAAATTCACTCATTTAAAGTATACAATTTAATGTTTTTAGTATATTTACACAGTTGTATTAACCATCACCATAATGAAATTTTTAATATTTTCATCACTCTCTATCTAGTGAGTTATTATATATATATAATATATATATATTTCACAATCATATATCTTACAGAATACTGATCTCATTTGTAAATACCAATTTACTGATGTTTTTATTCAATTAATATTTGTTTCTTACATTAGATCAGAAGCAATAGAACAGAGACTGTTTCTGGGTTAACTTCATGTCACTAATACCATGCAGAGAACTTAGCATACAGTAGAAGCTTGATAAATATTAAAAGATTAGGCTCATGAGCCTCAGTGTTATCATCTGTAAAGGAGGGATATAAATAGATATTACATAGGATGCTTTGAGAATCCAATAACATAATCCATGTGAGAACACCTTGTAAGCTGCAATGTCATGTAAACATTAGCCATTGTTTAACATCTATTTTCAATTCAAGAAACAGTCCAAGTCAGAGACAGATGAGTTTGGGAATATGAAAGCAAGCAACAGGATGATCCTCCTCTCTCTTCCTTTTCCCAAGAATAAAGAATGATTACATTTCTTAAGAATCCTATTTGGACAAAGTGAAATGAGCAGAAGTGATATGCACCACTCCCAAGCCTAGTCCTTAAAATCTCAAGGTCCTCTACTCACACTCTTTCCTTGTCCATATGGCCAAAACAAAGATGTGGGCCAAAACAAACATATGAAAAGAAGAATCCTGGATCCTTCTCTTTTAGGAAAACCTAGGAAAGCCATTTAATCTACAATTTCTGACACGAGCAAGAATTCCACATTTTTGTATGCTAAATCACTGAGATTTCAGGATGGCTGGTTATATAACTTCATACAGAGATCAGTCTTTGAAGTGGAGTGCCACTATAACAAAGAATTAAAATAAGTTGGTGTTGTTTAAGTATTAAGAGATAGACATCAAGGAAGCTAACACAGAAGGCTGGAAGGATAGCACTTCAGATGACACAGTTGTAAAAAAATTTGGTTTAACTCCATCCTGTGGTTATTTGGGATACAGATTACATGCCTAGTCAACCAGCAGCTCTAATGGAAAATCTTGGAAAGCAGAAATTTTGTAGCGTGTGTTGGCTACCAATGGCTGCTTTGGCAAAATATTTTAAGATATGAGCTCACAAGAGAATAAGATACTTTGCAGGTAGAAATAAAAGAGAAGAAAGTCCAGAGACTTAAGTTCTTGTCAAAGTTGGAAAAGTTAACAGATTCAAGACCCCCTGAAAGTAAGGTTGGAGATTTTTAAATACTTTGAAACACACAGTCTCAGAAAAACTCTTCAGGTGGATGGTTGCTCAGGGTAATGATCAATCCTGACTCAATCAACCTAATTCAATCCCAATAGTCTCAGTGAAGCACTTTTCTTTTTTTTGGTTCTTTTTTTTTTTTAATTTAAAAATTTTTAAATTTTTTTAATAAACATATAATGTATTTTTATCCCCAGGGGTATAGGTCTGTGAATCGCCAGGTTTACACACTTTCAGTGAAGCACTTTTGAAGAGAAAGAGGTGAGGGGGATGGAAAAGCAAAGAAATAAAGCAAGTCTGTCTAGGGAAAGATTTAGGTTGTGGTTACTGGACCCAGAACTGACTGGGAAATAGAGACCAGAAATTACTAAGCTGTTGAAAGAATTGTTTTGCAAAGAAATCACAAATTCATTGAAAATGTCTGTTGACTTCAAGACTTGAGGCAAACTTGTAGGGGCAGCTGGGTGGCACAGTCAGTTAAGGGACTGAGACTTCGTTTCACCTCTGGTTGTGATCTCAGGGTCATAAGATCAAACCCCATGTTGGGCTTTACCTGCAGAGCAGAATCTGTTTGAGATTCTCTCTTTTCCCCCTTTGCCCCTCCCACTTGTGTTCTCTCTCTCTCTCGCTCACTCTAAAATAAATAAATAAATCTTAAAAACAAAAACAAAAACAAAACTTGAGGCAACCTTTGAGGACCTAGCCAGTCATAAGCAGGAGTCAAGTTTCAAAGCCCCTAAGAATGGTGTGCTCTCCAATACCCACTTTAGATGTCCCCAAAGAGAGTAATGAACAAAGAAAAGACCGACAATCGTGGAGCCATAAACATGGGATACAAAGAACAAGGGAGTTCTTTCAACAGGGAGCAAAATCAGAGCCTAAAAAGGAACATTCTCCACCTACCCCATATTAGCAAGTTGATAGCCTCCCTAAAATCCATAAAAACGTCATTCTGCCCTCTCATCCCATTCACGATGCTGGACGTGAAAGACCGCCAGGTTTGGTGGAGTCAAGTGGTAGAAGGAGCTTGAATCCCTAAGTTACTCCTTGGAGGAGAGGCATCTCCTTGCATTGAATGTGAGTAGGAAACAAACTTTTGTTGTGTTCAATCAGTGAGATCGGGGATTGTGGGTCAGCTCTAAGTAGGAATAATTAACCTGAATTATGCAGAAGAAAATGACTTCATATATGGTCCTGCAATTAGGACAGTAGATAAGAATACTCAGAAGAGACACAAAAGACAAAACTTCTCCGGTTTCAAAGAAAATATTCAATTGAAAGTGAGATCAGTACAGTGTCTGAAAGTGATTCTCGATGACTTGATAAAGTAAGAAAGATGAATTTTAGCATCTTCATAGGCGTTATGTGCCAGGATAAGACTTAAGGTTTTTAAACTTTAGGTTACTTTCCCAGGCAGGATTTCTTGCGAAAACAGTGCCCTGTAGGCTTCTTAAGATCTTTAATATGCTAATGTGTGTTGTCAACCCCCAACCCCAACCACCGGCTACTACCCATACTCCCACAGGATCCTAGGGTCCTAGGGTCCCAGGAAATTATATAGAGAATTTCTTTTTTTTTTTTTTTTGGACAAGGAAAATGTATTTTCCCAAGCATATGTACATTTCCAAAATCTCATATATACCAGCATTCCTTGAAAAACAGCATGGAAAACGCCTTTATAGATCATAAAGCTGTTTCGATTGCCTCCATCACCAGAGAAGGAAGATAAAGCCAAATGGGTGTGGGGAGAGTTAAGAGATAAAAAGCCTGGCATCCATTTTGCTTTCTCCTTCTCTGGGCACTGAACTTTATTAGTCGTGGAGAGCTTCAAGGCATGCACTAGGGGGGATGCTCCCTCTTCCCTGAACTGCATCAGTTCCAGCTACGCGTGATGCTCTAAAACAACAAATAAGAGCTTCCCAGCCCCCACCTAAGTGGCAGTTTCCCCCAGACACAATTGTAGTAAGTACTGCACAGCTAGGAGACTCACATCACCATGCCTATTCTTGAATTTTACCATTTTTAAAACCAAAACAGGTGTTTAAAATGATCATTTTTGCTCAAAGGCCTGGAAGCGGGAGACAGGCTCTGTTTCTCTGCTTTCAAGAATCAATTGCTCAGAGGGGAAAAAAAATAGCAGATTAAAATTTTATGCCATAATTTTACAATTGATCATTAGTGCCACAGAGGGCATAGTACAAAGTTATTTTCCAACCACTGGAAAAAAGATGTCTTGAAAGAGGGTATTTTTAGCATAATAAGTGATTGTGCAGTTATATATAGATTTTGTTTCCCTTTCTTCCAACTGTGAATGTGATTGTGTTCATATGCTTGGGAAATTTGCATATAATGTGTGCTATTTGTATCTTAGCCAAATCACTTGAATTCAAGTTCAAACTACTTTCTGAAATGGGACTGAAGCCCACTGAGATAAATATACTTATCTTTCATTTCTTAAGGCTCACATCCAGGGGAATGTCTTCCCTTGTTCCTGAAGTTACCCATCTGGCAAATTTGCCAATAATTATCAAGTTCTCACTGCTCAGAAAGCCAGCAATTGGATGAAGCATCAAAAATAGTGGTCTGCAGTCCAGGAGCAAAGAGAAGACTGAACCAGAAAATGTTTTTTTTTCTTGGCTTTGTTTTTTGTTTTCATTTTTGTTTTTCCTTTCTGCTATGCTCCAGGTTGAATTTGGATTAAAAAAAAATCTCATGAAAATTTGTAAAAGGTCAACACTAGAAAAGGCCTTCATATCTTTTTTTCATGTAAATATAATTCACATACCATAACATTCCCATTTTTAATGTATACAATCTAGTTGTTTTTAGTATATTCACACAGTTGTACAACTAACTAGAGAACATTTTTATCACCCAAAAAGTAAGTCTATACCCATGAGCAGTCACTTCTCATTCTCCCTTCTCTCTAGCCCCTGGCAAGAACTAATCTATTTTCCATCTGCATGGATTTGCCTTTCTGGATTTGATATAAATGGTCATATATTATATGTTCTTCTGTGTCTAGCTTCTTTCAACAGCTTCGCTTTATGGGTAAAGTAGCTGAGTCCATGTGAGGAAAATAAATTGCCCAACCCACATGGATTTTTCTGGACCTATCCAGAACTAGAATCTGCCTTTGTGAGATCTCTGTTTAAAAGAGTGCTAGCTGAGCACTTGCTGGGAGCTCCATTCTCAAGGGGGCTTTAAACCTCATTGAAAATGTGACCAAACAGAATTATGTTCATTCTAACCATTCTCTGAGAATGCTATACAAGGTTGAAGAAGGACTTTGGCAAGTTTCACAAGGTATAAGAGTATACTCCATAGCATGTTCAGATAACAGAAAAAAATGGTGTCTATGCTGTTCTATAAAAAATATGAATTTGGTGAAGCACAAGGCATTTTTGTTGCTAAGTGGGTATGCAAGATTGAGGTTGAATCTCTCATAATAAACTGAACAGATGTGTAACAAATGTATTTTTTTAAAGATTTTATTTATTTATTTGATAGACAGAGATCACAAGTAGGCAGAGAGGCAGGCAGAGAGAGAGGAGGAAACAGGCTCCCTGCTGAGCAGAGAGCCCGATGCGGGGCTCGATCCCAGGACCCTGAGATCATGATCTGAGCCGAAGGCAGAGGCTTTAACCCACTGAGCCACCCAGGCGCCCCAACAAATGTATTTTTGAAGGAATGTCAGAATATTAGCCTGCTCAAGCTCTCTAAATCTCTACCCACCTTTCAAAGTTGGGCTCTAACTCTATACCAAGACTCCCTCAGTTGATATTTGTACAATATTGATTTGGACTTTGGTGAAACTCTGTTTCTCCTGGAAACTGTTTCCCCATTAACTCAAAGCATGCAATGATCTTACCTTCCAGTTCCATGAAATCATCCCACCTTCATATTTATATACTTCCATGCTTTTTTACTTCCCTCAGTTCTCTTTATCCATCGTAGTGAACAATATTCATCCTACTAAGCCCACACTGGGTTTCAAAGTGAACCTACTCAAACAGGCTGTCTTCCTAAATTCCTATGACACCGAGCTCATCCTCCGCTCCCAGTTCAGTAGCCACCCAGGGCTCAGTGTATACATTTAGAACTCTGCAGCAGCACTCTGGGATGGATGCTCCTTTCTACTTATGATGGCTTTCCATTGACCTCATACTTTCCAGAGCTCTAGAACTCTAGTCTGCCTCCTCACACTCAAATTCTAGAGACCTTGAGATCTCAGTCTTTCTACACCTCTAAATAAGCCAAAGCACTTCTTAACAGCACATTATGAGTCAGGAATTATTTCCTAAATTTCCAAATGCTATACTCAGTTGCTACAACATCGTGAAAATGGTGGCAGAGGGCAATGCTTTGGAGGTGAACGTTTTGAATTTGTGGCCCAGGTTTGACTATTTTAGTAGCTATATGTCTGTAACTAAGAGTCTTCACTTCTCTGGGCTTCAATTTACTAATCTTTAAAATGGAGATAATAGTTTATGCCTTATAAAGTAATTCTAAAGACTAAGTGATTTTATATATATCAAGTACACAGGTAGGTACCTGTAACATAGACTTGTATAAAATAATAACTATTGTTTTATTTCCTCTGCATACAAGTAGCCTATATGCAAAATTTATACAGAAATGCAGGAGGTTTTATTTGTTTGTTTTTCAGAACTTCTTAAAGTATGAACTAAGAGAAAAAGTACTCGATTGGGAAATAGGAAACTAGTAGAGTCTAATTCTGGTCCTACAGATAAATTATTATTGGCTACAGTGCATTTTCTTATGGAGTTTAAACATTTTCCTGTATCTGTGTCTACAATACATACATTTTTGAATGCTGTCCTTAAAGAAAGTGGAATTATAAAAGTCTAAGTAATCACAGACGCCAAATGAGTAATTTTGTAATGAATGAGACGTCCATAAATGATTCTTCTCCCTAAAGTTGATTAATTCTTTAGCTTGCTGCACATATTCATCTTCCTGAGCTGTCTTTGCTTTAAAAATAAAGAAAACCACCCAACATGACAGCAAATGGTGATGGGAAATGATGGCTTACAAAAACCAGGATATTAGAAAAGCTGGCCAGATCAGGACTGTGTCAACCCACGCCCTGATTGCCCTACTTAAGTGTCTCTGGCTAGACGGCTCTCCATTAAGCGACACTTCCTCTAACAAGGTCACTTCACTCCAACCTACCCTCTAAGTAATATGACCTAGAAGCATGAAGCGTCTCGCAGTCCACCTAGAAAATGCAACGCATAATCCAGCACCCTTCTTTTATTTTCCCAAGGACCCTGTAGTTATCTCACCTGTCATTAATAACTTAATCTGTCTCCCCTCTCCTGTGCCCAGACTGGGTGTTTTGAGAGAAGGCGCTGAGTTTTGTGCTCTTTAAATTGCTAATACTCAGCGTTTAACCAGCGCATAAAACGTTATCTGCTTTCTATGAGTACATATGTTGGTACATCAAGTCAAATGGCTCTTCTTCCTAGGTATGCATTGGTCATTTTTTTAGATTTCTGCCTCCTCTGCCTGGAATGACTTCCCTTTCCTGTCCACTTAATGAGTCATCCTTTATGATCCAGCTCAGATATAACACTTTGAAGTGTTATTCCTGAGCCTCTCAGACTATCCTTTCTCTGTGCCATGACAGTGTATTTTCTTATAGAAGTCAAAGGTATCTGCTATGGCCTTATCTATATTTTTTGAAATAAACTTACTGAATTGTTAATTTGTTAAGTTATTTATTTATTTATAAGTCTTACTCATAGGATGAGAGCTGTTTTAAGAAGACGAAAGTACCTCCTTACTCAGTCTTCCCAGAACCTAGCACAAACCTGGTACATAACAGGCACTCCGTAGTGTTTGTTGACTGTGACTATGTTAGATTGATTTAAACTGCATTGAGTTAACATTTATAATGGAAATTAATCTTATTTTGAAAGTTTTGTCACATAATTGATATGTTCATATGAAATGGATTATGCAGGTGCCTGGGTGGCTCAGTGGGTTAAAGCCTCTGCCTTTGCCTCAGGTCATGATCCCAGGGTCCTGGGATCGAGCCCCACATCAGGCTCTCTGCTCAGTGGCGAGCCTGTTGCCCTCTCTCTCTGCCTACTTGTGATCTCTGCCTGTCAAATAAAGAATAAAATCTTAAAAAAAGAAGAAATGGATTACAAACTTTTACATTAGGTGACTTTATAAGCAATTCTTATCCTTTTGACAGAATTTAAGAAAGTTTTGTTAGGACTTTTCTCCTCCTGGTGTTTCCTATCTTTCTATACAACTAGAGACATTCATTTGTCCCCAGAAAGATTAGGATAGTAGAAGGAAAAAGGAGTAATAGCCAGTATCCAACTTTTGGCTTCCAAATAGGATGTAAAGCTCAAAGGAAGACAAAAATTAGGCAAGCCAGTTTTGTTGTATGACAAAAAGAGATTTCTGAATTGAAGCATTTCATTTGGTGTAATAAAAGTAAGTCTTAGAGGTTTGAACATGAAGTGTTTTTATAAGCTATGGGTGGCGGGAACTCACCATGTGGCCAAGGATGCTTCTTGACAGAAGAGAAAATTCCTTTACTAGAAAATTTGAGCTCTGACTCCACAGAGTAATTGTACAAATAAGAGTAAGATAACAGAACAACAAAGGGTCTGTTTTAGGTGAGAAGGGAATGGCAAATTTAAGCACCAAATTCCCTCTGTCATTTCCCTCTGTCTTCAACAGAAATGTGGGCCCAGAACAAGACAGAATCTGATATAGAGAGTGAAGTTGCTTACTGATTACATTTTGTGTCATGTGTGAACATGGGCTTGACTGCACATTGTTTGGGCTAACACAACAATTTTTGCAAAGGAAGGATCTCCAAGATCAGGTGCGAGGTCTCCACAACCCTGGTGTCTGACCTTTGTGTGCAAACCATAGTTATGCCATCCAAAAGACTTCAGAAAGGACCCAGGAATATTTCAGTAGGCCAGAGATAAAAGGTCAAGAATATGAACTCTTATAGGTGAATTCTGACTGATGAAACACTACAGCAATGCATTAAGACCTATAGAGAACTGACATAAAAGTTTGGGTGAGGAATTCTTACCCAAGATGTTATGTAAACAATTAAGACCACCATGACCATCAAGCTGTGGTTGGAAGGCAGTTATCCCCAAAAGGGCTGTTAATAAATGTTGGACTCCTGACTATTTATGGCCTCTCTTTTTATCATTTTTTTTCTCAAGTACCTTAAGGAAATCAAGGTGATTAAATAAGGATATTCTCCAGAACCTGGAAAACAGGGGTGTGCTAGTTAATTGAGTATTTTGGTTAACATATATCAGCTATAATTGTTATTGGTTATCCAAGAATTAGAAATACTGTGTATTAGAGTAATCCAGAGAGACAGAACCAATAAAAAGATTTATCATAAAGAATTGTCTCACACAAGGATGAAAACTAAGAAGTCCCACAATCAGCTATTGGCAAGCCAGAGACCCAGGGAAACCAATGGTGTAGCTCCAGTCCAAGTCTGGAGGCTTGAGAACCAGGAAAACCAATGGTGAAATTTCCAGTCTGAGGGCAGGAGAAGATCCATGTTTCATCTCAATAGTCACACAGAAAGAGAGTTCTCCCTTCTTATGTCTTCTGATTTTATCCAGGCACTCAAAAGTCTGAGGCCCACCCACATAATTCTTTACTCAGTTTCACTCTGCTTTACTCGGTGTACCAATTCAAATGTGAATCTCTTTCAGAAACAGAATCACAGACACATCCAGATATAGGCACCCTGTGGCCCAGTCAAGCTGATGTTTAACATTAATCATCACATGCTCTGTGCCAATTCTTTGAAAATGTTAACCTTATGGACCTACATATGGGAAAGGATCACTACTCTGTCTACCTCCAAGTTGTTCTCAGGTCCACTTCCTTACTGTTACTGTAAATAGAGCAGTGCACGGAAGGGAATGTTCTTCTCTAACATCACCAATAGATTAATTTACTGACAGCTCTCAGCTTCTTGTTGCCAGTGAGTCTCAGAGTCTGCAGGATTTCCTTGTTGTCAGATTGGCATATGCCATGAGTTCATGAAGCATCACCTCTCTATGCCAGCTCAACACTCATTTTTTTTTTTTAATCTCTTTGCTTCCTTTCCATGTGAGAGTAGAAGGTCCTCTGCCCAGCATGATTCTCAAGAATGGTCCTTTTTCTCTCAGATAAAGATGCAACTTTGAATCAGAAAAGCAGGCAAGGCTTAGAGCCATGGACCCAGATCAGTTTTGTTTCTTCCATTTACTTTGAACATAATCCTTCTAATCATTTTTCGCATCCAAAATATTAAGAGAAGTCTGCATAATCTCTAAAGTTTCTTACATACTCTGAAAAGCAATTAAGTGGGTGCCATAATTGTTGTGGTTGTTTCAGGGGGAAAAAGATTAGCATACCTATGGTGGTACTAAATGAAGACTAGGGAAGGAATAGATAGGATGCAGTGCTTCCCACTGAGTATCTCAGCGTCCAGAAGAGAAGGTGGGTATTTCAGCCATTAACCACAATATCCTGTGATGAATGCTAATTAAGGGATATGTATGATCTAACTCGTTCACACCATCTTATTACCAAAACCAAGTGACTGAAAAATAAGCACTCAAGTTAAGAAGATCCTTTAAGGACACAGACAACTGGTTCCCCTCCAGATGAGACCCATGACCTCTGCTCTAGGGCATTATCACAGGGTTCTAACTCACAGCACTACACAACATTCTTTCAAAAACTGCATGAGAAAGAAGAAAGGAAGAAAAGCTAGATTTACAAGGAAGGAAAAAGGGCCTCAAGGCCAAAGGCCATGAATTAATATCTTTGTATTCTTATTACTTAACACAGAGCCTGACGTATTGCAGGCACTCATGTACATGTTCATTCATTCACTCACTTGTTCAACCAGTACATATGCCAAATATGATGTTGAGTTCTGGGACACAATGGTGAGTAAAACATGCGAGGTCCAAACTTTCCTCAACGGGTCTATAGAAAAATGAGGGAATGTGGACCATAACTAGTAAACAAGCAGATAATCTAATATTTTTTTAAAGATTTTATTTATTTGACAGACAGATAGAACGCAAGTAGGCAGAGAGGCAGGCAGAGGGAGAGGGAGAAACAGGCTCACCGCTGAGCAGGGAGCCCGATGTGGGATCATGACCTGAGCTGAAGGCAGCCACTTAACCGACCGAGCCACCCAGGTGCCCCGAATCTAATATTTGATAAGTCTTATGAAATAAATGGTGATGTGATAAAGAGTATGAGGAGGTATGCAGCATGTGATAGGGTGGCTAGGACAACCTCTCTGTGAGCTCTGAAGAGGGAATAATGTAAAAATATAGGGGAGAAATTCCTTGGTGCCCCAGGAGTAAGGAGACTGGACTGCCAAAATCTTATCTGCTGAAGGTAGAGGACAGTGCAACAGGTGTTCGTAGGGGTGGATGGATGAAGCATAATTTCTTCTAACATGGCTGTGGGAGGTGAGGAAAGGGAGGTTTAAGGATGATGCCTAAATTTGGTTAAAATGAACTGGAAGGAAGGAGGTAAGGAAAGAAAGAAGGGATGGAGGGAGGGCTGGAAAGAAGGAAGGAGGGAGGAAGGGAGAGAAGAGGGAGGGAAGGGAATGAAGGAGAAATGACTGGTTCATTTGTTGAATGGTGGCCTATATTTCTGCACCAGATGCTGAAAAGGTGCATGTTTTTCTGGAATCTACAGCCTAAAATGTTATGCTGAATCTGATGATGGTTAAAGTAGAGCGCAAGAGAATACTCAATTAGGATATGGGCTCTAAAAGTAGTGACAAAGCATTTTGATAGTGATAGACTTCTGGAAAATTTGGGCAATTAACCATTCCCTGTCTGGAACCATTCCCTGATTCCATAGATATGGAAGGGATGGTTTATCTTGAAAGATGTTTAAGATCCACGGGATGACCGGATGGAGAAGCACATTCCAGACAGGGAGAGCAGCGTGTACTAATCAATGGAGATGTGAACAGCATGGTACATGCATGCCAAGTCTCCAAGCAGTTGAGCAAAACTAGAGGAGAGAGTAAAAGAAATGTGTTGAGAGATGTGATTGGAACATCAGGGGTGTCACATCAAGCAGTGTTTTAAATGCCAAGAAGAGTTTACCATTAGCCTATTGTTCTGAAGTTCCAACTCTGCTGATAGGTTTCTCCAACAAGTCAAACTCCTTCTTGCCTCAGGGGCTTGGCAATCTTTCACCCCTCTACTATCTTCATCATATGTTCACATGGCTGTGTCTTTCCCACCAACCATCAATTAAATCTCAACTCAAATGCCACCTTCTCAGAAAAGACACCCTTTGTAGCTTAAACTGTAATTGATATTCTTGTTTTTTCCCTAACTCTGAGTTTTTCTCTCCCTAGTGTTTTCTACTATGTGGCATCATCTTAGTGGCATATGAATATATTTATTTACCTTTGACTGCCTCCACTGGGGAAACAGTTCCATGAGAGATGGAACTTCTTTTTTCTATTTTATTTTCTGTTGTATTTTTAGCACCTTTCAGAATAATGGGTGTTTATCACATATTTGTGGAAGGAATGAATGAATGAGAAAACATTGATTAGGAAAACATATGGTCCAACTTGGCTTTTGGAATGTAATTTTGGGGAAGGGTTGAAGTATTGCATCCTTCTGAAATATAAAGTTCCAAAGTAAGTATGTGACATAAAAACATGTCCCATTAAAATTATGTTGAAAATGGATGAGGAGGGTTCAGGCCCACTTTGAAGACTGATACTTATCATGCTGAGACAGTAGACCCAGTTTTCCTAGTTTTGTTTTTATTTTTATTCCAATAAAGGACATGTCCCTCTTTTTGCACTTGACACCCTCTTCTGCAGTTTGCAAGATTATTCTAGACATTATTACATTTAATGGAGTGGTGGGGAAGCTACCCTAAACTATTCAATTTTTTTTTCCCTTAGGAAGGATGAATTTTGCTGAATTTGTGGTAGCTTAATACTCACATGATAAGATACTACTTTTTGGAAGATAGGAGGGAAAGTCTGTTTGGAGGCTGGGAAACCATTTACAACTGATATTTAGGTGCCTTAGAAATGAGAAAAAAAATCAGGAAAAAAACCCTCTTTAATCTCTTTCAATCCTCTAACACCCAATTTTATGTATTTGAGATGTTTTTGCAGTGAAGTGAAACTTGTTTTGACTGGGTTTAGACTTCTACTTTGCTCATCCGAGTCCCAGCATAAATATTGTAGAAGCCTCAAAGTTAAGACCAACATGGCCTCCAATGGATGTACTATTTTTTTCTGTAAGTAGGCTCTACATCCAGCATGCATCCCAATGGAGGGCTCAAGCTCAATACCCTGAGATCAAAACCTGAGCCAAGATCAAGAGTCAGACACTTAACTGACTGAGTCAACCAGGCGTCCCATAGTGATCCCACTTTATAATTCCTTTGTCCTACCCCTGTGTACCCCAATAAAATACACAGTTCTTAGAGGCAACATTAACAAAGGTTAATGAGGAATCCACAATTGTGTTATGAAAGTTAAGATAATCCATTGAAATACCAGTTTCAAGTAGTGGCCATGCCTTCTCTCCCATAAATGTCATTAGATTTAGTCTTTCCTTCCAAGCAGCTCGGAAAGGTAGACATGTTAGACGTCCATTCCAAGTACTTAGCCAAACATTGTGTAGCTTGGAGTATGAAGAATATTTCAATGCTAGAGGATGGTTAGTGTCTAAAAGATTCGACCATTGCTGAAAATAGTCCATCAGGAGCTACATGTCTAGTACTTCCATTGGCCTTTTACCACCAATCCCTCTCTCACTATACAACTGCCAAACCTCCATTCCTTATTAGCATGAAATTGTGCTGGCAAAGAAGTGGAAGATTCTGATTATTAAAATTGTTCTAGCACTGTAGGCTAATAGGTTGGAGAGAGCCTGATTAAACCTTGGAGATCCAAGTAGAACCCCAGTCCAGCCACGTCCTAACCCTTCCTCTTTTCATCTCAGCTAGAAAGGATTTATTAGTGCAAATTCCCAGTGATAAATAGGCAGATGTGTCTGAGGTCTCAATGTTTGTTGTCCTGCACAAAAGGCTAATGGGCACATGTGGTCTGTGAAAATATGAGTATTAATCTTAATACCATCATTTACATAACATTCTAAAAATCACAAAGCATTTTCACTCTGCGGGTGTATAACACTGGGAGTGCTGATCTACTTTCTGCCGGGCTGAGTGTATACAAAGATGACTAGAGCACAGAAGACTCAGGTTCATCTTTCTGGCCTAGAATCAGACAGAAAGGTGGAGAATTCTAGCCTCCCTGCCTTTGAGCTTGGTAACTATGGGTAAGTTAACTCTGCACAGCCTCAGTTTGTTATGTGAAAATTATGGAAAACAATCAACCATACCTCATAGGGTTTTTGTGAATATTTAAAGAGATAGTATAAATAGAGTGCTTGACAGTCTAATATCTTAGCTATTTAGTTATATTAAGGAGATGTGATAACCAACAAGGTGAGGTGAGGAGGAGGAAAAGTCTCATTTTACATGCCCAGAAAGAGAGTGTCAGGGATGCTAAGTGACTTGGCTAAAGTCATAAAAGTCCTGAAGCTTTGGGTCCAGATTCCAAGTTCCAAATTTATCTTTTTTCCAGGATCTCAGGATTTGTTGAGGGGATCAGGCAGGGTGTTCCTAGAGGGTGGAAACTGTCAGTGCCCATTAGAATTTCCACAGCCGAACATTTTAAAAATGAGTCTGAGGAGGAAGAGTTTCCAATTCTTTCATTTCCATTTTTGTCCTGGTTAAAAGCAACAATAACAACAACAACAAAAAATGAGTGTGTATTACAGGCTTGACTTACAAGGACTTGACAGGAGGAGCCCCTTGTACTGTTTGAGTTACTAATGGGATCGCAAACAGTCCCTGTAATTTACTTTGCACTTTGATAATGTCTTGGCTCCAAGGGTCACACAGCCTTTCCAAACATTAACTTATTCCCCCTCCTAACACTTCTGAGGGGTCAGAGAAGGTTAGCACTCCCTTTGTTGCACAGATGAGAAAACGGAGACCTAATAGGGTTACGCATCCTACCAAGGTCACCTGGCAAGCCAGTGTGCTATTCAGTACACTGCTCCCAGATACAGACACTCCTGGAACCCACACAGGGGAAAGTGCTTCAGGATGTTTTTCATCCTGACCTGGAACTGCCACCAGATTTCATTTGTGTTGTTTTCCTACGCATCTCAAGCAATGCCTCCTGCCACCCATAGAAGGTCACATCTTGACTTCTTCAGGACCATGAAGCTGACAGCGGTGAATACACAGAAGCATGCCTAAGTGCAAAATGTATTGGTTGCAAGCAAATATTACTTATCACATTAAGAGCGAGTGGGGGAGGTTGATTTATTTGTTTTAAAAGTTAGGTGGAACAATGTAGGACAAATATACACACGTATGAACCAGATTTCAGCCCCTTGTCTGAAGACAAGGAACAGGGAGATTCATCCAGTTAGGAACCAACATTTAACTGAGCTCCAGGCACAAGTTCAGAAGCTTTCCCTTATATAGGCTCATTTAATCATCACAATAACTCTGGTTTCTGCACAACATTATGCTCATTTTAGATATGGAAGAGGCAGAAATGCTAAATAGATCACTTCTTCTTTCACATTCGTATTAAAAATTCACCTTCCCCCTGAATCCTTCTCCTCCAGAGCACCTTAACTAAAAGCATGACCTCCTTTACACTCCTGTTCCTTTCCCTGCTTACCAATTAATAATGTAATGATCTTGTTTATGATTTATCCCCTTCCATTAGAATGTTATCTTCATGGGGCGCCTGAGATTGAGTCCCACGTCATGTGGAGCTCCCTGCTCAGCGGGGAATCTGCTTCTCCCTCTCACTCTGACTCTCTCCCCCAATAGTGTGCTTACTCTCTCTCTCAAATAAGTAAATAAAATCTCTTAAAAAAGAAAAAAAGAATGTCATCTTCATGATGACAGGAAGCTTTACCTAGTTTGTTCACTGTTGCATCCTTAGTGCCTAGAAGAGAATACCCAGTACATAATAGGTCCCAAAGTAATTACTAAATTAGTGAATAGATGTCTTCATGTTCTCATGGCAATTTCTAACTCTTAGTAGCATGCAATAACAGTTGTAATCTTACATTTTTTTGTGTGGTTATTTGATTAAGCTTTATCTCACCTTCTAGAAAGATCTGTGGAAACACAATATTTCATTTTGATAGTAAACTATATCCCAGTGCCTAGCATAATGCCTGGCAGAAAATAGTTCTCAATAAATATTTCCTAACAGAATAAAAAAAAATACAGTGGTGTGATTGAGTTCAAACAGTAAAAAATGTAATGTTGCAAGATTTGGAAGTTTTTCATTTATTCAATAATTATTTATTGAGCAACAGATTATTGCTACCTTCATGAAGCTTACTACCAAGTGGTAGATTTCTCATACCAAATCTCAAGTTAGGTCTTTATTACAAATCTATAATTTAAGTAAGGAGCAATCTCATTTATGTTTTAATATTTAACTCACAGTTTAAATGTGCCTTATAAATACAGAACTTAAATAACTGGCAACTTCACCTGCCGGGAAGGCAGGCAAGAGGCAGAAAGTAAGCCAGAAAAACCTCTTGCCATGTAAAGTGGTTCAAAGTTTGACAACATAAATGTTTCTTAAATCATACTTCACATTCCATCTACTCTTAAATATCAGAGAACCGCTCTGCCATCTTAGGTTCTCCCACCTGGTCCATCTATCCCTAAGTCCTATAGATTCTACAATCAAATATCTTAATTCTTGCACTTCCTCTGCATCTCAGTGTAGTTTAGACATTGTGGCTTCCAACTTGGATCACTTCCTCTTAACTAGTCTTGTTACCTCCCTAACACAGAAGTGTAAATCAAAATAAATAGGACAGATCAAGTAAATGTCCAAAGCAAGGCTCACTGAAGAGAACAATACTAAACCCAACCTAGTGGTGGAAAATTCTATGGCCATCTGTGGCCAAAGAGAATGAAGAAATCCATCATCATATGGTTTACTTCTTCTAGAGCTCACCTCTTACAGATTCAGCTTCTAATTCAACTATGATGTAATTATATGGGCACTCATCCTAAATCCATCTCCTGATCCTAAGCTTTATTTTTTTAATGAGTGACAAACTCTTGTAGTATGGGATTCAAGTTGTTTTGCAATCTACACCCTAGTTAGGTCTGTCTCTCACCTCTGGCTATACCTATGGCACTTACTTGTTGGTATAGCTGTTTTCTTACTGGTTGAATATTTCTCTGCATATGGGATATGCATCATTAGAGAATGGAACTGGTTTTTATTTTTATTTTTTTATTTTTTTAAAGATTTTATTCATTTATTTATTTGACAGGCAGAGATCACAAGTAGGCAGAGAGGCAGGCAGAGAGAGAGAGGGGGAAGCAGACTCCCCGCTGAGCAGAGAACCCAATGCGGGACTGGATCCCAGGACCCGGAGATCATGACCTGAGCCAAAGGCAGCGGCTTAACCCACTGAGCCACCCAGGCGCCCGGAACTCGTTTTTATACTGGACTCCATAATGTACTATATAACAGGGAAGGATAAATGAAAAAAGGGCTCCTCATTCTCTTTGATCCTGCTAAGAATTTTAAGAAGAAACTGTACATGTTGTGCTAGTATGCCCTTAACAACTCCTGTACCTGATAATCTCCTTTATTAATCTCCTTTATTATAGGCTTGGAGACTGTGGCACACAAAGTAGTGGTTTGGAAATTCAGTCATATTGCCCTTTTCATTGTATTTACCTACTATTACCTTCTATATCTTGCAGATGAAACTGGTTTTCCACTGTGTTGAGACACAAAAATCTCTTTTTAAATAAACTTAGTAATATATAAACATGTACATAATTAAAGAAAACAGTCAATACTATAGGGAGTACAAAGATATGATGATAAAAAGATGGGGTATTTAAATGACATTTGGGAAACATTGTATTAGACTATAAGATCCTTCTTTTAGAGTGAGCAACATGCCTGTGCATCTCTTTGTCCTCCAAATTCAGCAAAATGCATCCCAGGCTTATAGTAAACACTTGCAGAAGCTCAGATTCCATGATTCATCACAAAGATCATGCTCATCTCCTATTGTTTGCCCCTCTTTCCTTGTCCTCACATGGAAAAATCTCAAACTTTAATTTAATTCAATACTCTCAATTCTATGCCTGGCTGCTGAAATATCTTGTGAAAAATACACACCATATTAACTCATCTCACTTTACATGTATGACCGTAATTTCAAGTGGATGATTAGGACCACCTGGTGATCTATGGACATTTCCGTGGTCCATCCATTCTCCCAGTGTCCTAGGCAATTCTCTCCTACCTCTCTTCTTACACCTCCAATCCCTACCCCCTTCCTTACTCCCAGTTAGTGGCCTTTTGTCTTGTTTAAGTGAAAGTAGAAGCCATCAGAAGAGACTTCACACCTGTACCATCACCTATACTGGTCTATTGGTTTCTGAGCTCATAAATTCCATCATCCTTTGTATTACTGTGGAAGAACAGTCTGCACTCAAATCCAAGATCATTTCCTCCACTTATGCCCTAGACTTCCTCTCCTCTTCAAGGACATCATTCCAGTAAATTTCCTTTCTCCTGAATTCCAGTTTTACTGATTCATTCCCATCAGCAGTGAATGCGCTGTAAAATAAATTTTTTCCATCCCTCGGTACCACATTTGTATCATTTTTCTTGTGCCCTTTATAGAAACCTATACCTTTAGTTCATGTCATTTTCTTTCTGTAACTGTCCCCAACTGGTCTTCACCAAAATAATTTTGATAACGATCATTAATGACCTTTGTTTACTAAATCTAATAGCAGTACTTGGCTCTCATCTTACTTGACCTATGTTGCTTGATACAGTTAATCACCCACTTTCTTAAAGCACTGTCTTCACTTGTCTTCTAGGGAGACACTCTCTCATGGATATCCTCCTACCTCAATCACATTTTCCTGGTTTATTCTTTTCTTCAACACCTATAATAGTTGGAACTTCCCCAAGCTCTGTCCCTAGATCTTTTCTTTATCTAAACTTCCTCAATTGACATAGCTAGATGCAGAGCTTAAAATTCTATCTACTCTCTGAATACTGCTATATTTCTACTACTGCTATATTTCTAGCTCAGACCTAATCCCCCAAACACCAGATTTGCATATACACATGCTGATGTAACATCTCCATTTGGATGTTAAAATAGTATATCGAATTTAGCATGGCCAAAATCTAACTCCTAACCTCATCTCTTCCTTAACCTGCTTTTATCACCACCTTTCACAATATGGTTCATGGCAACTTTATCCTTCTGTCATTCAGGCAAAATATCTTAGCTTTATCTTTTGTTCCTCTCTGTCTTCACACCTAATATACAGCCCATCAACAAGTCTTGGAATTTTTACCTCCAGAATCTATCTAGAACCTGACCAGTTCTTACCATTCCATTGCTGTTACCCACTCTCATTGTCACCTCGCTCCCTGAACTATCTCTCAATTTTTCTTCTGTTTCTACTCCTGCCCTTTGCGTTCCATTCTTAACACATCTTGAGTAATCCTTTTATTTTTTTTTAAGATCTTATTTATTTATTTGACAGAGAGAGAGATCACAAGGAGACAGAGAGGCAGGCAGAGAGAGAGGGAGAAGCAGTCTCCCTGCTGAGCAGAGAGCCCGATGCGGGGCTCGATCCCAGGACCATGAGATCATGACCTGAGCTGAAGGCAGAGGCTTAACCCACTGAGCCACCCAGGTGCCCCTTGAGTAATCCTTTTAGATGTAAGTCAGAGTCTATTACTCTTCTGCTCAGTAATGTCCAATGGCTTCTCACCTTCATAAAATGGCCCAAATCCCAGATGATTTGGACCTGCTGACTCTCTGACCTCTTCTCCTGATACTGTCATCTTGGCCAGTCTTCTCCAGCTATGTTATCCTCCCTGCTCTTCCACACACTTTTCTCATTTGCATTTGTAGGTCCCGCTGTCTGGAATAACCTTTCCTTACAAATGTATACAGCCATCATAGTATTGTTAGAGGTTCCCTTCTCATTGAGACTCTCCCTACCTCCCACTTAGAGGAATGATATCTCCCACAGCTGTCCTGGTGCAACCCATCCTTCTTTCTTTCTTTCTTTTTGAGAGGGAGAGAGGGAGAGAGAGGGAAACAGAGAGAGAGTGTGCATGAGTGGGGCATGGGGGTAGCAGGGAGAGAAGAAAAGAGAGAATCTCAAGCAGGGCTTGAGAATCTCCATGCTGGGCATGGAGCCAAAGCAGGGCTTGATCCCACAACCCTGAGATCATAACCTGAGCCGAAATAAAAAGTTGGATGCTTAATCAACTGAGCCATCCAGGACCCCCATATCCCTCTTTCTTTACTTCGTTTTTAACCATTACAATTATATATAAACCCTTACATATGTAAGCATATATATACACACACACTCACATACTTACATATGTATGGAATGATTACATTCTAGTTGGGAAGATACAGACTATAAATAAATCAACATATTCATCAGTTCATACTTATAATTGTATACTTATCATATATTAAAAATATACTTATTATGAATATGTGTAGTTTACTATCCCTGTTTTCCTACATAGGATGTAAGTACCCTGAAAAGAGGGATTTTGCCTGCTAGTTTATTGCTGTATTCCCCACACTTACACAGTCTGGCATGTAATAGACTCCCAATGCTTATTTGCCAAATAAAGAAGGAAAAGGGAAGGAAGGTAGGAAGGTCAAACATCTGTATCCACCACATTGTACATGTTTACATCTGTGTTATATGTTATATGTTATATTACCTTCCTCTGAGATTTTTAAAGTGTATTCAATGCATATGTTTTTCACCCTCAAGGAAGGAGAAGAGAAACAGACACATAAATGAAAAATACATGTTGTATGCCAGATGGCGTGAAGTCTATAGGATACCCCTTTCTCAACCACTCCCTCCCCGATTTGGTATGGCAAAAATGGACTGGAGCTAGGTACCACCTTAAATGGCCATAGCGTCTCCCATAGAACAGCTTTCTCTCTTCTCTGCTAGCCTGTGTGCCTCTCTAGATCATCTTATCTGGCCAGCCTCTGTTGGCATCTGAGTTCAGGATTCTTGCCACAGCACTTTATCTTGAGAGAGTCTACATCATAGCTTCATAACGCCAGGAAATACTCAAGACATAAAAGGAGAAAAATATATCAAATACTAAAATATATCTTTAGCATTTAAGAGACTGAATGCAAAGTTATTAGCAAGATTTGGCCCCTTGGAAATACTTATTTCCAGAAAACTGGGTTTTTTACTGTAAATCTGGAATATTTGAAAACTTGCCAACAATTCAAATGTCTAATTGCCTACTATAATTCTTTAAAAACAGGGTATCTTTTTCTCTCAATTTTAATAGCACTTATGAGAATTCATTGAGGGTTTGGAATTTTAAAAAAAAATATCCTTTGCTAAAAGGGTAGAGTAGATATAAGGGGGAAATGAAAGTTCTTAACAGATAACAAATACTAAGAAAACTGCTCTGCAATACCAGGTATTTGAGTGACAACCATCTCTGTCAGTCTGTCCCTCCTCCCTCACTTCCTCCTTATTTCTCTTTTACCCTTCATTGCTGGTCTTCTGCCCCCTCAATGTGTTTAAATTTGCATATCAAGATGTAAGTAAGTTTATACTCTACTGAGTCCTGCCTCATAGTTGAAACATCACGAGCAGAATTCTATAGTGCAGGTCTGTTGACATACTGCTATACTCAAATACTGGTACAGGAACCACTCTGGTATTGTTGTTGATTTCCTTTGAGATAGGAAGTGATAGAATCATACGCAGAGCACTCTCCCATCCAGCTCAACCTAGTTTTTTGCTGATGATTCTGAAGGTTTGATACTGCTCCCTGATAACAACCTGTACACCCTCAAAATTCAGTTTATTGCCATAACAAGGAGACCTTGCTTCCAAAAAGGCCCAGAGACTGTGTTCAAGTTTTCATTGTGCTTATTATTACCAGAAAGCTTGCCTGAGCTGGAGATGGAAAGGTGGGGGTGGAGTGAATTCCAGAGCTCATTTGCATATAGCCTGTACTTCCACTTAATTGCTCCCATTCATGGTAGCACCTTCAAGAATGTTTGAACATCTGGGGTGAGTTTCAGGTTGGGTTGAGACTGTGCATGTCTGAGAAGAGAGAAAATAGGAGGAGACAGGGAAAGGAAGTTATAGTAACAGTCATGCTAATAATAATAATGATATTTATTGGATCTGAGAATGTGACCGACATAATGCCAAGAGCTCTATTATCTCATTTGATCCTCCCAACAGCCTCGCGAGGCAAGCTGTTCTTATCATTCCCATTTTACAGATGATAAAACTGAAGTTTAGGTAAGTTTTGGAACTTGCTTAAGCTGACACAGTGAAGAAGTGACAGAGCTTGAAAATAAACTCATACTTTTCTAACTCCTGATTCTGTGTTCTTGATTGTACTGTATCAGCTTAAGTCCCCCAGGGGGAGAACAGAAAAATCAGCTGTTCAAAAACAGTCCCAGATGACCTCCTCCAAACTTCTACCCAAATCTACCATTCTTGTGGCATCCACTGTGAGAATAAGAGATACATGAGAGAAACTGAGTCTCCGCATGCTCTTCTTCAGTCACTTTAAGGACCTACCAAATATTGGTGATATTTCCACTTGCTCCTTGACAGAATGAAAAGAGAGTTCACAAAGGTCTGTGTGTCATTAAGCACAAGGAAACTAGAAGGCTGGTTGATTCACCAGCTTTGGAGGTATTGGAAGGGAAAAAAAATAGCAACAATTAAAACATAATTACTGAGAACCTATTCCGTCAATTACTCCACTTGAGATATATAGGTACATATATACAAAGATAAATAGATACATACAAACATGCATGCATATATATACATATGCACACACATCTGTTTGTGTGCATGTTTTATGGCAAACCAGCAGTGAAGGCGTTAATTTGCTTTCAGGAGAAAACATTGCATCTCAGAGGTTAGGAAACTTGCTCATTGATACAGACTGTGAATGACAAATCTCATGATTTGGGGCATGCCATAACCTTACTGAGCTTTAGCTAACCCCTCTGAGATATGAGAATTCACACTTGCCACCAGGAATCTGCAAAATACTGTACCGAAGACTACCTCTGGGCCTGGCACAAAGCCACAGCTCATTCCATGTATGCTGAAATAAATCTGGCCCCAGTGACCGTCCTGTGCCGTCTTCACGTGGCTGGACACTGGAGGAGTCAAAGAGCCACCCTCTGTGTAACTCTGGAGCCGCCATCAGGGTGACAGTGTGCACTGTTGGGATCCATTCTCTGTGATACAAGCAGAAGTCAGAATATAGCGTCACCCTAATTATGCTGTAATTGAACGACAATATACATCACTGCTTGGCAGAGGCCCTTTGAAGTCGGGACATCACCACCCTGCTTCATGGGACTGTGTGCCGTTACCGCGAGCAAAATTATTGAGCAACTGACATATTCCCAGCAGCAAATATTTCAGCAGGTAGTGAAGATAATTAGGAGCAGATTTTGATCTTGCTGACTTGTGGTGAAAAGCAGGGTATCAAGGGATATGAATACAGAGACAATCAAGTCATATTAAAGTCTACTACGAAAGCTCCATCCAATATGAGGGACGAAAAAGCAGTAAAAACAAAGCTATTTTCAGTTTGAAGAGGAGAAAATGCTCCCCTTTGATCCCTGACATACTATGACAGGGAAACAAAGCTCTCAGAGAAATCACCCTGTATAGTAATTCTCTTTCTTGTTTGAAATTTTGTGTGTGACAACCAAATTGCTGCTGATTTAAAAAGTTCATTCACTTTGTTCATTCAACAAATGTTTGATAAATGCCTAACACATGCCAGGCTCTATGTTGGGCCCATGGATCTTTGCACTCAACCAGTCACAGTGGATTGGGAGAGATAGAAATGTTTTTTTCAGAAAATTACAGTATAGCGTGTTAAGCATCGAACAGGGTTAGTGAGGGTGCCTTTGAAGCAAAGGAAAGGAGCCCTATAACAGAATGGTAGACACATGATGAAGTTAAGGGTGGTTTCCTGGAGGAGGGGGCATTTGATGATCAAATAGGCTTCAGTGGTGTTAATGGAGAAAGGCTGTTTCTTAAAGGGCAAAGAGCTTTTGGAAAGGCACAGAAGTATAAGGAAACTCAGGGAATAGTAAGAAGTTTAATTGATGAATGCATTTTGGTGCAGGTGGTAGGGCTGTGAGAAGTGAGGATAAATAGGACCAGATCAGTGGCACGTGTTCTGCTGAGGCATTTGACCTTCAGCCTAAGGGAAATGAAACATCTTTGAGTGAATTTAAGAAACAATTTTTTTTCCTTTTTTAAAAAAATATTTATTTATTTATTTATTTATTTGAGAGAGAGAGAGGGAGAACACAAGTAGAGAAGAGGGAAAGGGAGAGAGGGGAGAGGCAGAGGAGGAGTAGCAGATGGGGAGAGGCAGGACAGAAGATGAAGCAGACTCTCTGCAAACCAAGGAGCCCTATGTGGGATTTGATTCCAGGACCCTGGGATCATGAACTGAGCCAAAGGCAGACACTTAGCCAACTGAGCCAACCAGTTAAGGCAAAGCTTAACAAGGCAGGAAACAACAAATGTTGGAAAGGATGTGGAGAAAGGGGAACCCTCTTACACTGTTGGTGGGGTGCAAGTTGGTGCAGCCACTTTGAAAAATAGTGTGGAGATTCCTCAAAAAATTAAAAATAGAACTACCCTATGACCCTGCAATTGCACTACTGGGTATTTACCCCAAAGATACAAATGTAGTGAAAAGAAGGGCCATATTTACTCCAATGTTCATACCAGCAATGACCACAATAGCCAAACTGTGGAAAGAGCCAAAATGCCCTTCAACAGGCAAATGGATAAAGAAGATATGATCCATATATACAATGGAGTATTATGCCTCCATCAGAAAGGATGAATTCCCAACTTTTGCATCAACATGGATGGAACTGGAAAAGATTATGCTGAGTGCAATAAGTCAAGCAGAGAGAGTCAATTATCATATGGTTGCACTTACTTGTGGAACATAAGGAATAACATGGAAGACATTAGAAGAAGGAAAAGAAAAGTGAATCAGTGGAAATCGGAAGGGGAGATGACCCATGAGACTGTGGACTCTGAGAAACAAACTGAGGGTTTTAGAGGGGAGGAGTGAGGGGAGATATGTCAGCCTGGTGGTGGGTATTAAAGAGGGCATGTATTTCATGGAGCACTGGGTGCTGTATGTAACCAATAAATCTTGGAACACTGCATCAAAAACTAATGATGTATTTTATGGTGACTAACATAACACAATAAAAAAAATTCTATGTTCGAAGATCACCAGAATAGATGGTAAATTACATAGAAGACAGATGGCTAGGAAAGCAGGAAGTCACCTAGGAGGCTATAGTAATCAACAGTAGGGAATTCCTCAAGATCCACAACAGTGGGAATGAAAGAGGAGCTCAAGCTCTTCTTAGAGGTTGAATTCAGAGTAGAATGAACTGAGATCTAAGACTGTATTTTATGAAAAAATAGAAGCTCATCTTTAATGAAACTAGTAATTAAGACCACCTTGGTTTAGTTTATGGGATGTATGTGTTCTTGAAAAAATTCTCTATGTAGACTAGATTCTCATAAACTAAATCACATATGAATGGTGGCAGAAGAACTTGTTATTTAACACGTTCTTATTCTGATTGATTAGAGATAAATAATAACCCTCTAACTTATTTGCTTTTTTAATGTGAATTTTAGGATTTGGAGATGGCACAAAGCATGTTGTGTGTGTGCCTTTGCCACCAGTTCAATTTTATTTAGCCAAATGATATACTTTTGTTCTCTAATAATGTGTAGCTATCATCTACTGCAGTAGTATTGTTCCCCACTGTATCCATTTCAGCAGTGTCCTGGGTAATTTCAGTTGTTTGCCTATAATGTCAACTTAATACAAATGATCCATTTACTGTAAAAAGACCATTTGTGAGTGGCATGAAGGCATTTTTGGTGGAATTAGAGATGGATGCATGCATAAACAGGAAAGGGGGGGAGTGATAAGTGGGTAGATGAAGAGGTGTGGGATTTGTAGACTCTTACACCTTCAATAAACCCTGAAGAGTTAAGTCATGTGAGGAAACCGAGCCACAGAAACCAGCCATTGCCAGATCAGAAGTCAGATCACTTAATAAACAGTCTAATGCAACTGATTTATATCATGCAGATACTAAATAGACTTTGGATAAATAAACAAATACTAAAAGAATTGTATACTTCTACAGCATACCAAGATAGTGGCAAAAGAAAAGTTAAATGAAGAGAATAACACGTTCTTCCAAATTCCACAAAAAAAGATGATTCCAATTTTTTAAAATTATTTCATTATTATGTTCAATTTCCAACTTTAAAAAGAAAATGGCTTTGCATCCAAAAAAATCAAGGAAAATCCATCCATCAGGTGCTGCATGTACATTGTCCCACTTCCATCTGCACGTGCACTAAATATGTAGATGTTCCTAGCCCCCTTTTACAAATGACAAAATTGACACTCAGAAGAATTAAATGACATGCTCAGCATCATTCACTTCTAAAAATCTAAGAAGGACATGCAACTTGATTCCACAACTCTTATTGCCATTTCTGAACACCTCGCATGGAAGCTGGGATTCTGCAAGCTAGCTCTTGGTACTCTGATGGGAAGACTCTCCATGAACGCCTTCTGTTTGCCTTTATGGAGTTGTGTGTGAACAGCTCTCCAGGGGGTCATTCAGTAAGTTACTGGAATCCTTTCTTAATACTTCATAGATAATAAATAATTTCCCTCTAATAATTCCAAATACAATGTTTTAAAGACTCCAAGCCATGTGTGGACGCTTGTTGAACTCTCTCAATTACTTCATCAGGTTCCCCATGTATGAATACAAAAAGAAAACATACTGGGTCAAGTCAGTAGTCCATTCCGCCCGGTGGACGACACTCATGCTGACATGAAGGGTCATTTGTCATTTGCACTCTAATATGTCAGCTTCAAGGGATTCAGCAACTGCCCGAGCAGGTCAAGCTTGTCCTAGTTACAAATTGTAGCTTAACCATTCATCATTTCAGCACAATCCTTTTTGAATGTATCGGTATAGATTTATGTTGATGATCTTCTCTTATGCATATGGTAACTCAAAAACACTTATTGAGCGTCTTTTGTGTGCCAGACAATTTCTAAGATATAACAGGTCCTGGGAAGAATAACACGTATTGCCCCTGAGAAGTGCAGGTAAACAGACAACTGCTGTGTATTACAAATACAAATGAGTTATGATAGAGAACAACAGACGACACTAAAGAAATTGGTGGATGGGCTCATATTTTCCTGTCGGGGGTGGGTTGCTTTAGGGAGCATGTCCCCTTTATCCTAGGCACCAGAACAAACTCACCGAAAGCAGATATGCCCTAAATCTACCTCTTGGAGCCAAGCCCAGCAAATCTGCAGCCTAAAGCAGAACCACCCTGCAAAGCCGCACCTACATCAGCCAAATGGTAGTCACATCCCATGATGGACTTGAAAACAAATGTTTGTTGTTTATAAGACTCTTGATTGGGTTGGTTTTCTTTTATGTAACATTATTACAATAGTCACCTAATACCAGATGTATGGTTCTGGCACATGAATGTTGCTTGCTAACTAGTGGATCCAACTGTTCTTATCTTTTTTCTCTTGGCATCAAGCATCCATTGAAAATGGAATGTACATGTAAGTGAATCTGTGTCTACACCATGTTTAAACAAAATATTCTACAGTTTCATCACCAAAGAGTATCTAACTCCACATTACAGAGAGGGAAATGATGGCATAAAGATTCATGGTGCCTACAATCCATTAGTTAAATATTCAATGCAATACATAAGACAAACCGGGTCCAGTGTCATTTTGGAAATCTGCTGCCTACCATGCAACGGGGAAGCTCTGTGAACATTTCGGCATTCCTTCAAAGGAGAATCCGTACTGGGGAATTGGAAAGGCTGGCTTGGCACTCCTGCCAAGTGGCTTTTCTTCAGAGAAAGACATAATGTCACAGTTGAGAATGCAGGTGAAAAGAAACATCAAACGATTCTTAGGAGAGCTTTGTGACGATGACTGAGGCAGGTAACTGACCAAGTTTCTCTTTTGATGGAAGCAGTTCCTAGCGCCAAGAAAATTCTTGTAGCCCTCTCTAAGAGACACAATGTCCTGGTGGGATTGTTGGACTTTTCTTTCCTTTTCCCAAAAAAGAGAAACTTAAACTTACTATGAGCAGCCTCCATGAGACTTGAACTTGGAGGTTTCCTTTCCAGAGTGCACACAGGATGGGCTGGCATTTGGGCATCTTGGCTTTCACCCGTGTCACCATGCTGCAGGCGAGGGAAAGGACACATAGGGACCTTTACATGTTTTATTTATGCTACAACTGTGTGCCTACCATTTATTTGTGGTAGCAAAAGATTAAAGTGTGGTCCAGGTTGTGAAGAAAAGGAAGGAAAAGAAGCTAACGTCCATTGGAGGCCAACTATGGCCTGTTTCTGTTCTGTACTTTCCTTGTGATCTTTTCAACAACTCTTCAGGGTAGGTAGGTAGGTAATTCTCTTTTAAAAACAGAAAATGGAGTCTTGGAATGATGCCTTAGGCTGGGTTTACTGGAACCAGACTCTGCAGCAGAGATTTAAATGCAGAAGTTTTCCTGGTGGGGGCGGGGGGATGTCCCTATGGGAAGCCCACCTGGTAGGACAAGATGGGAGAAGGCCCGGGCAGAAGTGGATGCGTCACAACAGAGGCCTCAACTGATTCTATGAGAAGTTTTAGAATAACTCCAGATTGAGATGAGGGGTTGGAATAGACCCAAGTGACTACACAAAAATATTCTTTTATGAAGTCCTTGCTATAATTAACCAGGTAAGAAGAATGAATTCACTGGTTTACTTTATTTGCTCATTCATGCATTCATTGATTGAATCATTCATTCACAAATACTTACAGAGCCCCTACTATGTGCCAGAAGCTACTATAGGTCCTGTATAAACTCTGAATATAGATTAAGTATACTTTTTTTCCTTTGAGGACCTTGCAATCCAGCCGTGTGAATAGCTAAGAAACTAGGTCTTTAAAAAAAAAAAAGCACATACCATAAAACTTATATTAAATTAAAATAAGGAAAGACCTAATCTGCGAGCAAATATCTCCTGAAGACTATAGGAAATCCCTGACAGACAAGAAGGCACTTGCATAGAGGACCCAAGTATTCCCTTCTGCCTTGAAAGCCGTTCTCTGTGGGTAGGAACTAATTAAAGGGTATGCTTTTCTGTCTCATCATCTCTGTTTGATGGATTTGGCTCTGCACAGAGGCCGGAGTCTGGCTTGGATTGCTTCTGAATTTGCCCTTCTATCAGATGCAATCTCTAGACTCTACTCTCTGCCACGGGGGGAAAAATGTTCTCACTATGAATAATAAGCCCTTAAGTGAAGTGACTCTAAAGAAAGTAGATTGGAAAATAAAGACTGAGCTAAACAAAAATGTCATAATAGGCAAGAAGTTCTGCCAGTACTTTTCCACTGGGACCCTTAGCCCATTATCCATCAATATTTGGGGCTTAAAGTAGACAATGTAATTAGTATGACACCATTTGTGGAGACCTCTGTGGACATAAAAAGGCATGGTTCTGGGTTCAGAGCACCCTCATCAGTAGAGCAATATAAACATGGTATGAACAAGCAGAAATACTTAATAAAGACGAGGTAAAATTTCTTTGAGTTTTATTTTCAAAATTAACCAATTTGAAACAGATATGATGCATAAACAACCTGTTGAGCTCTGAGTTTATCGTTACAATTCAAGAAGAAAATTGCTGTGGTCTACACTGACTATACCGCCTTGCAAAATTGAAGTAAAAAGAGTAAGAATGACTTATCGTTAAGAGAAAAAGAGGGAGTTGACATTTAAAGAGTGTCAAGCTGAGGTTGAATTATGCTAATCTAATTTCTTAGAAGCACCCAAATTAACCAGCTCAATTACCAAAAGAGAGTAGGAGGAAAACTATCTGGAAACTACGAAGATTATCTCACTCAGGAACTCATTCATTCATTCGTCCATTCAGTAATATGCACTGAGCACCTACTAAGTGCCAGACAGTCTTCTAGGAACCATTCAGATGAAGTGGTAGATAAAAGAAAAAAACTCTTATTTTTCTTGAAACTCACATTCAAGAGCAGAAAAAGAAATAATTACCAAGCACGAAAATAAATAATACGAGTATAATATTAAGGATTGATAAGGGCTTTGGAAGCATTGTCGGGACATAGAGAATAATGGCAGGGTCCAGGGTTTCAGATGGAATGGCAGATACCAGCTTCTCAAAAGAGGTGGCATTTGAGGAACAGTTCCAAGGAAGAGAAGGAGCCTTCTAGAAATCTGTGGAGAGAATGGTACTCCAAAGATGAGGAAACAGTCAGCACAGAGGCCCTGAGATAGAAACAACTTTGGTGTAAATGAGGAAAGTCATTTACTTTCTGTTCACAAAGCTGTGTGTCCCAGTGTCT
This sequence comes from Mellivora capensis, assembly GCA_004024625.1. Classification (NCBI taxonomy): domain Eukaryota; kingdom Metazoa; phylum Chordata; class Mammalia; order Carnivora; family Mustelidae; genus Mellivora; species Mellivora capensis. The sequence goes on along the minus strand of PISX010001658.1, from coordinate 23,080 downwards.
GTTTCTCAGTTGCGTAAAGACACTAGATGTAGCCGTGGGAGGTCCATGAGTTTTCTGAGGAAGAGGAAGGATGGCAGGAGATGAATTGGCAAAGCCTAACTGTGACATCATTGGAAAAGCGATACACCTAAATCAGATATCCTGGTTTCTGATTCAGATGATGCTGCCGTTCAAGTCCGAGTGACTTGGGGCCAGCCCCAGCTCTCCAAGGAGCCCCCATCTAAACAACACAGAAGCTGATCTTGATCCATAAGTCCCCTGCCCCCACCCTCTTCACAGTTCTGTGAACCTGCTGTTTAAGGTGCAATTTAAAGTCGGTGCCCTAGACCTTCAGGCCTTTGAGTTGCCAGTGGCTAATCCCATCGTGTGATGTTTGGCTTTGTTTGTTTAGGTGAAAATAATTAAATCAATTATCTTTTACACAATAACCAGTGAGCAATTTTTTAGTGAGATGAGTAAGGGAGAAGATAGAAGGTGGATGTGCATCTTTTGCCCTGGGTAAAGAACCCCAGCCCTCGTCTGCACCTGCTGGGGGCTGAGGATGTGAACTTTCTGCATTTTAAATATTAGGCCTATTGTTCTTAGGAACCAATTACAGTTTGTCAGGAATTTTTAAGTAACCTCAGTAACTGGATGGGATGCTGGCAGACCACCCACTGAGTAAACAGGTCTAGGTAGAATAGGTCTACATTTTCAGTGTGCTGACGAATCATACTTTGCATTTAACTATCCAGATCAGATGGAAATAACTTTTTCATTCTACAAATGAGTGTGCAGAAGTCCAAAGTAGCTAGAGAAGCAGCTTAAATGTTGATTTCCAGCAAAGCCAGGGCTAGAATCCATATTTCCTGATTCTAACTTCTTACTTTGACATGTGCGTAATTGAATGATATTATAAATATATTTAGTTACAAATATATTTAGTTTACAGAGCCCTGATTTCTCTTGCACCATCCAGGCTTCTGTTAACCCCAATATTCCTTTGGGTTAATTAGCAAAAATAAATAAGTAAAGCAGCCCCATCCCAGGGTACATGGCTGTGTCAGTAAACCTCAGGTTAGAGCAGCCCCTCTCAAGCCCACCTTTTTGGCCCTAGTTGTGCAGTGTACAGACTGCAGAGCTGTATTCTGGAAGTCCTGATCCTGACTTACCAACTAACTTTTAGCCATTTGAGGACATTATGGATTTTATCTTCTTTGATGAAATAGCAAGAGGAGAAAATATAATACATATTACTTATATTTACCTTTTGCTTTCCAATGTACTGAACTATTTTATAATATTTTGACTGCTCTAAGGAGCAATCTTATGGGATAGTGAAGAAAAAGAAAGGACTGATGCCCTTATGTGATTGGTTAGGTAGCAAAGATTCAGAAAGATAATGTGACCTTTCCACATTGACATAGTCAGTAACTGGAAAAAATGAATTTTGATCTCAGAACTTCTACTGCTGAATACAACTATTTCCCCATTTTATTTCAGGAGGGAAACTTAAGCCTAATCTTCTTCTTCTTCTTCTTCTTTTTTTAATGAATCGTTAAAGGTCCTGGACAAAAGTTAAAAGCATAAAGTCTTGGGAAAGGAGCTAAAATGGGAACTGCAAAGAGATTTTGCTATAATCTATGGATTTCATTTTTCCAAGGAATCTTTGTGTTCTTAGGTTGAACCGGTTAGTTGTTCCCACACACTGAGTACTCTTGCATGCTGGGAACTGGTTAGAGTCAGTTGCACATTCATTCTTGTCTATTTGGGGCCCAGACCTGTCCAAGTGCAGAGAAAATGACCATGTTACTTAATGCAGAGAAAATGACTGGGTTGCTTATGCAAAACACACGTGTAATTGAAAAACAAAAACAATTACGTTAATTAAAACAATTGCTCAGATTTTGGAACACAATAAAAGAGATTTAAAAGTTATAATAATTTCACCAAAACAAACTGTTATATCTAAGAAACAAAATTCCCCCACATGCCATCTTATGTTTATAATGCCACATACACATTGACGAATGACCTTTTTCATTTCTGAGCTCTTTGTATTGGTGTCATGGGAAGGACCAGAGAGACACGCAGTTGAACTCTTGAGGGCAGGGCAAGATCATCAGGCCGATACATCTCAGCACAAAAATGTGAAGGAAGCATTCTGGCGAAAGAGAGAATTGCTGGGTGAAGATTCAACTTGTGAAGAAGTAGCTTCTGAGGTCAGCATAGAATCTTGTCTTATTGCTGTTCAATTACATTTAGAAGTGTTTACAGTTGAATATGTCTACACAAGCTTGTGGCCAACCTGCAAGTCTTGTTAAAATACGTTAGCCTAACTGGAAAGGCCCCAGATCTGCCACTAATCCTGGTTCAGGCATCCATCCAGTCTCTGAGTCCTGAGCCTCACCTGGTCCTTGCTGCAGCGCCCTTATTGGGCATTTTCTTCTTTCATTAGGACTGTCTCTTTGGACAGACATTTAGGAACTTGCCATGCTTCCTGGGCGTCCTTCCACTGCAAACCTAGATTCTGGCTTCTCCTCAGATCTGCCCCTCAAAGCCAGGGGACAACCAGGTAAGCTTAGCCAGCCTCCCTGAGAACCCTCCTCAGACCAAGGCTGTGGGATCTCAGTCGTCTGTGAGGGCAAATTTGGATGAAAACCTTGTGGCCCTTTTGAGAAAATTACTGAGAATCTTTGAAAAAAGAAAATGAGTTAGAAAAGGTACAGGATCCTTCTGGAGGCAAACCCACATATTAAAAGACAAGCGGTTTTAAACTGTAAGAAACACCTAACAGAGCTTCTATTAGCTAAACTCATGTTGGAGAGAATGTTTTCTCTGTGTTCTATTAAAGTATTCAAAATCACTCTTTGTATGACTAAGACCTAGGTTTTGCTGTAAGTGTGAAGACAAAAATGTACAACTATATTTTTCTCTTTGGCTCTCAGGGGAGAAAGAATGGCAACACCTCTTCAAGAAGAAACAGTAGGTCTTTCTTGTTCTTACACAAACTCTAGGGACAACTAAAGTCAACATGACGTCTCCTAATGATATGAGTTGAATCAGTTGCTTTGCAGTGAGTGGCTTATTTTAGTTATTGGACTGACATTGAGATGATGAACCTACAAGTCGAAGCTAGTAGCTGGTGTTTTTATGTATGTGTATTGGCAGATCAACTATCAAAAAATTTCCAATATCACTTGATAGAATTGCTTGCCATAAAAGACCAATTGGGCACCTGGGTGGCTTCTTAGGTTGAACATCTGCCTTCAGCTTGGGTCATGATCCCCAGATCCTGGGATGGAGTTTGGCATCAGGCTCCTGGCTCACTGGGGAGTCAGCTTCTCCTTCCACCCCTCACCCTGCTGTACTCACTCAAAAATATATACATAATTTTTTTAAAAAACGCAATGGACTACTGTGGGTAGCTTGGATACACATTCTGATATACTAGGCTTTATCCACACTTGTGATGATGTCTATATAGTAGGGATGAGGAGTGTGCCTTCTTTAGAACTTTACAACAGAAAGTTTTACCGACATAAATTACATGAAGTACAGAGGCTTCACATTCAACTTTAAGTAAGCTGATCTCTCTTATACTGGGATATATTTATCATCATTCTTAAATATTATCAGGAACAGTTAAAGTGTTACTATAGTCTTCTTAAAATATTTCAACTCAAAGTAAGTAGATAGCCACAGCATATGTGTGGACAAAGCCTGAGGACCCACATTGATCCCATCAATCCTATGGTTCTACTTCTGAAGAGAATAAACAAGTCAAGAGCAATTTTAAGAAGCAAATGTATAGAGTATGCATGTATATTTAATTTCAGTATAATGGCTGAGGGAGCAAATCTAGAATCAGACTACCTGGACCCAAATCCTGGTCTAGCCACTTCTGACCTACGTAAATGCTAGACAAAGTGTGTCGTGAGTTTCTGTTTTCCCATCTGTAGGATGAAAGCTAGAACTTGGCAAAGGTCTTTTGCAGAGATTAAAATAGATCATCTCTGCCAAATTCAAAGCAGTTTTTGTCATTCAATAGTGTTAGCTATTATGCTTTTTTTTTTTTTTAACTTAGAAGAATGAAGACCTGTTGAAGTAACACAAGGAAATTGACAAGAATGCTATCCTACTGAATAATACCCAGACCTCTGGTTTATAAAACACAGGTGGGATATAACTGAGAGAAGAGAAAAATCCTGGTTTTACAATCAGAGGGAATGAATTTGAATTTTTTTCCCCTACTGATCTTGAGCCTATGGCTTCTTTCTCTCTTTAAAATGACAATGCCGATGCCCACCTCACCCTGCGGTAATGGAGATTAATGAGAGCAAGCATGCAAATTAACCAACGCAGTGCCTCTAGGCAACACAGTAGGTGCTAAATAAATACTCTCATTGCCCTCTTTTCCCTTCCTCATATTCTGATGTCATAGTTTATCATTTGTCTGAATTGGATACTTGACTAATGATACTTCTCAGTGGTTTTAGGTCAAGACTCTTTGTCCCTAAAACCAGTTCATGAGCCCCTATTGTAAAGTGCTTAGATATTTGCATAGATTGGACACATTTTCATCACAAAGTGGCTTCAAACTGCATCAGTAGAGGAGGCTCTGTTTCAGACTTGGTTCAGCTGTCTGCTCAGGTGCATATCATGTATCTAATATAGGTTGTTGACTGGAACAACGCTGAACGTCGCATTTCACATTCATGGCCTCTAAATAAACTGTCTGAGATAGTTTATGAATCTGAGTCATATCCTCTATACTCCAGACCTGTCTGGAGAAAATATCGCCCCCTTTTTATTGGAAGTGCCTGAAGGTATAAAGTTGTTACTAAGTTTCTCACTCATCGAGTTCAGCCTCTCCTCTTGATTCAGGCTGTTCTCAGGAAGCTAACTATTTCTAGTCAAATAAATGGACCAGGAGATTTTTTTCACCCACTGTTTTGCTAGTTTTTAATAAGGTATGAAGGTGACTAATGTGTTCCAGTTTCAGGCTGGGACAAGATAACCCTTCCCAGAAAGCTGATTCTTTTTTTTTTTTTTTTTTTTTTCCTTTTTCAAAGACAAAATTATGCTATACAGTTAAAAGATCCGTTAGGGATTTCCATTCTGGTCGGAAGTCTGGTAAACATATGCTAATTTTCAAATACAGGGTTGACTTGGACTTCCCTAGGGTAAGGAGATTCTGTTTAGAAGTAGATGGAAAATCAATTCCTCCCTGGTTAAGAAATAATGCCTTCACTTATTTTAAAAGTGAAAGAGAGCCGGAAGTTAAACTTCCTTTTAAACTTGAACCTGTCAGGCCACAAGAGCTTCCTTAGCAAAATGGTTTTTTGTTGTTGTTGTTGCCTGACATCAGTGTTGTAATGGGGTGTCATGATGTTTCTGTTCAGCATTCAGAAATGATTTGCATCTCCCGGGGAAGTATTTGAACAGCTTTTCTAGCTCTCTGATTCCGGATGCTTTTCCTTAAGGAAGTTCAATGCAAAGGTCTGGCTTTCAGTCTGCTTTACTAATCTAGCCTGACAATAAGGTTGAAAGTGTTCAAGGACATGCACCTACTGACTTAAGCATCTCTACTGAATGCACCTGCTGTAAAGACTTAGACAGTAAACAGTGGTATGCGATCATGGTGTGCCTGCCATCGATGCTTCACAAAGCCTGCCACAGGAGTCTTCGTCATTATGAGATGTGCCTTTTGTTGGCTTGCTTTTATTTTGATTTCCTTCAGTACAGCAATTCAGTCTGATTCAGATTTAGCTAAGTGATTTTTCATCGTCCCCTACTGTGTACCAAATACTAATGATTGGATTTCACGTATATTACCTCACTTAATCTTTGAAATAATTGCTGAGACATGCATTACTGTTTCTGTGAGCTCTGGAGGTTAAAGTGACTTGCCCAAACTCACTCCACTCTCAGTGGCTAGGGCAGCAACCTAAAAACAAAGCGAAACAAAACAAAACGAATAGAATTGGGATTTGAACCCAAGTCTTCCCAGGGCAGGCACTAGTTATCCTCGCCCAATATCCTCGCCCTGTGTTCAATAAACCAGACTCCTATTGAAGAAAGAAACAAAAAACAACCCAAAAGTCCTATGGGCAAAGAAATTTGGAAAGCATGGAATGAAGCAAACTTAACTGGTTTCTAAAGTGTAAGATTTTCTTAATACCAAGAATAAGATTTCATAGTAGCCAATATGAATTCCAAACACTTTACCAGTGGAATCCTTTCTAATAAGGAGACCCTCACAGGACTTCATACCTGTTGGGAAATGTCTGCATTATGGCTTATCCTTGTGTGCTATTTTCTGAGTTTTTTAAATAGTATCTCGAAGAATGACAGTGCTCACCCCCCTTTTTTTACAGCACAATCCAACTGTTCAAGTCATTAAAGATGTCGTTGGGAAAACATGACCCACACTGCAAAGCCATTAAGAGCCCGTAGTGCATAGACCCTGCTGAGCTGATTTCAAGAATCTCTGCTTACCCAAAAGCATCACTAGGATCCTTTATTTCCAATCATGAACTTGGAAACACCTAATACAGTGAGCTACAGAGTGCATCTTCCAAGAACATAGGTTCCAAGAGCCATGAAGGGACTTTTTATGTTCCATTCTGTGATTCTCTGCTAGAACTTTATAGAAATCAAAATTCTGGGAAGTAATAGACTCTTGTCCTCATACATACAGAAGATCATGAGGATCTTTTCTTTTTTAATATATGTCCAAAGGAGAAGAAATTCTATGAGCTCATTTACTCCCCAATCAGCTGAGAAGGAATCAGAAGAAAGGAGATTGCAAAAGTCATGGTAAAATCTATTGAACCGAAGCAGAACTTCCTGAAACTTAGTTGTCCTGCAAGCCTCACATTCCCCATTTAGGGCTGGTTAATGTGGGTTTGTAGATGTGATGGGAACTGGAAGTCATGGTGGGAGGGACAATCCTTCCTTCCGTTAACCGTTGGTAACAGCAAATGAACAACATGAGAAAAAGAAGGTGAAGAATGACTAATTCCTTCACCCTGGGTCATTGTCTGTGAAGTGACTGCACCTGCTCTTGTTTCCCATGAGTTCGTGGGCCTAGAATCCTTGAGGTATAGCTCAGTCCCTTCTGTTTTCTGTACAATGTATGGGGGAGCGATGGGCAATTCTTTCATCATGATGGCTGCTGGCCTCCAACCCGACTCGCTGTCGACCTTCCGAGACTGTCCATTCTTATCCTCAACCTCTTCTCCTCCATCAACTGCCTCGATTCCTAGACTACACTATTTAGGATTCCGTCCCCCTTTATACTAAGCAATGTGGCTGCCATCTCTGCAAGCTGACTGCCAACCCCGTGGTTTACATCTTTGATTGTATTATTAGTTTTGGAGTGGACAGACATGCATACACACACACACAGCCGTATACAAATGCATTCCAAGATACATACTTTAAGATATGTTACTATAATACATACTAACCCATGTTAATTTCTAGTAATGTTACTTCATTTATTCCTCACCTTTAGTGAATTGGGATATTGGTACAGAGCAATAGAGTTGTTCTGGCCACATACTATGCCACTAGATATCTGACTTTTGCCAAGAACCCTAATTTCTCCAGGAAGCAAATCCTTCATTTGGAAAACAGGACTCTCACAGTGTGATTATGAGTTTTAACTATGCATTTAAAACCATTCCACAAATCCTGAAAGGCATTATGATTTCCCTATCTTACCTATTCACTGATTTGGAAGTCTGCTATGTGAAAACATGATGCAAGGTCTAGGGACCCACACATAAATAAAGTCACGTCCACCCACGAAGACTTCCCATAGAAGCACTTAATGCCGTAAAACTTTCTTGACCTCTTAGCATTTAATTGCACCCTCCTTCTGGACACCCATTTCTCTTGTGTTCCAAGAAAGCACAAGTCTAGGTATTCCTTCTCTCTTTCCCTTCCTTCCTTCCTTCTCTATTGCTTTGGCTGGCTAAGTCCTTTTACACCATTTCTAAATGTTGGTGTTTCCTAAAGCATTGATCTCAAGCCAAGTCATGATCTGTAGTGTCTTCTACACAACATTACTTATTAGCTTTAAAATTCATCTCATGTCAAGGCATCCAAAATGTGTATCTCTAGCCAGAAATGTGATTTCTTACATAGTACAACTAGTAATACAACTAACATGCTTTCATGACAGACGTGTCAATTTGGAAAATCTCGACCTGCCTTTATGAATCTGTCACTACTGGTGTTTTCCTTATCTTCGTAAATGTTACCTCCCTTCACCTCACTGAACAGTCCCCAACGTTAGACCTTCCCCAACATATCCTGTCAAAGCTTATCAAGAATCTCCCCACCTCGGGGCGCCTGGGTGGCTCAGTGGGTTAAAGCCTCTGCCTTCGGCTCAGGTCATGATCCCAGGGTCCTGGGATCGAGCCCCACATCCGGTTCTCTGCTCAGCAGGGAGCCTGCTTCCTCCTCTCTCTCTGCCTGCCTCTCTGCCTACTTTGTAATCTCTGTCAAATAAATAAATAAATAAATAAATAAATAAATAAATAAATAAAAGAATCTCCCCACCTCTGCTGCCACCATCCAAGTCCAACTGCCAGCATCTCTCACCTGAACCTTGGCAATGACCTTTCAATGGATCCCTCAGGGTCATCTTTCACAAACAAAAATGTACTTTCTAGCTAAAAACCCTTCAAGGACTTCCCATTGCATTTGACAAAGACAAACAATAAACAAAAACAATCCTTCACGTGATATACCAGGCTAGATGACTTGGCTGCCCTCTTACTTACCAGTCCCACCAAGGGTGACCCCCTTGCTGCTTTAACCTTCATTTGGGGCATCAGACACAGCAGCCCTCTCCTGCCTTTGGATCTTGTATTTGCCCCAGGCTGTCTTGAAGCCTTGCCCCTCGACTCCATCTTCATTTAGCTGAGACCTACTCATAGTTCAGGTTTAGTGTAACACTGCTTCTTCAGAAGACTGCCTTGACTCACCCATCTAATGGAGATCCCCTGTCATTCTTTCTCTTAGAAACCTGTACTTTTCCTTCATGGCACTTACTTTTATATTTCTACTCATTTGCTTATTATTTATCTTCCCCGCATGAGAATAAACCCCATGAGAGAAGAGACTGGACTGTTTATATTCCTGAATACTCAGCCCCTAGTACCTGGTAAATAGCCAACATGGTAGCACATATTTATAGAATAAACTAAGGAAAGAACGATGTTTTGTAATCTGTTTGAAATCTAACTCTTTAAACTACAGTTTTTCATTAAAAATATTGTAGATGATATGTTAATCATTTACCTGACTTCTTACGCTGAAGAAATAAATTATAACATCATTTTTTTCCCTGATGACCTAAGTCACCGAAGAACAAAGTATGAAACAATTAATTCAGAAAATACTTATACATAAGGTCAAAAACCAACTGCACTAGCATAAGTTACAGAAACTAGGCTTTATAACAGTTAATGAGAATATAACTCAGGGGTTTTAGTTTGACTAAAGATTCAGAATGAGTCAACAGCATACTATGGCTCCTGGAACATTAATATAGACATAAGTTACATTCATAGAACTTTAGAATCTAAAATAAGGTGAAAGTTCCTCTCTCCTCTGGACATAAACTATCTATTTATTTTAGGACACCAGCATTAAGCACATGACAAAGCTGCAGGGTATTGGAAGGAAAGGCTAAATGCTGGAAGGCCATCTTATTGCCCTGGTAGGTTTTCTTAATGGCCTGGTGTGGGCATTCTTTAGCACACTGACCTCCCCCGTCATTGGATAATTATAGGCTCTTAGTCGGGCTTCTCCCTCTCATTATTCCCATGACTTGCCATCAGTCACTTATTTCCCAAATCCAAATTCCTCCCCAAGATCTCTTCACATGCCCCAGGGCACACTAAGTATCTCTGCCTGGTTATCTTGTAAGTTCTTCCAACTTAAGCCAGCACATTTCCATTTATAGAGCACCTTCTACCTGCTCCCAAATCAAAAACCTGAGAGATATCTGAGGCTCTCCTTCCTCAGCTCCCAAACCTGCTAAAGTGATGTTAACCATCACTGACATGCGTTAAGATATGAATGGTCTACCATGCTCTGGGACTATTTCAGAAACCATATTTGCATTGAAAGAGGGGTTAGGTGTCTTATTGAGCTCCAGCTACTGCAACCAACATCATTAACTGGATTGCTCAAACAGCGGACATTTATTTCTCACAGTTCTGGAGGCTAGGAAGTCTAAGATCAGGTGCCAGCATGGTCAGGTACTTGGTAAAGAAGGGCCTTCTTCTTGCTTTGCAGATGTTTGCCTTCCTGCTGTGTCCTCTTATGAGTGAGAGAGAGGGCCCTCTGGTCTCCTCCTCTTCTTAAAATGCCACTAATCCATTATGGCAGCCCCACCCTCATGACCCCACCTAAACTTAAACATTCAGTGATCACTTTGAAGCACATCATTATGACACTGTCAGGTAAGACAGTGGTTCTGTTGAAGTTTGTGAGGCTGTCTGTGTTCTATTAGTTGCAGTCTATTATTTCCGATTTTTATGTCTGATTTTATGATTTTAGCATTTTTCCCACTTCCTTTGAGAGTACTTGTCCCCAATATCATGTTCTCTTCCTTACTTACTATTTGCTGAAGCTTAGGAAAGCAGAGAATTCAGTTGCCTGAATTTTCTAGAATATAGGTAATTAGAATATGAATGTGGATTTCTGGATTCTTCCGTGGATGTAGAGTTCAAACAGTTAATTTGGTAGCATTCATCTTGCCTGCCTAATTATGGCTTCCACCACACAACCCTATTTCACATGGTGCCTTTGCCAATGCCATACCCCACCTGGAATGCCCTGCTTACCATCACTAATTCTCTGCCTGGAGAGTTCAGGCTCATCCTTGAAATCACATCCAAGCTTCTCTCTAAGGACGTCTTCTCTAACTGCTCAGGTCTGGCTAAACCTCCCTCATTCATGTCTACCCAGCCCCCTGGGCCTGCTACTCTCGTCGTGTGTGTTACTTTGTGCTATCATGGTTGTCACAACTGGAATGACTCCATTTGATAGAATTAACGTGCCATGAACAACCTTTCTAAGTTCTGGGAGAACTCTAGGACCTGCTAAATATGTCCCAGAATTTTGGGAAGGTGGGGGAGGGTATTGCATTTACTTGTCCCAGCTCATCCTGCACTTCTACTCCTTTGTATTTGCAAGTCCCAGTTCCTGAACCTTAGACATGCTATCCTCACACCACCTTAGACATGCTAGCCTCACCAACCTACTATCTTTCCTTCCCAGTATGCTTCATGCCATACAATTTCCATTTTCTCATCTGTAAAAGGGAAATATTGGGACCTTTTTTTGTATTATTGTGAAGCTTAAGTTATTACTTACAAAGCACTTAACACAGTGTCTGGTGCCCAGAGAAAGCTCAGTAAGTGTAAGCTGTTGTTTGAGTTGTTGTTACTATCGACATATGAGCAGGGAGAAATTTTGTAATCATGGTTTCTTCCATTAAACTCAGGCTGAATTTTTTCATTACTTTTCATACAAGTAGAAAATGGGTTTTCTTCTAAGACAAAGCTAACTCCAGAGGCTGATCCCTTTCCCTTTCCTTGCTCTCATCAACCATCCTAGCCATCTTCTTCTCCCTTTTCTCCTTCCCCTTCTTCTTCCCAACCCCTACTCTTCTTTTCTTTTTCCTCCCGCTTCTTGTTGCAGAGTTTCCTGGCTTGTCCTTTCTGTTAGAATTTAAACTCCTTGAGGGTAAGAGTTAGGACATATTCAACTAGTAAGACCGGAGGTTGTCACATGATGGGTCTTCATTAAACCCCCAATTACTGAAACACAGAAGCTTTCTCTTGGCTGTCTTCTACTTTTCTATATGGTGTCTGGATGCTGCATTGCTTTGTAAGTGGCCTCCAGATACATATTCCTTTGTGCTTACTTATTTATGTGCATGTGTGTATGTGTGTGTGTTACAAAGAGCAACAATTGGGGTGCCTGGCTGACTCAACCCATAAAACATGCAACTCTTGACCCTGAGGTTGTAAGTTCAAGCCCCATGTTGGGTGCAGAGATTACCTAAAAATAAAATCTTTTAAACAACAACAAAACCAAAGAGTAATAATAGCTAGCATTATTAGGGAAACTCTATGTACTTATTTTATTCAAATATTACTAAAATTCTATGAGACATGAATTATCTTTATTTGCATTTTACAGATGAGGAAACTGAGGCTCAGGGAGTTTAAACAATTTTATTGGTTTTAAAATAATAGTTAAGTACTGTAGTGAGGAATTAAACCAAGCAATTGAATTCTAATACCTGTGATTTAACTGTTACACTGTATAAGCAAGTATGTGTACTAGTTTTATCACAGATAATGGCTACTAAAGGAAACTGGGAAAAGTGACTAATGCTTTTAAGGAAAATACTTTTAGCCCATATCCAATATAGAACAAGTTATTAGATTAAAAAAAAAAGAAATCTATAATTAAAATTTCTCTGGGAAACTAATCATTGTTCCTAATCATCCTGTAAAAGCTAATCAGTGAATGAAACTCCATGCCCAGTCTCAGAAAAAAAGAAGGAAATTATTCATTTTGCCATCTTTTTGCTCAGACACATGAAATAGCCTTAATATGATGGTTAGCAATAGAGACAGGCAAAGCTAACCTCCCCTCTTCTTACTCCAGCCGTCCACTTGTAGGAGCAGCAGCCCTACTTCAACCTTTTGCTGACTGGCTGACCAGTCAATGAGTGAGCTACTAAATCTGAGTGGTAGTGAGCAAATGATAAGTTGGGAAGGCAATTTCTCCTAATGACTTGGAAATTAGTTAAAGTAAGGGATCAAAGACAAGAGAAGATAAATAGATGTATAAAAATGCAACAAAGTGGGCCTAGTTCTTGACTTTGATCATGGATTCTAAACTGTAGATTAAAACAACGTTTTGAAATTTCTCTGCTGAAAGTGAGTATAATGAAAGAAGGATGATAAAGCTTTAGCAAGTTATAAAAATAAGGAGAACCATGTAATATTTGCCCCCAGATCTATCTCTGGGATTTTGCTTTTCTTTCAAAAAGATATTCATGGACTTTGAAAATCATCTACTCCATTTCCCCATCTTTTCCTCCCCACTCAAGATTCGAGATAGTACACATTAAAGATCTTTCCATGGGAATATCAGCTCAACCATCAACTGCTTCTGTAGCCTTCTCTTCTTGCAAGGATTAAGTGGGACATACAGGAAATGTACATAAAATAACTTACAAAATGTTACTCTCCTCCTTGACCTCTATGGGTGAAGAAAACTAAGTTCACTGTGAAAGCACACTCTTCCTCTTCAATTAACATGTTCTTTCAGCCACAGGTCAAATGTAAAGCAAACCTTTCCACAACATGCCATTGTTATGCTCTTTCTAACCAAACCTTCTATCTCCAGCTAAATTCTGTCCCTTTGATTCAGTGTTCAACCCATTCCTTCCATCCCTTCTACTCTGCTGAAATGGCTTTCTTCAACTTCAAAAAACAAGGCCATCATTCTTAAGCTTAAAGTACTTGGTTTCCCACTGAATTTATAATAAAGTCATAGTTTATATTTTCTGCATTATCTTCCTCTTATTTTCAACCTTTCAGTCACAGTGGCCTTTCCTCTACTGGAATATGCCAGATTCTGTCCAACCACAGGGCTCTTGCACATGTTATTTCTGTTGACTGGACTATATTCTTTCCGTCTTTACCTAGTCAATTCCAATGATCTTTCAGTTCTCAAATCTACTTATTTTATGTTCTCATAGGCACCACACACCTCTGCTTTGTACCACTTGTCATGATTGCAATAGGCGTAAATGTCCTTTGGGTAAAGTGAAATGTTGAAATGTTGCCCAGTTATCTTAAATTCTAGATTAATAAAAGTCAGAGAGTTTCCTGGTAATTCTTGCCTCTACCTATTTGATTGTTAAACTTCTCTCTGGATCTTTTGTTTTTTCTTAGCTAAAAATCAGAGGAAGCTACAGGGCACCTGACTGGCTCAGTATGTAGAGCATTTGACCCTTGATCATGGGGTTGTGAGTTCAAACCCCATCTTGGGTGTAGAGTTTACTTAAAAAAGTGATAAAAATCAGCAGATTTTTAAAAAGATTTTATTTATTTATTTGACAGAGAGAGACACAGCAGGAAACAGAACACAAGCAGGGAAGTGGGAGAGGGAGAAGCAGGCTTCCTGCTGAGCAAGGAGCCCAATATGGGGCTCAATTCGGGGCTCGATCCCAGGACCCTGGGATCATGACCTGAGCCAAAAGCAGATGCGTAAGGACTGAGCCACCCAGGGGCTCCTCAGAGGATTTTTAGTTCTTTATCTGCATCTGTAAGTATCTTTCACTCCTTACAAATGATTTGCTTCAGAATGAGGAACTGATTGCTTATGTCCTAATCTGACTCCAAAATCAGATCCCTGCTAGTCCAGGGAGAACTTACTTTACCCCAACTGTAGCACAGCAGGTATGGTCCATGTGACACAGGAGAAGAGAGACTTAGCAATGGCAAATTTAATTCAAAGGAAGCAATCTCTGAGTTTTAGACAGAGATGAATAAGAGGGAATTCCTCCCCTAATGAGGCTCAGAGTGGATATTTATTTATTTATTTCTATTTTTAAAAAATATTTTTTTTATAGACCAAGCACAAGCAGGGGTTGCCATAGAGGGAGAGGGAAAAGCAGGTACCCCACCCAGCAGGAAGCCTGATGCAGGGCTCGATCCCAGTACCCTGGAATCATGACCTGAGCTAAAGGCAGAGGCTTAACTGAGCCACCCAGGTGTCCCTCAGAGTGGATGGCATCCCATTTTTAGAAATTGATCTGAAATGACAAGGGAGAGTTGTAGTGAATGGGGACATGAAAAGAAGACAAACCAAAAAAAACCAAAAAATGGACTTTGTAAGAGTAATCTAATTATATCTAATTAATCTAATTAGAGTAACCATCTCTCAAGGTAAATTTGATTCAGTCATGAAGAAGTGTCATCTTTTCTTTGGAGGGTCACCTCTCCAAGATGCCATGTTGGCCAATACACAGTAAGTTCATGATAAGAAGATGCAAGCAAATTAATGATGCGAGAGTGTATAAAATGTTCATCTGTCTCTTTGGGGATACAAACAGCAAATCTATGGGGAAAGTAAGGTGGCCAAAGAGGTAAGATATGAGTCTGGAGAGACTTTGAGGTTATACATTGGCTCTCAGAGGGAGTAATGTCAGGCCATCATGTCAGATTTAATATGTGTGAGAAATGCAGAAGAAAAGGCAAAATACAAAAAATGATTGTATCTGTAAAGGTTAACAGATTGCAAATGGAGCTTTTTTTTTTCCTTTTAAAACTCTTGAGTGAAGCCTGAAATTGAAATGTCATTGGCAGTAATATTAAAGAGGCAATAAAACCTACAAATTCTATAGTGACTGTGGGATCCAAGATGGAAATGATGCTGATGATTTGCCAACAGTGTGGGTCCATTACATGGATCTTCTGTCATGCAAGAATGCTGTATATGTTATTCATCTCATCCCTCTAACATTTACACATGCTTGAGGTTTTGCACAGTCTGTCTGCCCCTACCTTATGTCACCTAGCACTAGCTGCCAGTCCACTGGGGTTCCATGATCCAGACACAGCAATCATGCCCTGCTCGTCATCACCTTTACTGCCTTCGAGTGGCATAAGGGGTGCCTGTAATGAGAATGTCACATGCCCTGCATTTCCCTCTAGATCAGTCTTTCTCCCCAGAGGACATTTGAAAATGTCTGGGTACATTTTTGCTTGTCACACTGGGTAGGCATGCTATTGATATCTAGTGGGTAGGGACCAGGGATGTCATTGTGCATCTTATAATGCACAGAACAACTTTCCACTGAATGGAATCATCTGGCCCCAAATGTCAATAGTGTCAAGAGAGAGAAATTCTGTTTCTAGATCATTTCTAATGCTCCATTTTCCATATTTCCACTTACTGTTCACTTCTGGGAAATCGTCCTTGATCTCTCTAACTAGATGAGGCAGCCCAAGGCAATTGGCCTTTCTACATTGTAGCAACTCTCACAGTTGTAATCATTCATTTTTCTGTTTAATTATGTGTGTAACCTAGTCAATGAGACAGCCAGAAGGAAGGACATACTGAAAGAAATTTATCTGGCTGATCAGTGACTAGGAAAAAAATTGAAACTTATCTTGCTGATAATTGAATAGGAAATATTTGCACCAGAGGATGGTGCAAATGTTTTTATTTTCCTTTTTCAATGCTGAGTCCCCTCACCCCCACCATTTTTAAAAAGATTTATTTACTTGAGAGAGAGAGGGGGAGGGAGGGAAAGTAAGAGAGAGAGAGAGGGAAAGCAGGGGAGAGGGAGAGGTGGAGGAGAGAGAATCTCGAGCAGACTCCACACTGAGCCTAGAGCCCAATGCAGGGCTCTATCCCATGACCTTGAGATCAGGATCTGAGCCAAAACCAAGAGTAGGATGTTTAACCTACTGTACCACCCAGACACTTCTGAGTTCCCTTTTGGTGGATGTCCTATCATGCTTTTTTTATACTCCTCTTCTCCCCAAGAGTCCAGATTCATCCAGATTGCCACTTTTGTTTAATCCATTTCACTCCTAAGTGGATGTTCCTTAAGTCCAAGGCCCAAATTGGCAATTTCAGTTGTTCCCTGAACCTCATGTTCTTCAGAGTAGAATGGTGACATAGTCCATGGACTCTTTTTAAAATATTTTTGTTGATGATGATCATCTGTCATAGGTAACCTTGATGTGCTTTCATGCCAGAAGAAACCCCTACTTCACTAAGGGTTATTATAACAGGAACAAACCCTGTTCCAAACAACTAACTCCTGCCTGCCACACATGTGGGAAAGAGAGAGATAAAGGGACTTCTGGAAGACGAAGCGCTCACAAACCTGAAAATCAACACATTGCTTCAACCTCCACTCCCAAGTCCTGAAGTTTCTGCCTCATTAGTTCCCCACTTCCTCCTCTCTCTCTACAATACTTAGAGCACTGCCTTCTTTGGAGCCTTATCCTTCCCGTCACTGTGTATCTTATTCAGGTGACCATTCTCTGGACCCCATAGCACAGGAGTTGAGGGACCAAGTCTTGAGTAACTTTAGGTCACTAACATATTGGTTTGGCACTTAGTATGAGTACAATGACCATGTTTCTATTCTGAGAGCTCAGATATTTATTATAGGGATTCATCTTCTTTTATATCTGAGAATAATAATTTTATCCAGGTACAGTGAACCTCTGGTGTGTTTTAAGAAGTCCTTTAGGGACATCTGGGTGTCTCAATGGGTTAATCCTCTGTCTTCGGCTCAGGTCATGATCTCAGGGTCCTTGGATCGAGCCCCGCTTCGGACTCTCTGCTTGGCAGGAGCCTGCTTCTCCTTTCTCTCTGCCTGCCTCTCTGCCTACTTGTGATCTCTAGGTCTGTCAAATAAATAAATAAAATCTTAAAAAAAAATCCTTTAGCTCTAAATCTCTGAATATGATGGTCTTCATATTAAGACCTATTTCATTCTGCAAACTGACAACTCATAAATTTAGAAATACGATTGGCTAGGAGAGATATGGAAAAATCTTTAACATCATGAGTATTCAAATAAATGTAATGATAAAGCTATTAAATGGGATTTATACTTTTTTTTAAGTAAAATGAGAATATCTAGTGTTGGCAGAAGTCTGGGCACATAGCTCTGCTCATCCATTGGTGCTCTAAGTGGTTAAAGCAATCCATCAGTAAGTCACAAGACACTTGAAAAACATGTGATATGATGCACAAAAATGGGTTTGTTGTGAATTGTTAAAAAGAATTCAGAAGTATCACAAGCCTTCCTCTTTCTCTCTGTCCTCCTTTCCACTTCCTCTCCCTTTCTGTTTCTTTTTTGGTGGCAGGACCTAGAGGTAGAGGGACTGAGGTGATAGCAGGAATTCTAATGAAGAAACATAACTTTAATGGGAATCCTAGAGAATCAGGAAGTCAGTCTACCTAAGCCAACATCAGTCACCTTGTCAGGACTATTCAAAGTTGTAAGCCCTTCAAAAGAAAGTCATCAAAAGAAACCATAGGGGATAGAGGTTAATTAAATACATAATTAGAATCTGGCTTCATGGAAAGTTCAGAGTGGAGGGAGAGTAGAGGGGGTATGGAGGGAGAGAGTAGGGTGGGGTGGGAAAAAGACCAAAAATAAAAATTTGCCTTTGCATTTTTTTGGTTGTTTTGCTTCTGGTATTCTAATACCCCAAAACATATCTTTTAAAAGCCAACATGAAGACCATTATTTTAAAAATTACCATTTGTTGATAATTGCTGGAGACTATGCAGATTCTTCCCCAAGTTTTATGTAGTTATTATCGCTTGCTTATCATCTCTGGGGCTCCTGATTCAGTTAAACTTGGCAGGCATATATGGAGCATCTACTATGTACCAGGTACCACACTAGGCAATAAGCTTAGGAAAATGAGGGTGACACCATCCCTGTACATGCAGAGCTCCTGGCCCAGCAGGGAGGACAGGTACATATAGAAAGCATGACAGTAAAATGGGAGGTGTGTCATAATTGACTTAGCACAGAGCCAGAAGCAAGGCTGTGTCACCCGGAAGGCCACACACACAAAGCTGATGCCTGGTCTCAAGCTTTAAGGTATGGCAGATGACCAAGCAACATGGAAAAAGTAAGTGGAGTCCAGATCCAGATAATAGGATGCACAGAGATCTGGAAAAAGCGATGGAGAATTCAAGGACAGCAGGAGGCTTGGGCATGTAGGCGCTGCCTGGGCATGAGGGAGGATTTGAGAGGGTAAGATAAAAATAATGAGCAAGATGCTCAAGTGTTGGTCTAAGACGTGACATTTTTTTCGTAGCTCTGATAGTCATAGCTGATCCTCTGGTCTGTAGGATCCACATGAATCCTGTGAATCAGGCAAGGATCATCATCCCCACATTTACATATAAGCAGGCACGTCAGAGTCTAAGTATGTATAGATGTCAAATGCTGCACAGCAAATAGAAGTAAAGCTGAGAGCAGATTCCCCACCTTCAGACTAGGATCTAAGTCCTTTTAATCCTTTGTTCCTTCCTTTGTTTCTTCCTTCCTTCTACAGAGATTTATTGAGTCTCCATGATGAGCTAGTTCCTATCATGAATATAGTGTTCTAGGTCCTAAGGATGGAGGCTTAATCACCCACAATCTTCTTCTCTGTGTTTATCCTCTTCCTTTGAATGAACTACACTACCGGCAGTGTAGTTCATTCTCAGTGGAAACTAATAGAGAGCCTGGCACAAAGGTAGGACTCATTAAGTGGGCAGTTAATGGGACTGTTGTCAAATGGGTAAGTCTAACCCAGTGCACCTCATAACACCTGTCCCAAGAAATATGGAAACCGAGCAGAAGGAAAGATGTCTACACTGCCGAACGAAAGGTATGCAGTCATACATGGGCTTTGATGTCAAATCATCCAGTTTGAAATCCCAACTCTGTGACTTTGAGCAGCTTCCTTAATGTCTTTGAACTTCCATGTCTTTATCTGGAAAATGCAGCAATAATACTTGCCCTCAGGACTTGGTCTTAGGGCAAAAGAAGACAGCCTTATCATCATCTGGTAGTCACATCCTAAGCCTGGCATAGCACACTGGCACGTAGGAGGCGCTCAATCAAAAGCAGCAGTTATTACTGGTTCAAGGCTAACTGACAGAGGTAGCACCAGTTGGAGTTTCACAAATACGGTCGGTGTACAGCAAGGCTAACACTAACCAGCATTATGACTGGAATATCGCACTTTGAACACAGAGTTCTTTCTCAAACCGACAGACCCTTTGGAGCTCTTCCCTTCTCCACTGTCATGACAGGGAGGACCAACCCCTGACCTTGCAGAGCTGCCAAGTTTCACTCCGGGGCTGAGTCAGGCTGAGTAGAGCCCAGGACAACTCATGCCACCATCATTAAAGGGCAGAGGTCTACAGGCACCACAAACATGATTCTGGATTTTCATCCCCTTTGCTACACAGGCCAGACTCACACACACAGAACAAAAAGGTAAATATACCACCCAAGCCTTTGTTCTCAAATTGGTCACTATGTCCAGCCCTGTTGTCCTCATGCTCCCACCTACCATGCCAAGCCTCAAAGACTGGAAGCTCGGATGAGCTTTCACCCTTGATTGATTCAAAGAGAAGCTTGGATTTTGGAGCCTGGGATTTTTTTCTTTAGATTATATGTAACATTTTTGGTAAGCACTTGCACAACTCATTTCTGCATAGTTTTGACAAGTATGGAAATGTTAATACAATAAATGAACCCAGAAATATAAGAGAACCCAAACCTAGAAAGCCAATAAGTAAAAAATGGAAATAACCTTAATTATCAATAATAAGAAAATGGTTAAGTAAAATTAAGGCACACCCAGATATTGGAATATGGGCAGTCCCTAAATTGTTAGTTTTAGTGACATGGGAACATGTCTAAAATATACCATTTAAAAACACAGACTAGAAAACTTTGCATACAGCATGATTGCAATTATTAAACATATATTACATATACCAAGAAGGCTACTTTTGTATGGGATTGCAATATTTACTTATACTTTCTGCATATCTACATTTATACAGTAAATATTTATAACCATTTATATTGAAAATGTTTCAAAAATATAATAAGTAGCTTAAGTAACTTTCAATCACCCTTGCCTTTGAAAGTGGTACGTAGGACAAAGGAGCTCAGTAAGAACTTGGTTAATAAGCATTTACCCTTCTGAAGTTCTGGTTGGTGCCATAGACGTGAAGTGGCTAAGGTTTGCGGAACAAATCATTAGTCAAGGGATGTCTTAGTTGCCAAATATTTGGAGAATGGTGTCAAATGGAAGGAAAAAAAAATCCTGGTGTGAGTCAGGAAATCAAAGTATTAATACTAACTCTGCCACTAAATGAACTTGAATAGTTTATTTTTCTCTGTGTTTCATTTTTCCACTGGAATAGGAGGGGAAAATGTTCCTTCCTTCATTCATGGATTCATTTATCAAAGAGCTATTTCTTGAGGATCTACGATAGATCAGGTCCTACTGTAGGCTCTGGGACAGAGTGTTAGACAAAAGCAATGTGGCGTCTCCTCTCAAAGAACTTATGTCCTGATAAAGTAGACAAACCATAGACTACTGATCAAATACATAACTAAACTGGGATCACGGGATCTTAAGAAATAGAAGGCGGGATGAGGAGTAAGAGAGCAGTGTGGAGGGTCTCTAAGGAGGTGATTCATAAGTGAAACGTAAGGGCAAGCCAGGCTGTTATCCGGGGAGAAAGGTGTCCAGGCAGAAGGAACAGCATGTACAAAGGCCCCGAAGCAGAAATGTGGCTGGAGTAAAGGGACCCAGCTAAAGGTGATGGAAATGAAGTCTATTCTTTTCCCTGCAGTTTAACCAAATAGGATTCAGCAGAAAGCTTGTTGCAAGCTCAAAATGCTCCCAGTGCTTGAGCTTCAAAGTCCAAGGCCTCTGCAAAGGTAGTGCATTTACAGAAACTTCATCAGCCCCACCGCAGGGCTTTGAAGGCCCGCTGTGCAACTATTAGCTGATCCCACTTGACAAACAGTGACGCAGTCCCCAGGCATGTTTGTGCCCAAGCAGGTGATGATTTTCTCTCCGCTGACTCCAGTCAAGGACTTTCTGCTTCCAGATTTCAGGCTCCAGGTGACGTTGGGCACAGGGGGTCAGGTGGCGAGTGGAACAGGTCACGCGCCAGCCAGGTGACATGATCTGTACCCGGCTCAAATTTCAAAGAGCCCCTTTTCCGCCCGTGTGTTAAGCACACAGTTAGTTTGAATGTTGCAAGCAGAGTAAAATGATTCATCAATTTCCAAACCCCTGGGAAAGGAACCTATTGTTTCAATTCTTAAAAAATGTTTTCCTAACCCCTAAAGAGGTAGCTATGAGTCGGGAAGATAAACTAGGATGCAGTTAAGGGCCAAAAAAAGAAGCAATTACTGTCATCCATAATTACAAGGCTTATCATTTATTGTGCAGTAATAGTCGCATTTCCAAGCAGACATTATTAATTAGTGAAATAACAAGGCAATTTGCATTCATCTCAGTTCAGAAGAATTCAAACTACTCCAACAGACCAAACATAGGTAATTTAGCCTTATTATTTTTTGTCTTCTTAATAGAAGGGGAAACCGAGGCAGAATACATTGAATGGATCATGAAAAGAGGTAAGTCCACCCAAAGCTTTGTAGAAATCAGATTGTCATCCAGGATAACACTGCATTGCATCAATTCATAGAGACGTGTTAGAGCATAAAGATGTGCAGGCAGGGAAATTAGGTTAATTTCTCAGGAGCACCATCCGTTTTGACGTGGGACCAGATCTCTCCGGATCTGTTTCCCTCTCCGTGAAATGGGACTGTCAGTCCTTGTCTGACATGATTGTTCTTCAGACTAAATGAGAAATGTGTGCCTGCAAAGCAGGTCTGGTTTGTAACATGAGTGGATACTGTCCAGATCCCAGCAGAAGGACTGCTTAAGGAAGAGGAAGGAGCTCTGCATTAGCCCAGAGTGTTGGGGCTGAATGTTTCTGGAAGAAGGGAAGGGAAGATACAGAAGGAAATCCAATTCATTTTAAGGAAAAATGCCAGAAGATCAGCTGGGTTTCCAGTCTGAGGCATGAGGAGGGATCCTAGCAGATCCACCTTCCATAGAAACGACAGAGCCTGCAGAGCAGACATATATCCAATCATCCAATGACTTGCTTCTGGAATGAGTTTGATTTGTGAGAGTGTTTATAGGCCTACTTCTATTGATGTTGGTTTTGTGGCACGGAGAAGTCCTCATGGCTAACACGTTCGGTTTGTACAATGAGAGCTTGTCATATAATATGTATGGGAAGTGAGTATCTATGTGTTTATGCAGATTAGGAAAACTCATACATCGGACAGACATAAATAGCCCAGGTGACCAGGAGTGTTTCTCCCTGTTAGTTTCTTTCTTTTCCTTCCTCTGCTTCTTCTGCCTCTCCTCCTCCTCCTCCTCCTCCTCCTCCTCCCCCTCCCCCT